>RQOL01000906.1:6405062-6688721 GCA_013076295.1 Sanderia malayensis
ATGTTTTTCCTTTACGATCTTTCGCATTGACGATTTTTCGCATTGACGATTTTTCTTCGTTATATTTAATAGTTACTAATCTCTAATATTTTGCCACGTCCAAGTTTTTTTCATCGTTTTCACTGCAACTTTTTTCATTAAATTCAGAAACTGTTATGTCGGGTCGGGTACAGGTTCAAGATTTAACCTGTACCCGACCACCTTAGGACTGCAAATTGTGATTATTTGAAGACCTTTAGAATTGAAAACTTTGTTGGGATTATTTGCAACAATTACCGAAAGATGACGAGAATTGTTTTCGGCGGAGAAAGTCAATCGAATTGCAATTGCCGTTGTTTATAAAAGGGTCACAGCAAATTTCCACTGATCGTTAAATCTTGGTGTTTAGTTGTTGACATGTTTTTGACACCATTTCCAGGATGAAAACGAGGGTGAATGGGACATTTCAACATTGAATCCTTTGAACTCAATGTATTCTATGATAACCTATTTCGTCAAGAGAGGCTTTATTTTTTTCAAATCCCTACTGAGGAGACAGCTGTGGAGGAGCCATGGACAAAAAAAACTGGCCTCTGCGTGGGAGATGTTCGTAAATAGGATTATTTGGTCTGAAGAGCTGCCTCCTGACAACCCTGATTCTTGCTTATATTCAGGGTTGCCACTTGCAGGGATTTTATCTATCCTTGAAGAAGCTCCCGGAAGCTTATTTGCAAAGAAGCCGGTGTAGCAAAAAATTACACAAGCAGCAATTTTTGTAACAATTTTTGAAATTTTTGATGTCCAATTCATTACGCGAACTCGTTGTGTTATAAACTGATTTGTTTGCACCACATTGCAACATTTACAATCGATTTGTGCGTGTCATGCCAAAAGTGACAAAATTAAAGTTTTAAATGTGAAAAAGGCATCCCCTACCTCCAGCAACACGCCCTCAGAAAGCCAACCATAGCAGAGTTGAAATTGAAATTGACCACAGTAAAATACTACCCAGTGAACAAAACACCTATGCATTCGTCGTCTTCAAGGCTACATTGCCAAAGAACATTACGACGTGAACCTCAGTAGCACCATCTATATTATTCGTTGTTAGTAGTTTTACTGAGGGTAGCCAAACTGGCTTAACATTTTACTGCCTTGATAGCTGAAATATTCTTTTTGCTTTCAGAATATTTCCTTGCCAATGAAAAGAAAAAGAAAGCTGTACGATATGGCAGCACGGTAAGTAATCTGGCCTAATTGATGCAAGCAAAAGACTCAGAAATATTTGTTGTCAAAGTTGTGACAACAACTATTGATGAATACTATTATGTCATTTTTACATCTTTGTCTTTTCCTTTTATGATTAGCCTGGATGAGGACAGCTTGACAGATATTAGCTCTCAAAGTGACAGCACTGATATAACTGAAGATGTAGCTGTTGGTGCTACTCACCAGTAGGTGGTTCTTTTTAATGACGACCCTCTCACTCCTGTATACAAATGCAGCAAGGTACCTGTCCCAACGAAAGAACCGTTGCAAGCATTGCATTTGCAAGAGACGAAAGGAAGGTTGCAAGTGCTGGTCCTACTTTTGTCTCCAAGAATGTTTCATTTCTAATATCTTTGGATAAGATTGGCCACTGGAAAGACGTCTTGACAGATATGATGGGAACGTGGAAAAACACTAGAGTAAAATATCACTACTATTTCTGTGAAAATGACGATGGCATTTTAAAAGACCTCGACATGGCTGAATTCGGGCAGCGAAACACATATCATGCCACCCGCTTCATCTATCATCATGTAGAAGCACCTGATTTCCATAGAGCTCTTGTGAAGGTGGACAATGAAGATAAAAAATGCATGCCATATGTTTATCTTCAATATTACTTTGACCAAGAAGAGCGTGATGTAACGCCCACATTACCCCATGATAATTCAAAGAAAAATGTTCCCTTCCAAAGAACAAAAGAAAGTGTGAAAGAGAGACTTAAATCTTCATGTGTTGTGGAAAAGGCAAAACATATGGTACAAATGTCCTTCGAACGTGTTGGTGGGCTTGCAAATATACGCAGTGCTGGTGATATGGCAAGAGATTGCAAACAAGTATCGAATTAGTAACAAGTACCGAATTAGTAACAGTAACAGACATGTGCAAAGCCCGACAACGACATCCAGCAACTGCATTTGTCAGGTCTGTTTCCTGTGCTCCAGAACAGCATATTTATGTAGGAAACGATCGTCAACACAATGATCTTGCAAGGTTTTGCACAAACGCCGAGAACACTTCCATTGTTGGCATTGATCCAACATATAATATGGGAAAGTTTTACGTCACAGTAACGACATACCATCACCTCATGTTGCATATTAAAGGCACCACAACACATCCAGTTTTTCTTGGACCGTGCCTCCTTCACACCGGTAAGACATTTGGCACGTATTTTCGTTTAACAAGTCACATGCTAGAGTTGAAGCCAGAGCTAAGAAGAATCCAAGTCTATGGTACTGATGGAGAGGTAAATGTCAGTGAGCCCTGGAAATGCTGTATCCCTGATGGATATCATCTGTTATGTGACCTGCATGTGAGAGGAAATGTAGAGTCAAAACTTGCTGAGATGAGAGTCGACAAAGAGATAAAGAAATTGTATGTGATTGATATTTTTGGCCGTGACATAGGAGATAAAAGGAAACCTGGTATAGTCGATTCCTGGGATGGTGATGAAGTTGAAGTAAAATTGCAAAGTTTGAAAGAAATCTGGTTAAAGCGTCATCCCAAGGGAGAAATGTTCTACAACTACTTTAACGTGCATAAGAAAGGTCTTATAAAATCATGCATGACAGCAGAAATTCGGGCAATCGCTGGACTGGGATACCCACCCAAAGCATACACACAGAATGCAAACGAAAGCATGAACAATGTTTTGAAGGCAGCAAACGACAGAAAAAAGCAAACATTAAGTCAAGTTGTGCAAAATATTCATACAGTTGTTCGACAGCAAGAGCAAGAGGTTTCCTTGGCACTTGCCGGAAAGGGCCAGTATGAAATTGCCCCAGAGTATGAGCAATTCAAAGTGGATGAGAGGCGCTTTTACCTAATGAATCCAGCTCAGCGAAAAAAGCTTCTGGAAAAATTCAACAAAGCCCAGGTAGTCGCAATAAACGCAATGGCTCACCCAGCTGCCCCGCAGCCCTCGCAACAATGCACGGCAATAGTTGCTGACGACGACATTGAATCACAACGACCTAGCTGTAAGCTGTCCGTCACACCAGCAGAAAGTGGCATTTTATATCCAAACACGGCTATTTTATCCTGCATGTCGAAGTATGCGTACAATTTGCTTACGTCTGGAAACGATGTTATTCAGGCACCAGGATCCTCCACCATGGATGTATTCATAGTGACGAACAAGGAAAACCAAGCAGAACCATTTATAGTCAAATCACATGGCAATGGGAAGATTGAGTGTTCCCCATCTTGTTGGCGATTCAAGGCTTACAAAATTTGTCAACATGGAATTGCTGTAGCAGAGCATTGACAGATTAAAGCTGTTCTACAACTGGATCACAAAAACTGCTACCCCAAATTTGCATAGCCTAGCAAATGTGGATGTGCCAAATAACACCGGCAAGAAGGCAAGTAAAGCTACGCAGAGAAGAAAAGGTGGTCGGAAAAAAACAACCCATGTAACAACATCATATACGCAACAAGAGAATCCGGCAGCGCTGCAACAACGACAACAAGAACAACAGCAACAGGTGCAACAACGACAGCAACAGCAGCAACAACAACAGCAACAACAACAGCAGCAACAACGACAACTACAGCAACAACAACAACAGCAACAGCAACAGCAGCAACAACAGCCACAACAACAGCAGGAACAACAGCAACCGCTTACAGGGTATGTGCAATTACCTGATCCACTACCTGGTACGTACATTATATATCCTCTGAGATTGTGCCACAAGCTGACAACAAAATGCTTTGGTTGCGGTACAAGCTTGCGAGGTAACGGACCAAACCCATTGGTGATTGTTTCCAAGGAAGAAAGACGATATATTGATCCAGCCGGCCAAATACACACAAGATTGGCTAACACATACTACCACATATACCAAAACTGCATTAAGAGGAAAACGAAAAATTCCTTTTTTTTGCCAATGCTGGTGCAAGTACCAGCTGTGGTGCAGCCCCATTTAGGTGCGAGCACCATGGCTGCGTTGCGCAGCTTTGGGGTTGCGCTGTAAGACTCGTAATTGTTTTGTTTCGTTGACATATATTCATTATTTTCTGTTAATTTTCTATTTGTTTCGTTGTCATATATTCAATTTGTTTCGTTATTATATATTCATTATTTTTTATTAGTTTGTTTCGTTGTCATAGGGCCCATCTACACGAGAGCAAAAAACAGGCATGCTCAAGTTCTTCAAGGGATTAAGCGAATTAGCACCTGGAATGAGCATCCCTACCCGTGTAGATGGTCATTTTTGATCACTTTTTGTGAGCACGATTTTGATGACAAATGAAAGAAGCCGCTTGGCCAAGTTGAGCACCTCACTGAGGTGCTCAACGTTCTTATTTCTATTGTTTCACTAATCTTGCCTGTCATGATGAATTATTTTGTCTTCTATTCGATGTACAACATCGAGGGTGCGCGCAGGAAGACAAAATATGGGACGAGGAATATATTATGTTTCTCCCTTATTTATATTCTCGAACAAAGTAGAGATTGTATCAGAATGCATAGCTTGTGTCATTTGCTGCTAACATGTTTAACATAAAAAACTATCAAATGCAGATCACAGCAATCAGGCAGTTCCACAATATGTATACAATCTTGTTGTTCAAAATACTGATCTTGGGAATCTTCATATAATTCATCGTTATCTTCCACGTCATTGAATTCGTTGTTTGCAATACGTCTAAAGCCAGCCATTTGGATAGAAGTTTCAATTTTGTTTGAACGTGTTGTTTTTTGAATGCGTTTGTACTTGAATGAAACAAAATGAGCGCGACCATGATATACATGTTTACATGTTAATTTGCTTGTTGCTGACAGGTCTTATTTGATGAGAAGAGACCCTGTTGCTAAAAATTTGGAACATTTCAAGTCGGATACGCATTAATTAGATAATTGCATTACGCAACACGCTGGGTTAAACGGACTTGGTCATGTTTCAAGCTCTCGTGTAGATGGGCCCGTATATTCAATTTGTTTCATTATCTTGTTGGGGATATGAACCGTAGTAAGTCTTTGGAATTTGGCATGACGTCGTTTTTGAATCATTGGAACATGCGTAGTAGGGCTTTACAAAGCGAAATTTCAAACTTGCGAAGTACAGAAGTGAAAGTTTAATGGCGGCGAGCAACAGGGGAGCTGCGGTGCAAGTTTAAAATGTTAAAGTACACAAACGGAAAAAATAAATTTTATGAGAACTGCGTATGTATTCATTTCACTACCAAAGTGTTGACTTGATATTAATGAACTATACCTCGAATTATCAACAATACTTCGAGGGAAGGAACGAGGCCATCAAGTTGCATTTATGTATGCTTGCATGTGAATAATAATATGCATCAAGTGACAAAGTGAAAATGAAATTACGATTTGTAAGAGCTCTCATCCACTGTAAAGAATATGCTCCTCAGAAATGAATTTGACCAAGTACAGAGTTTTCTCAACTTTTCATTGATGAGAGTTGAATTTCTTACAAATATTTTATTAATTAAAAACTTGTAAAGCGGACTGATTTTGTCGGAACTCTAACCATTGATCTGCCTAGCAAGGGTAGCCCTACAAAGGAGCAGGTAGTGCTCCAGCTAGTAAAGCTCTAATGGGTTGAAGAGTTACACAAGCATCTTCACTACGTCAAGGTCACAGTCCATGAAGAGGTCTATTTACAAACTGAACCAAACAAAACCACCAGGTCAACAAAACAGAATGTGAACAAACATTTATTTACAAACTGAACCAAACAGAACCACCAAGTCAACAAAACAGATTCTTAAGAAACATTTATGTACAACAGTATTTACCATTTATTCACATTTAACAAGTCCATGTGATTTCACCCAACTATATTTTGTAAAGACACCCACTCTTCAAATGTGAGAAGGTTTGACACTGCTTCACTATTATCAGCATGGTAAGAAAGGGTACTTTTATGATTGTACTTTTAGGTACTTTTATTAAATTTTTATCTTTTTTTCTTTTTAGATTTTTATTTAATTTTAAACAAGAGTAAAACAATTCTTTACTCTTACTAAATTGTTGATGAAACACGTATCTAAATTATTGAATAATTTATCTTGATCGCTTTGTTTCTTGATCGCAATTTTAAACCTTAATTAATTGTTGCTAAATTATATTAATCTGAATTTAAGGTAAGTGATTGTCGGTCAAACAAGAACAGACAAGTATTACTCACAGACCTTCTACAGCGAGTTTGTGCTGTCAAACCGTTTCCTCGCTATCTAGACCAACGCTCCCCATCTAACTGACCAATTAGAAAGCTATCCAACCGGTCCAATGGAACACTAAACCCTGAAGAAATCCGAAATCCTTTCAGTGCAACAAAAACACAACCTTGGCCTAGGAACTCGAAGTGAAACATTTGCACTACATTCTGCGCATGCTCCAATGATGCAAGTTTTGATTGGCTCAGACTTACTCGATCTTTCATTGTTTAGAACAATACCGGCCAAGATTCATATCCCCAACAATATCATATATTCATTAGTTTCTGCTAATTTTTTATTTGTTTCGTTGTCATATATTCAATTTGTTTCCTTATATTTCCATTACCATAATAATATAATATTCATTTACTTATATATTCATATATGTTTCTGTCTTTAGTATTCTGCCTTCATTTGTCTGCGTTTAAAATACTGCTTTAAAATTGTTCCCTCTTCGAAACGTTGTCTGGATTTTGTTTAATAACTCCACTCAGGGTGGGAATATTTGAGCTTCGGTTGAATCACTATCAGGGCGAATTTTTTAGCCGTCATTTTGAAAATAATTTGTGTGGTTTCATTCAACGTTCGAGACACAATTTAACTTTGAAAATGGGTACCTCCGAAATATCATGACGTCATCCCGCGTTCGCATTGCTTCTTCGAGTGTCTGTGGCACGACCGACGATACTAAAAAGCGGAACACACAGAAACATGCCAGAACAACCCGAGAACAGGCTGAACACTCCAAGAACAGGTCGAAATAATCGTTAAAAAGCCAACAACAATCCATTCCCATCAATAACTAAGCTATTGTCGTTAACTAACATGCCATTGTTATCATTTCAGTAACTTTTCTTGAAGTTAGAACATTAATTTTTAACTTTCTTGTCCAACATTTAGGCCGCCATGATAACAACAATTGACTTGCATTGTTATTACAAGCTCTTCTTGTTTTCCACCAACCATCAGGGTTTCATTCACAAGGTTTCGAAGTACAGTGGAATCCCGCTATAACGAACTCTGTAGGGACCGAGAATATAGTTCGCAATAGCGGGAGCTCGTTGTACAGAAGGGACATTTTTTATGAAGAATTCCAAACACAAATGGGCCAGAATGTCTTTTGGACCCCCCCCTCAAGTATTCGCGCTTAAATGGTACACTATATTGTTCCAAAAAACAGTTTGCAGGATGACAACAGTTATTGCTCTGATAGATTGCAACAGGAAAAGACGCTCAAGCATGTTTAACAATGAAACACCACAAAGCAAAGTCAACATTACCACTTGATGTCAATTTTTTAATTACTATTTCTATTTTATCTACTTTTATTTCTTTCTGCTCTGTTAAACAAAAAAATCAGTGACATGTTTTTGTTGCTTTTTGTTTCTCATTGCTACGTCATATAATTTCGAGATGGAATTGATCTTCTTCGCATTTCGTTCCCTATTTTCGCACAAAAAAGGGGATTTGCAGTAGGATTTACTTCCCAGAAACCAGGGGACCGGAGTTTTAGTTCGTAATAGCGGGAAGTTCGTTATAAGCGGGGTTCGTTATAGCGGGATTCCACTGTATCAAGTTGGAAAAAAGTGGCCGCCATTGGAGGGCATAGAGATAAGATATAAGATAATCTACAATCGTCCACATAAATTGTGAGACTGCCTTTGTCTTTCCCCTCCCCCAAACAATCAATGTTGGTTAGGTGTTGTTTCTCAGCTTCTTTGAGGATATGATGAGGTTTTCTTTCCACAATAATGACAACATTGCATAGTCAGGGGAAGGGAGTGCTGGGGAATCATTTTTCGTGCAAACGTTTCCCAAAAAACGTACTGCTATCTTGTATTTTTGCGAGTCTCAATGTATTTTGTGAAGGATTGTCCTACAAATTTTTTAAACTTAGAATTTTTTTCAACTTGCATCCTCGTTATTTGCCATTTTAGTCATGCCTTGTCAATGGGATAGTATTACAGAGTGACTAACTGATGTTATAGTTTGGAATATTGAAATTTAATTGTTTATAGGGAGTCCTGGGACGTTTTTGGGGGGAATTTTGGGGTATAAGCGGAATGTGAAGATTTTGTTGCATGCACCAAAGCTTAAAAGTTGCTCAATGGTGACTAATCCTTGGGAACGAGGAACTGAAATTACTTTCATACTGCTTAGTTGGAATGGCATATACAAATCAATTACTGTGGCGTCTACAATTTTTATCAAAACACATAATGAAGCCCAATATAAGAGTTACTTACCAATTCCTGTTGTTTCCAATATTTTTGCATTATCTTTTGTCATTGACCTTGAGAAAAAAGAGAAAAAACGCATGCTTTCAGGACCTCAATTATGCACCTGAATTTTAGATAATCAATTGAACGATTTGCTACTTCCTTAATGTGCATATTGCACTTAGCAACAAGTGTGAACATATTATTAGTATAGGGCTTTCTTAAATGTTACAGAATCGTACATAGGAACATGAAGCCCAAGTGCAAACTTAACCGAGTTCCACTGGCTGTTTCAATTCACTGGCGCTATCTTCACCAAGATCAAAATAAAACATGGAGGGAAATTTCAGGTGTCAAAAAATATGGAAAATATTCCAAAGCAACAATTTGTAGACATATGAAACGACCAATCGAGGACACAACTGTTGACAAAAGAAAAAATAACAAAGGTCGCCCCCCGAAACTTACTGTTCGAGACAAACGTAATATTCTGCGACAGGTCGAAATTTTGCGAAGAGACTATGGGTATTTCACAACAAAGAGACTGAAAGTGTTTGCTGGTGTGTCACCAGATATTTCGGATGAAACAGTGAGGCGCGTGTTGAGAAAAGCTGGATTTAAGTATTCCCATTCAAGGAAGAAGGGAGTTTTGAGTCGAAAAGATCTCAAAGTTAGATACGAATTTGCTAAAAAGGTTCGCAGGTCATTGACACTGTCCGTTTGGACGGATCATGTAGCGTTCTATTTAGATGGAGTTGGTTTTACGCACAAAGTAAATCCCCACGATCAGTCTTTGGCACCAAGAACAATGTCGTGGCGTAAACCTTCCGATGGTCTCAGTTACAATCAAACTGCAAAGGATTCCCACGCAGGGAGTGGTGGTAGAACGGCAAATTTTTTAGTTGCAATTGCCTATAAAAGGGATGTGGTTTTAGCTGAACAATACGAAGGGCAGTTGAATGAGCAAAAGTTCGCTGACTTTATTAGAGAACAGTTCCCTTCACTTTTTGAGCGTAGCTGCAACGTAAAAGGCAAACTTTTCTTGCAAGATGGTGACCCTTCCCAGAACAGCCGAAAGGCACAACAAGCCATGTGTGATGTCGGGGCAAGAAAGTTTACGATCCCAGCTCGCAGTCCTGACCTCAATCCGATCGAAAATGTTTTCCACAACGTTAAGTCAAAACTGCGAGAAGATGCATTTACCAACAGAATAACGCACGAGACGTACTCGCAATTTTGTGAAAGAGCTAAACAGACACTACTGAGTTATTCCCCCGAAATTATTGATAAAACAATTGCATCTATGGATAAACGTATTGATATGGTAAAGAAGGCAAAAGGCCAGCGAATTAAGTATTAAGGTGTCATGACGATGAATAATTTATAGGTGAGGTATATTTTCTTTATTCCTGCGTGTTACCGACGTGTTACCGACGAGTTACCATACGAGTTACCATTATCTATATAGGCTTCAGACCGTGGTTGACGTGTTACCACGAGTTAGCACAGAGTCCATAAAAATAAGGAAGAGATAAGTTTTTTTAAAAACGATGGTAACTCGTGGTAACACGTCAATCTCTGGTGTGAAGCCTATATAGAAAATGGTAACTCGTATGGTAACTCGTCGGTAACACGTTGGTAGCGCGTTGGAGGCAATGCAAGAAGCATTAAATGCAGAACATTACATCCTGCAAAATTTCAGTCCCATAATGTTTTAAAGTCAGTTTTCTTATAACAGAACAAGTTTTGCAAAACAAGCACCACATGGTGCTATTCTTTTCTGATTTTCCTCCTCAAAAACATGCTTGAAATGCACCAACCTCCACCGACTGTTCATCATGTCTGTTTCACGCTCGTCTTCCGCGTTGAAGGGTCCTCGGTAAACAATGGGAGACTTTCCTGTTGCGAATATAGGGACATCAGACTGAATGACTACATCTGATGTGAAGTGATTCTTTGGAGCTGGCAGCTTCACTGTCTCACCTTCAAGAAGCAGTAGCAAGTCTTTCCACGTAATGACCTCCTTGCTGAATCGGAAGTCTTGCAACAATATTACCTCTGCTTTGTCAGCACCCACCCAGGCGTATTTGTCATTTGCTGGGTTGTCAAAAAGGCCTTCTTCAAATATATTCTTTAGGGGCTTCAACATGAATGTTTTGGCGCAATTTGACCGGCCATATATCATGAGGTTACGGAATTTTCCTCTCCCCAATACCAAAAGATCTCGAATGTATTTGGCAAACACAGCTGGATCTATTCCATTCAAGGTTAAAACCTCCAGGGCGCATTCCATCCAGCTCCCATGACATTCATGAAAGCAGCCATTTTTTGCAGCATCTCGCACCTTATCAATTCTGCTAACTTGGCGGAGAGCTAAGCCACTTGATGCAGTCTTTAAAAGCCAAGACTTGCTGATAAGCTCATCTAATGTTTTCTGAGCACGGGAAAACAAGAAAATCGCCAAATCGCATTCACCTTCTTGCTTACGCGAATCTGCTTTTGCAAATAGCTCCTGTAGATTGTGAATGTTGTTTTCGACAACATAATCACAAACTTCAAGATTGCTAAGGCGCCTCTTGATTTTGCTGCTTGTGCATTTCTGCGAATTTGGTGATGCAGATCTGCGCTTTCTGCTGCCTTCACGAAGCGCAGCGGTGGAAGCTTTTGTGCGTGGAGATCCCACTTCAGACAAATCGGGATGACCTGGACTGTGTGCAACTTCTGTATCTGACTTGCACACATATCGATACGCATAGATGTAATGACTGTGACTGTCAGAAAAATTGACAACAATGTTGTGATTCTTCGTGATGTCTCTCTTGACACTCAACCACTTTTTCACCCCTGTCAGCTTCAAACAGCAGTGATAGTGAAACCCACCAGCTTCGTGCATCTCTTTACAACAGGCCCAATGGGACACTTTTACTTTGCTGTTCCCACTATTAAACTCCTTTTGCAACATCATACCGAAACTTTCCCTTGTTGCAAATTTGTGGTAATCAGCCTGGGAATAGGTCACCAGGTACTGCCTCTTTCCACTACGAGACGTTTGCAAATCAGATTCAGACATTATCAAATAGAACGTGTGCTTATTGTTGATTTGAAAAAATGAATAGAACGCGCCAATTTGCAGCCAACTCATTCACCAGTGATATGTGATATAAAATCTCACAGCACTCCCATTACTTCCTGCAAATCTGTGGGGTATCAATAGCCACATGATATTTATAATCCAATTCCAGGCAATACTTCAGAAGTTGAATTTTGCAACAGCGACGTCTCCGTTTTTCTTGTGTCTTCTTCGTTGTCATATCGTTTGGTAAGTACAATTATTGTATGCGTAAAATTGTGAAATTAGCTATTGTCCCAACTGCAAGTATACTCGGTCAAAATTTCGAAATAAACATGACTGAAGACACTAGAAAACCTTTGTTTACGCGTTTGGCCTAACGTAAAAACTGATGAATCATGTTGTTTCTTTAGAAACATATTCATTTTCCGTGAAATAACTAAATCTTGTGTGAAATAGGTACCCTTTTTCTCATTTACCCCAGCTACCCTTTTTTGTCATTGGTTCCTGGAAGTTGCTTTCTCATTACCCCAAAAACGTGTCACCCATGCAATGCTTTTCTTTACAACAAGTAATGTGAAATTGCAAGACTGCAAATGCTACATATCCTTTTCAAATGTTGTTCCAAATTTCAGACAATCGTCCACATAAATTGTGAGACTGCCTTTGTCTTTCCCCTCCCCCAAACAATCAATGTTGGTTTGTTTCTCAGCTTCTTTGAGGATATGATGAGGTTTTCTTTCCACAATAATGACAACATTGCATAGTCAGGGGAAGGGAGTGCTGGGGAATCATTTTTCGTGCAAACGTTTGCCAAAAAACGTATTGCTATCTTGTATTTTTGCGAGTCTCAATGTATTTTGTGAAGGATTGTAGAGTGCTAACGGCCGATACTCCCTCTGTAAAGGCCGGGTTACACGATCACTTTTTGCCATCACTTTTTTTGATATTGGACCAACGTGATAAAAAGTGTTCGTGTAGCATTATTATTATTATTATTATTATTAAAACGAATATTTATACAGGATGACACTTTCAGTCGTATGATATATAAATATATACACTGTTTTCAATAGGGTCCTGTAATTACAAAGAAAAAAATGATTACGAAATTGAACTATATAAAGTAAAACTATTATGAATTAAAAATTAAAATTAAAATTTAAAAATTAAAATTAAAAATGAATTAAAAAAGGTTACGAAATCGAACTATATAAAGTAAAACTATTATGAATTAAAGATTAAAAATAAAAATTTAAAAATTTAAACTAAAAATTTAAATTTAAAATGAATTAAGCAAGAAGTTTTTTAAAAATGTTTTAAATTTTAAATGGTCTTTTTCTCTCTGGATTTCCTCTGCCAAATTATTGAAAGCCAAGGCACCTTGCACGTAGAAGGAATACCGTGCTGATTCCAACTTGAAGCGTGGAACAACAACTGCCGAGTAATTTCGAGTGGAAGGTTTTTGTGTTTTCAATTTAAAAAAGGATTGGAAAGGTTCACAGACTTCGTCATACAGACATTTCTGGACGAATGAGCAGATACGCATGATTCTGATTTGATTTGTATCAGGAACTTCCTTTCCAATTATTCTTGATGCTCGTTTTTCAATTCTAGCAGTTCTTTCTTTCAAATAATTCGCAGTGGCTCCAAATGTGGCAAAGGTACAATTAGTTAGGAACGGGAAGATCATTGATTGATAAATTGTAGTCGCAGTTTTTGAGTCCATAAAAGGTCTCATTTTCTTCAGTAGGTTCAGTCTCGACGACGCTTTCTTCATTGACGACTTGATATGCTCAGTCATACAGAGGGTATTGTTAAGAGCAAGTCCGAGGTATTTGTAGCCATCGGTCTGGTGGATGATACTTCCTTGGTGGTTGATCTGTAATGAAGTGTTTTCTGCCATACTTATCCTTTTTCCGGTACCGAAGATCATGGTTTCAGTTTTTCCGATTCTGGTGTTGATCACGAGTTCATTCGATTCTAGCCAAGTGACAAAACAATCAAAATCTTGTTGCAGGTTCACACGAATTTGGTCCATTCTTTTGTGCAGCATGCAAAAATCCAATCCAGCATGCAAAAATGATGGATTTTCGCAGCAGATTTTAATAGGTTTACGAGGTGTTAATCCTCCATCATTGAAAATTTTACTCTGAACGAAAGCAGAGTAAAATCGAGTCCATCACTTTTTTACAAAGACGCCGACAAATTCTTACGTCGTGTATTGTTTTGGTGAAGAAGGAAACGGCCTAGAGTTTCGAGAAAAGAAATGTACAACTTGAAATTGTGCTTAGAAATATCATCATTTGCATGAAAACGAATATTAATAATGATCAGGAAAAAATTTTAAGTGCAAAACAACCTCGAAAGATCAAATTTCGTGGAATATAGTAGTGCGAAATATAAGTTAATTTATATACATGGTCAGATGCATATTGTTTATTATACATGCATACAGCAGTCCAAACAAGACATTGCCACTAACATGGAGCTTTTCCTGGCCTATGAAAAAATCAACAAGACAACAAGGATCTTCTGGAATTTTTAGCAGACGCGGTCGCGTCTTCCTGTTTCTTTTGGGTCTTCCTGGCAACAGATCGAGTAATGTAATAGCGTTGCCCTATCTGTTTAATATGTAATATTAATTGACATTATATAGAACTATTTCGAAATTCCGAGGATACAAATTAACTTATTTCGCACTACTATATTCCACGAAATTTGATCTTTCGAGATTGTTTTGCACTTAAAATTTTTCATGATCATTATTAATATTAATATTCGTTTTCATGCAAATGATGATATTTCTAAGCACAATTTCAAGTGGTATACTTCTTTTCTCGAAACTCTACGAAACAAAACACTACACGACGTAAGAATTTGTCGGCGTCTTTGAAAAAAAGTGATGGACTCGATTTTACTCTGATTTCGTTCAGAGTAAAATTTTCAATGATGGAAGATTGACACCTCGTAAACCTATTAAAATCTGCTGCGAAAATCCATTATATTTTGCATGCTACACGGCTATTACTAAAATGCTGAATGAACAGGAATGAACAGGAACGAAGGAGGAATGAACAGGAATAAACAGGAAAGAAAAGGAATGAACAGGAACGAAGGAGGAATGAACAGGAATGAACAGGAATGAACAGGAACGAAGGAGGAATGAACAGGAACGAAGGAGGAATGAGAGGAATGAACAGGAATGAACAGGAACGAAAGAGGAATGAACAGGAATGAACAGGAACGAAGCAGGAATAAGGCCATTTTTTCTATTTCATAGTTAAACACAATTGAGGCATGACATCATCATTCAAAAATGACCAGTTAGTCATAAAAATCGCTTGTTAAGGCTCACATAGACTTATTTATGATAAATTACAATGCACTAAAGCAGTGGTGATTTCTAAAAAAATTAACAAGGGGGGCTCCAAAAGCAAAACCTCCAGAGTGGGTGTGGCTTTTTGTGACCACACCCATGTTTTCATTGGCGCAAATATGAAAAACGTGCTCACACAAACCAAACCAGACCAAACATTGGTTTATAAACCTTTAAAGGAATAGAAACAGCTAAAGAAGACACCAACCATACGAGAATTAACACCTGGCATGCAACGGACATCAGAATCTTTACAAATGAGGCCTTTAAACTTTAACTTCTCGATAACGAGAAATTTCGCAGAGCACAAATACAGAGATTGTTTGGGGGGGCTGCGCCCCCCCCCCAAACTGATACATTTATGCTTTCATGCCAAAACAGACAGGAATTGATCCGGCCCCTCTGATTTCGCTTTTCACGGACCGTTTTTTAGCTTATGAGAAACCTGGCTCAACTCAAACCCTACTATTAAAAGTTTCTTAAATTTTCTATTGTTTTCTATTGTTAAGGAAAACAATCGAACACAGGAATCTATCGTAATTTAGCACAAATTTTGCCAGTAAGTTACTTATAAAGGGGTTTCTTATATAAAAAACGTGTAAACAATCAAGAAAAATGAACAGTATAAAAAAACAGAATAAAAAAATTAGAATAAAAAACAACTAGAAACGTCAGTTAATATATGGTTGAGACCAAACTCAAAAGGAAAACTTCAAAGTGGAAGTTTTCAGCAAATCATAAACAAAAATTGCCAAAATAATAAGTGCCGTGCGGTGCGTGCTTCGTTTGTTGTGACTTGGTGTGATATAATTGGAAAGACTATCTGATCAAAGCGGAACAAAACCACATGAATTTTTCAATTAGCTGTAATGTTTATGATAGATTGCATAAAAGAGGTGTGCATGGCGTCGTGTGAGCGTCACGATTGCTAAGCAATCACAAGTTTAGCATAATAGCAAAGCAAATATCCACACAATTACTAATAGTCCATGGGCTGATGACCTTTTTCGGTACCACTTGGCGGGAATAACATTGATGGTGATTTTCGTGAAGGGTATGACCCCAGTGGTAAGAAATGGCATGATGGACTTTTTTAAAATGGGGCATGTAGAATTGACAGGGGGGTTAAATACTGAAAATCCAGTACTGAGCCCTTATAGAAAAAAACGTTTTGTCAAGCGCTTCACTTAATAGATAGCAAATTTCTTATAATGTCAACAGAACGAAAGTCTCAAACTAAACAAGAACAAATTTACAGAATCTTGATATCTTTCTCAGAACCGAAGATATCGCCCCTTCATTTTATCAATGTGACGTCACACCGTAGCAACGCCTTAGCAACAAGAACAGTTCCATTGGCTGATGACTATATTTTGCACCAAATGGCGGGAATAACAATGGTGGCTCTTTCAATCAAGTAAAATTTATGCCTCGTCACTGTCTGTGTTCTCATCGGAGTCTTCATCATCAGAATCATTTAAGACTTCGTCATCGTCGTCTATCGAATCCTGGTTGCTACAGTCACGTAGGCGACACATATCTGTACACCTCAAACCATTAGCTACACAGCTGCATCTATTAGAATCGCAAGATCGTGAGCAGTTGCAAGACATCAACTCCAAGATAGCACTTGGTGCTGGATTGACACTCATCCAATCAATGGTATAGGCTGGTATATCTTTAATGCTGTCAGTTTTCCCTTGCTTGCAAAAGCGCTGACAGTGTCACATCCAGTAAATGCATGGAGACCAGGTAAGCTTCTTGAAACTTTGTAGCCAAGAGCGTCTGCAGTTGATGTTATGTTGACGTAACGGGAACGTGCCTAAAATAGAACAAGGATTCTTTATTGAAAGTTAGCTCGCAAAGCCAACATTTTTAAGAAATTGAATAAAATATTTAAAATCATAAAAAATCTTCTTCTACACACTTGGGTTCCACGTTTTTGGTACATCGTAGCTTGAATACCATATCTGTTTGCAACCGCTAGTACAAATACATCCGTGTCTTCTGAAACTATGATAACTGCCTCGCATCCTTCTTCTGCTGCATTTTTGGCATGAAGAAGAAGCCTTGTGTCTGCTTCTTCATGGGCGCAACGTAATTCAGTTGCTTCCTGGGCAGTTGATTCTGTAAGTTTCCAGCATTCAGTGTCATATCCGATAAACATGGTCTTTCCTGCCAGTCGCTTTCTATAACTTTCTTGCCTCCATTCTTTCGCAAGAAATTGAATAAGGCTGGTCTTGTTTTTTGAGCTTTTGATGAAAAGATCCCATTGCTGAATTTTGTGACCTGCCTGGATGTTCTTGAATGAAATTGCGGAAGATGCACCCCTCTTTACTGCTCTCTCAGCATTTTTTATTGATTGATCTAGATAGACATCAAACACCACATCAATTCTCTTACTGCGAGAACCCTCAGCTAAGACTTTGCGGAAAATCGCATCTGAAACGTCTGAAAATGTCTTGTGGCATCCTTTTGTCTTTTGGACAATGCTCATTGCATCAATGATGCTGGCAGATGAAAAAGGAAGAACTTCTGTGGGCAATGATAACTTTTCAAGCTCATTTGCGAGACTGGCCTTGTTTGTCTTCCTTAAAAATCCCTCACTTGTGGCCAGTGCCCATGGAACAGGACCCAAAGGATGAGTTAAAACATCTTTCATGTTTAGTTGGCGTGTTTGTGCAATTATCGCCATCTTCCCAAACAAATGCCTATCGATTTTAAGCATAATTTCTTTACCCTTAACAGTGACAGATTTCTTGCTAAGTACAGATGCAAACGACTTTAACTTCATCCTTGGAATCTTCTCAAAAAGCTTTCCACTTTCATTCTCATTGAATCTCTCCTTCATGAACCTTTCATATGCAAGCTTGCCTTTGTGTTGGGCATTGTACAAATCCAGGACAACATCTTGCGGTGGAGATGCACCAGTTGAAAGGCTGCATAGCTCTTCTCCTGGAATGGCGAAAGGATTTCTCCACGTATCTTTCAACATGCCAACAAGTGACTTCACGCCCTCTTCATCTTTACGTATTCGGCTCAGTCTTAAATCTGGATGCATGGCACCAGCTCGGTTAAGATCAACCATTTCTCTCAAGCCCCGTACACACGAAGAACGGTAATCTGCTGTTATGTAGTATCTTGCCACGCAACCTGAAATTGCAGCAATATGAATGATTAGTAATATTATAAACTTTTGTAATACTTAGCTATTTAATTTTTGACTGAAATGTTATATGTCGGTAGCAATTTTGAATTTTTACTAGTTTCACCTTTCCGCAAGCTGAAGCCTTTGGTTCCTCCTGGAGTTTGTGTGTCTTTATTCACAGTCTCCTCAATAGTTTGGTCCATAGGTATTTTTCCAAACGTATTTCGGTCACTCATTTGAGTTGAAAACCCACCAGCTTTGAAGTATTCATCAACTTCGGAATGTGTCGTGGATAGACTCCTCATGTTTCGAAAATACCAGGGCAGATATCGTGCATAATTGGTACGGTCATATGCAAAGCACCAGGGAATCGTTTCTCCAATTGACGTCAGATGCAAAGCCCAGTCACCCTCTCTTGATGCTCTTATGAAATTTAGCAGTATAGCAACCAAATCAATGTATGTCATCCAAAACTGAGACATGGTCCCATTCTGGCAACTGAGCACATCGGTGTATTTCTGAAACAGTGCGTCGATATTGGCAAGAGACTCGCTCTCCAAAAGGGTTTGAAGCATCTCAATGTCTAGCCCGTCCTTCCAAACGTTATCAGCATCAGATAGAAAACTTTGTAATGTATCTCTTGTTGGCTCCTCACACGCTTGAATCCAAGAAAGAAAGCCTTCCCATATTAATCTTATGCAAGACTCGGACATCAACTTGTGGAATCTAACCGCACGGTTATACTGTTTACCACCCAGAACACCATCGACTGATCCCTCAGCTATTACGCTTGACTCAATGCAAATGTCTCTTAGGCCAGCATCGCCAAATCGCTTTCCAATGACTGCAAGGAGCGTGCATGTGGTGTGAAATGCTCCAAGTCGTATAACAACACTGTGAAAAATATTGGTATGCTTCCAAACAATTTTCACGGCTTTAGCGTATATTGCTTGGTCAAAGATCACTACGATGCTCTTGAGGGATAACGCTTCTTTAATTCTTACTGCCTGGCACAAGACTTCATAGACGGTGGACATCGATGTTGCTGGTGCATCAATTGTAGGTAGATATCCAACTGTATCCTTGGCAACAGTGACAATGCTTCTTACCTGAATATTGAAACCAGTCCAACTGCTTATGCATTGACTCTGCTGATTTGCTATCCGTGCTATCACCCATATCATGTTCTTTAACCAAGCCAGTTTGCGACTTTTCTCACCACCCAGGTTAGCTGAAGGTAAAAGAGTTGGGGGCTCAGGCCTAACTCCAGCGTTGTAGACAGGCAACTCAAGTGTCTCGACACTCAGGCTTCGTTGGTGTGTTCTCTCTATGGTTGCTCCTGCTGTTGCATTATCTGGCTGTGAATCAATGATTTTCTTCTGAATAACAATTCCGTTTACTCGATGTATTAGCTCCACTTAGGGTTTCTTCAAGCCGATCTATGTTATCATACACCAATGAGACTTGAATTTGGGGATATATTTTCTCAGAAAGAACAAATCCCCTCTTTGACTGAGCTGCTACTTTCTGCAATGCAAATGCAGTGTCAATTTCTAACGTCTTAGAATACGAAACTCCATGCCCCAATCGATTGGGGTATTTCTAATCGGTTGACCCCACGACTCGGGGACTCTCGGACGCACGACTATACGACCTAGGGAAATACGACCCATGTCTTTAAAACTGCCAAATTTGCATTATTTTCACTGTAATGATTGTAGCGAAGTCAAAGGCACTGTTTTGAAGTATGAAACGCAGTTTGGTGAGCATAGGAACAGAAATAAATGCTTTTCGAGCAAGCAATTTTGTCGCAAAAAGCACGCTGTCGTTGCAAATCACTGAGGTTTTCATATCGTAAGCAAGGAAACTGTGGTGGCAGTAATCGAATTCCTGTGGAGCCACGACATTGACATTTGCACCGTAATCAAAATTCCATCCTTTTCAGAAGCGTTGCGCAAACTGAAACCACTGGTAGTAAGAGAGAACAATTTTAAAGCATTTCATATAAATGCAGAGAGACTATTCTGCTATTGTAACGTCGGTGTTTGTTATCATCCATCAAATATAGCAACAGAAGCTAACATAACAACAGCTAAAGCAACGAAACATGGAAACCTTATCAACGTCATCATGCTCATCATTATGATCATGATCATTATTATTATTATTGCACCCTGCATCCTGCTCTGCGCAGGTATATTGAGTTTTTTACCGCTAGAAAACACTTGCAAAGTTTTCTATGGGGTGAAAAAGGGCCTTAGTTACCCGAGGTTCGAGTTACTCCTGGCCCGACTTATCATGATTTTGCTGTTTTTATGAATATTATTTCTTTTGGAGTTTATTTCATTTATCTTTATCAAGTAAGAACACATTCCATCAAAATATTCACAATACACAACTACTCAGATCAACTTCTTGACAGATGCAGATATACGAAATCCGAGCACGTTTTATACTGAACGCAAACTATATCGGCAACATGAACAAGAGAAGTATAATTAGAACTGGAAGCTGCAAGTTTTATAAAGAGAGTTACAAATAGTTAACCTTCTAATCTGCAATGGTTTCTAAAATGTAAATATTTCTAACTAAAAACTAAACAATGTCTGGGTCAAATAGATCATTCGAGTCACTCCCTTACTTCCATTCAAAGTCACCACCTCGTTCTCAATCTGTCTCTTTTTCGTGTCAAGCATGCCACGATGGAATGTCAAGCATGCTGGCAGCGGTTCTTTCTAAAAGGGGGAACGGCAATTACAGGAATGATGATTATGATGATACTGATTAATCTGGGGCCCAACCCGTATATCATCAGCTGTGTAGCTGATAGAATACTCAAATAATACTTGTTTGTTGCTTGACCAACAATACATGACAACTTTATCAACATATCATAAATGTTATCATCATCATCATCATAATCGTCGTCATCACCACGTGCTTTAGAATGGAATTCCACGACTGCGCAGTTTAGCCCTAATACTCATGTGGTTGAAGTGAAGATGGCGAAGATAGAGGCAAGTCTGTAATTCTTTATAAATGTTGCTTAAGTTACTACATAACATTACCAGTTCAATGTTAAAGACCCTAACTAAGTTGTTTAATTTCTTTGTTATCTATCTCGGCAGATTGTAGATGACGACCTTTTTGTGGAAGACGATTGTAAATGGCAAACTGGATGTAGAAGACGTGCGATTTCTGTTTCAAGGTCAGTATATGGAAAGCTAAAACAACGTTAATTCGTAATGAAGACTGTAATTATACATGGCCCTTACTACTTGTCGTTATTGTTACCCTCAGCGATACAGTACAGATGAAGACCACAGCGTGCCACAAAAGACCGAGAGCCCGGATTCTCCGGCAAGAAAGGTACACTCATTTTTTATAAGATACTATACAAAATTTTTGTACCCCGGTTTTATAGTTTCTTAGGGCTTCTTACCTAATTATTGTAGAAAAAGGTTTTTAGCAAGTTTCTTAACATTGCGGATATTTGTTACAAATATGTGGGAATGAAGTGCGCAAGTTGTTTGTGACATTTTTTCTCGTTAAAACAACATAGAAAGTTTAACCTCGCCCATTGTTACTGCGTAGTCGCCATTATACTGCGTTGCAGAAGTATATTCTTGTGAACGGAATATGATATCAATATATACATATATAATACACGCTTCTTTCAAGAACTGATTTGTTTGCACCACATTGCAGCATTTACAATTGATTTGTGCGTGTCATGCCAAAAGTGAAAAAATTTGATTTTTAAATGTGAAAAAGGCATAAATTCAAGAAACGTGTAAAACTATAAGGAAGAAACATTAGAAATATTTAAGAAACATTAGAAATCGGGAAGAGATGTTTTTCCTTTACGGATTGAACAGTGTCAACAAGAGGAAGCATGTTTTATGTGCTAAGCATAACATTGTCGGCCCCACATGACGATTTCTCGCATTGAGGATTTTTCTTTGTTATATCTAATAGTTACTGATATCTAATATTTTGCTACGTCCTAGTTTTTTTCATCGTTTTCACTGCAGCTTTTTTTATTAAATTCAGAAACTGTTAAGGTGGTCGGGTACAGGTTCAGGAAAAAACTGTGATTATTTGAAGGCCTTTAGAATTGAAAACTTTGTTGGGATCATTTGCTGAAAGATGACGAAAATTGTTTTCGGTGGAGAAAGTCAATCGAATTGCAATTGCCGTTGTTTATAAAAGGGTCACAGCAAATTTCCACTGATCGTTAAATCTTGGTGTTTAGTTGTTGACATGTTTTTTACACCATTTCTAGGATGAAAACGAGGGTGAATGGGACATTTCAACATTGAATCCCTTGAACTCAATGTATTCTATGATAACCTATTTCGTCATAAGTGGCTTGATTTTTTTCAAATCTCCTCTGAGGAGACGGCTGTGGAGGAGCCATGGACAAAAAACTGGCCTCTGCGGGGGAGATGTTCGTAAATGTTTTGGATTATTTGGTCTGAAGAGCTGAGCTGCCTCCTGACAGCCCTGTTTCTTGCTTATATTCAGGGTTGCCACTTGCAGGGATTTTACCTATCCTTGAAGAAGCTGCTTGTGTAACGAAAAATTACACAAGCAGCAATTTTTGTAACAATTTATGAAATCTTTCCATGTCCAATTCATTACGCGAGCTCGTTGTGTATTGAACTGATTTGTTTGCACCACATTGCAACATTTACAATCGATTTGTGCGTGTCATGCCAAAAGTGACAAAATTAAAGTTTTAAATGTGAAAAAGGCATCCCCTACCTCCAGCAACACGCCCTCAAAAAGCCAACCATAGCAGAATTGACCACAGTACAATACTACCCAGTGAACAAAACACCTATGAATTCGTCGTCTTCAAGGCTACATTGCCAAAGGACATTATGACGTGACCCTCAGCACCATCTATATTATTCGTTGTTAATAGTTTTACTGTAATAGGTAGCCAAACTGGCTTAACATTTTACTGGGTTGATTGCTAAAATATTCTTTTCGCTTTCAGAACATTTCCTTGCCAATGAGAAGAAAAAGAAAACTGTACGATATGGCAGCAAGGTAAGTAATCTGGCCTAATTGATGCAAGACTCAGACTATTGCTTTGTGCAGATATATTTGTTGTCAAAGTTGTGACAACAACTATTGACAACAAATATGAATTCTATTATGGCGTTTTTACATCTTTGTCTTTTCCTTTTTATGATTAGCCTGGATGAGGACAGCTTGACAGATATTAGCTCTCAAAGTGACAGCACTGATATAACTGAGGATGTAGCTGTTGGTGCTACTCACCACGAGGTGATTCTTTTTAATGACGACCCTCTCACTCCTGTATACAAATGCAGCAAGGTACCTGTCCCAACGAAAGAAGCCGTTGCAAGCATTGTATTTGCAAGAGACGAAAGAAAGGTTGCAAGTGCTGGTCCTACTTTTGTCTCCAAGAATGTTTCATTTCTAATATCTTTGAATAAGATTGGCCACTGGAAAGACGTCTTGGCAGATATGATGGGAAAGTGGAAAAACACTAGAGTAAAACATCAATACTATTTCTGTGAAAATGACGATGGCATTTTAGAAGACCTCGACATGGCTGAATTCGGACAGCGAAGCACATATCATGCCACCCGCTTCATCTATCATCATGTAGAAGCACCTGATTTCCATAGAGTTCTTGTGAAGGTGGACAATAAAGATAACAAATGCATGCCATATGTTTATCTTCAATATTACTTTGACCAAGAAGAGCATCATGTAACGCCCACATTACCCCACGGGAATTCAAAGAAAAAGGTTCCCTTCCAAAGAACAAAAGAAAGTGTGAAAGAGAAACGTAAAACTGCATGTGTTGTGGAAAAACCAAAGAATCTGGTGCAAATGTCCTTCGAAGGTGCTGGTGGGCTTGCAAATGTACGCAGTGCTGGTGATATGGCAAGAGATCGCAAACAAGTATCGAATTTCAAGTACTTCGCAACCAAACAAGGTTCACATGACGAATTGATAACAGTAACAGACATGTGCAAAGCCCAACAACGAGATCCAGCAACTGCATTTGTCAGGTCTGTTTCCTGTGCTCCAGAACAGCATGTTTATGTAGGAAACGATCGTCAACACAATGATCTTGCAAGATTCTGTACAAACGTCGAGAACACTTCCATTGTTGGCATTGATCCAACATATAATATGGGAAAGTTTTACGTCACAGTAACGACATACCGTCACCTCATGTTGCATATTAGGGAGTTTAAGCACGCGCAACCTAAACGTTAACGTTAACGTTAGCTGCTAAGGTTTTCAGAAACTGTTTGCACTTCCCTCCCGCTTCCACGCTTCCCGCATTTTAAAGCCGTAAAACACTGAAGCCAAGACTTCTCTTAGCAATGAATAACCAGGGTTTCTCAACCACCTAAATGTCTTCATTGAATAAATTCACATTTGTTAGTCATTCTTAGCAACTCAAATGAAAATTATAACCAAATATCTCAAATATATGACATTAATACTGCCATCGCTGTTGATGAGTTTTGGGCCTAAATTTTATCTAAAATTGAACGCATGTATTTTCACGAGTTAAACAAAAATATAGCAGTTTAATACCATATAATTTATCTACTAGCCTTCTATAAGGTCGAAACAGTTGTCTGAGAATCCATATAAATACAATAAACAATTTTTCCAAACAGAAAGTGCAAAAAGAAGTTAACGTTTTGACAAAACGTTACGGATGCTGACCTAAGGACACAGATTGCTGCCTAAAACGTTAGCAGAATTGGGGATGTCCCTTTGCGCTTGCGCAATGCGGAAAATTTGGGAGCTAACGTTAACGTTTATGTTAGCGTTGTGGTTGCTTAAACTCCCTATTAAAGGCACCGCAACGCATCCAGTTTTTCTTGGACCGTGCCTCATTCACACCGGTAAGACATTTGACACATATTTTCGTTTACCAAGTCACATGCTAGGGTTGAAGCCAGAGCTAAGAGGAATCAAAGTCTATGGTACTGATGGAGAGGTAAATGTCAGTGAGCCTTGGAAATGCTGTATCCCTGATGGATATCATCTGTTATGTGACCTGCATATGAGAGGAAATATAGAGTCCAAACTTGCTGAGATGAGAGTCGACAAAGAGATAAAGAAATTGTATATGATTGATATTTTTGGCCGTGACATAGGAGATAAAAGGGAACCTGGTATAGTTGATTCCTGGGATGGTGATGAAGTTGAAGTAAAACTGCAAAGTTTGAAAGATATCTGGTTAAAGCGTCATCCCAAGGGAGAAATGTTCTACAACTACTTTAACGTGCATAAGAAAGGTCTTATAAAATCATGCATGACAGCAGAAACTCGGGCAATCGCTGGACTGGGATACCCACCCAAAGCATACACACAGAATGCAAACGAAAGCATGAACAATGTTTTGAAGGCAGCAAACGACAGAAAAAAGCAAACATTAAGTCAAGTTGTGCAGAATATTCATGCCGTTGTTCGACAGCAAGAGCAAGAGGTTTGCTTGGCACTTGCCGGAAAGGGCCAGTACGAAATTGCCCCAGAGTATGAGCAATTCAAAGTGGACGAGAGGCGCTTTTATCTAATGAATCCAGCTCAGCGAAAAAAGCTTCTGGAAAAATTCAACAAAGCCCAGGTAGTCGCAAAAAACGCAATGGCTCACCCAGCTGCCCCGCAGCCCTCGCAACAATGCACGGCAATAGTTACTGACGACGACAATGAATCACAACGACCTAGCTGTAAGCTGTCCGTCACACCAGCAGAAAGTGGCATTTTGTATCCAAACACGGATATTTTATCCAACATGTCGGAGGATGCCTACAATTTGCTTACGTCTGGAAACGATGTTATTCAGGCACCAGGATCTTCCACCATGGATGTATTCATAGTGACGAACAAGGAAAACCAAGCAGAACCATTTATAGTCAAATCGTATGGCAATGGGAAGATTGAATGTTCCCCATCTTGTTGGCGATTCAAGGCTTACAAAATTTGTCAACATGGAATTGCTGTAGCAGAGCATCTCGACAGATTAAAGCTGTTCTACAGCTGGATCACAAAAACTGCTACCCCAAATTTGCATAGCCTAGCAAATGTGGATGTGCCAAATAACACCGGCAAGAAGGCAAGTAAAGCTACGCAGAGAAGAAAAGGTGGTCGGAAAAAAACCACCCATGTAACAACATCATATACGCAACAAGAGAATCCGGCAGCGCTGCAACAACGACAGCAACAGCAACAACAACAGCAACAACAACAGCAACAACAACAGCAACAGCAACAGCAACAGCAGCAACAACAACAGCAACAACAACAGCAACAACAACAGCAACAACAACAGCAACAACAATGGCAACAACAACAGCAGCAGCAACGACAGCAACAACAACAGCAACAGCTTACAGGCAATGTGCCATTACCAGATCCACTACCTGGTACGTACATTATATATCCTCTGAGATTCTGCCACAAGCTGACAACAAAATGCTTTGGTTGCGGTGCCAGCTTGCGAGGTAACAGACAAACCTCACTTGTTATCGTTTCTAAAGAAGAGAGACAATATGTTGATCCCGCCGGCCAAATTCACGGACGGCTGG
Organism: Sanderia malayensis; assembly: GCA_013076295.1. Classification (NCBI taxonomy): domain Eukaryota; kingdom Metazoa; phylum Cnidaria; class Scyphozoa; order Semaeostomeae; family Pelagiidae; genus Sanderia; species Sanderia malayensis. Next base: position 6,431,917 of record RQOL01000906.1, read on the forward strand.
CGAACACATATTACCATCCTTACGCACAATGCATGAGGAGAAGGAACTTATTTTTTTTGCCAATGCTGGTACAGGTACCAGCTGTGGTACGTCCATATTTGGATGCAACCACCATGGCTGCGTTGCGCAGCTTTGGGGTTGCCGTGTAAAAGACTCTGTTTAATTGTTTTAATTTAATTTAATTAATTGTTTTGTTTCGTATGTATTCATTCTTTTCTATTATTTTTGTATTTGTTTCGTTATCATATATTCTATTTGTTTTGTTGTCATATATTCATTTTTTTCTATTATTTTTGTATTTGTTTCGTTATTATATATTCTATTTGTTTTGTTATCATATATTCATTTTTTTCCATTATTTTTGTTCTTGTTCTTATATTCAATTTGTTTTGTTATATTTCCATCATCATAATATTATAATATTCATTTACTTATATATTCATATATGTTTCTCTCGTTAGTATTCTGCCTTCATTTGTCTGCGTTTAAAATACTGCGTTTAAAATAAGTTGTTCTCTCTTACTACCAGTGGCTTCAGTTTGCGCAACGCTTCTGAAAAGGATGGAATTTTGATTACGGTGCAAATGTCAATGTCGTGGCTCCACAGGAATTCGATTACTGCCACCACAGTTTCCTTGCTTACGATATGAAAACCTCAGTGATTTGCAACGACAGCGTGCTTTTTGCGACAAAATTGCTTGCTCGAAAAGCATTTATTTCTGTTCCTATGCTCACCAAACTGCGTTTCATACTTCAAAACAGTGCCTTTGACTTCGCTACAATCATTACAGTGAAAATAATGCAAATTTGGCAGTTTTAAAGACATGGGTCGTATTTCCCTAGGTCGTATAGTCGTGCGTCCGAGAGTCCCCGAGTCGTGGGGTCAACCGATTAGAAATACCCAATCGATTGAGAATCTTCACAAGTTCCACATTCCCTGTAAGGGACTTCACTGTGAAGGGCAACAGGACGTGTTTTGGTGTTAGACATTTGCCTTTATTCACCATACACAGGATATCCTGACCTAAAGATGTTGTTTTTGGTGTGAATATATTCTCCTCGGCATCATTTGTATCAAGCAAAGTAGTTACAAATATATTCAAATTTTTTGGCAATGGGAAATTGTTGCCTTGAAGTTGAGATACAAGTGGAGGCCATGCAGGGGGGCTCTGAAATGATTTCGCTTCTGATCTCAGCAACAATGCTGCGTTTTTTACAAGCCTTGAAGAATTCCCAGAATCTGTGCGATATTGCATTAGCTCTTGTTTGAGCTCAACAATCTCACTTGCAAGCTTTGTGGCCGATACACTGAGTGGCAGAAATATTATTCTGCCGCTGTCATTTGGAAACATGGTAACAGCTGAACCAAACTCGTTCTCCAGTTTACGTCTGAGATGCTTCTTCGTGCTGTCTAGAATCTGTTGTAAACCAGCTTCTCTGAGATATTGGACGAGTTTCAAAGTTAAGTCCACCAATGTAGTGACCTGTTCCTTAGCAATAACCTCGTTTCTGATGTAATGAAATAGCTTATCCAATGAAAGCGCTTCTTTGATGCGATAGTCATCATCTTCATCATCTTCATCATCTTTCCCTTCATCTTTCTCTTCAGCCTTGTCAGGCTTGTCAGGTCGAACCCTTGTGAACGATTTATAGCATGTAACATGGTATAAAGCAGCAATGAGGTCATGATTCTGTACCAAATGCAAAATTCTGGGGTCATTTAATCGGAGGGCCGTATTGTGGATAGTTCTTTGGGCACGCATCTCAAGGCACTGAGATGCGTGCCCAAAGAAGGGGGGGGGGTGACTGGGCAGCCCCCAGCCCCCAGCCCCCAGCCCCCAGCCCCCCCCACCCGGTGAGACCCCTCGGTTCAGATTGACCAAAGTATAGCAGTTTTTAGTTGGAAGCAATAACTGAATGATATTCATTCGACACATGAAGCAAAGCACTGAAACGTTCCTGTTGCCAAGGCATTGCTAAGGTGTGACGTCACATTGATAAAATGAAGGGGCGATATCTTCGGTTCTGAGAAAGATATCAAGATTCTGTAAATTTGTGCTTGTTTAGTTTGAAACTTTCGTTCTGTTGATATTAAGAAAGATTTGCTATCTATTAAGATTTGCGCGTGAAAAAACCTTTTTTTTCTATAAGGGCTCAATACTGGCTTTTCAATGTTTAACCCCCTGTCAATTCTACATGCCCCATTTTAAAAAAGTCTATCATGCCATTTCTTACCACTGGGGTCATACCATTCACGAAAATCACCATCAATGTTATTCCCGCCAAGTGGTACCAAAAACCCCTATTTTTGGCTCTCAGCCCATAGACTATAATTTTCCTCTGAAATCTGCGTAAAGTTCATGTGGTTTTGTTCGGCTTTGATCAGATAGTCTTTCCAATTACATCACACCAAGTCACAACAAACGAAACACGCACCGCACGGCACTTATTATTTTGGCAATTTTTGTTTATGATTTGCTGAAAACTTCCACTTTGAGGTTTTCCTTTTGAGTTTGGTCTCAACCATATATTAACTGACGTTTCTAGTTGTTTTTTATTCTAATTTTTTTATTCTGTTTTTTATACTGTTCATTTTTCTTGATTGTTTACACGTTTTTTTTATAAGAAACCACTTTATAAGAAACTTACTGGCAAAATTTGTGCTAAATTACGATAGATTCCTGTGTTCTATTGTTTTCCTTAACAATAAAAAACAATAGAAAATTTAAGAAACTCTTAATAGTAGGGTTTGAGTTGAGCCAGGTTTGTTATAAACTAAAAAACAGTCCGTGAAAAGCGAAATCAGAGGGGCCAGATCAATTCCTGTCTGTTTTTGCACGAAAGCATAAATCTATCAGTTGTTGATTATACAATATATGTTAGAAGAATTCTTTAGTGCATTGTAATTTATCATAAATAAGTCTATGTGAACCTTAACAAGCAATTTTTATGACTAACTGGTCATTTTTGAATGATGACGTCATGCCTCAATTGTGTTTAACTATAAAATAGAAAAAATGGCCTTATTCCTGCTTCGTTCCTCCTTCGTTCCTGTTCATTCCTCCTTCGTTCCTGTTCATTCCTGTTCATTCCTCCTTCGTTCCTGTTCATTTCCCTTCGTTCCTGCTCATTCCTCCTTTGTTCTTGTTCATTCCTCCTTCGTTCCTGTTCATTCCTGTTCATTCCTCCTTCGTTCCTGTTCATTCCTGTTCATTCCTCCTTCGTTCCTGTTCATTCCTGTTCGTTCCTGTTCATTCCTGTTCATTCAGCATTTTAGTAATAGCCATGCTACACGAACACTTTTTATCACGTTGGTCCAATATCAAAAAAAGTGGCAAAAAGTGATCGTGTAACCCGACCTTAACACAGAACATGATTAACTACATACATACCCGATCTACATACATACACTACAGTTAAACTTCATACATACCATACATACATACCTACATACATACGTACATACATGCCTACATAGGATACATACATAAAACATAGATAACATACATACCAACATACGATACATACATAAAATACATACATAACATACATACCAACATACGATACATACATAAAAACATACATAACATACATACCAACATACAATACATATATAAAAATATACATAACATACATACCAACATACGATACATACATAAAAACATACATAACATACATACCAACATACGATACATACATACATAATGTACATACCAACATACGATACATACATAAAAACATACATAAAAATATACATAACATACATACCAACATACGATACATACATAAAAACATACATGACATACATACCAACATACAATACATATATAAAAACATACATAACATACATACCAACATACGTTACATATATAAAAACATACATAACATACAAACCAACATACGTTACATACATAAAAACAGACATAACATACATACCAACATACAATACATACATAAAAACATACATAACATACATACCAACATACAATACACACATAAAAACATACATAACATACATACCAACATACGATACATACATAAAAACATACATACCAAAATACTATATACAAAAAATACATACATCAAACATACATAGCATACATACCGACATACTACTGTACATACATGCCTACATAGGATACATACATAAAACATAGATAACATACATACCAACATACGATACATACATAAAATACATATAGAAACATACATAATATACATAAAAACATACATAACATACATACCAACATACAATACATACATAAAAACATACATAACATACATACCAACATACGATACATACATAAAAACATACATAACATACATACCAACATACAATACATATATAAAAATATACATAACATACATACCAACATACGATACATACATAAAAACATACATAACATACATACCAACATACGATACATACATACATAATAATAATAATAATAATAATAATTAGAAGTTTTACTCACAGCTACTATTGCTTCAAAATATTGATAGCAATTTGCACAGCTGTGGACAAATTTTGTAATAATTAAATTTTAAATACCTAGTGTGCTTAATTCTGATGATTTTTAACACGTTATCTTGTAATTGAGGTTATTGTAAAAGTTACATAAGTTTGTTGTCATTAAAAACGATTTTAGTTTACTTTTGAAGTCCTCTTTTTGTTCTATCAATCTTATATTCTCAGGCAAACTGTTCCAGATTTTCGGTCCTGCTCTTGAAAAAGCTCTTTCTCCATACTGTGTTTTACAGCTGTTTATTTTCAGTATGCTGTTACGTCTGTTTAAAATTTCAATCGAATTCCTGAGTAACATTGGAGCATTTCCCCAAACACAATCGTGAGCAATTATGCAGATTTTAAAAACTATCCGCTCACCAACTTTTAACCAGTGCATCTCATTGAATAGAGAAGATATTGATATTCTATCGAATTTTCTTTTGTCAAATATTATTCTTATTGCTGCGTTTTGTAGAGATTGAAGTTTATTAATTAGTTTTGAATTAATTCCGAAGAAGAGAGTTGCAATAATCGAGCTTGGAGGAAACTAATGCAGAAATTAATATATTAACGCATTCCTTTGGAACGAAACACTTAATCTTTGCAATTTGTCGAAGTATTTCAAAACAATGTGATGTTATTGTATTTACATGCTTTTCAAAACTAAGGTTTTTGTCGAGCCATACTCCCAAGTTCTTGGCATTGTCTACAAAGCGAATACATTCATTGTCGACAAATGTACCTTGAATTTGTATTAGTTTTGATGCAGATGGAGGGCTGAGAACTAAATCTTTGTCTTCGATTAATTTAGTTTTAGAAAAAATTCTGACATCCATTTAGAGACAGAGTCAAGACACTTCTGAATGCTTTCTGTTAGAACATTGAATTGAAAACTTGAATTAAAAGATTGAAATAGTTGATGGTCGTCGGCAAAGCCCAATACTTGAAATGCGTTCGACTGTATCAGAGGATAAAGCTGATTTATATAGACATTGAAAAGAATGGGTCCTAAAACAGATCCTTGTGGAATGCCGTAATCAAGTTTTGCAGAATCAGACAATGCATTGTTCACTTTAACAGTTATTGATCTGTCTTTTAAAAATGAGGCAAACCATTTTAGTGCAGTGCCTTTTATTCCCATTTGTAAGTTTAGAATGTCTAATAGTTTGTCCTGATCAACAGTATCAAAAGCTGCACTTAGATCCAGTAAAAGTAGCACAGTTGAACATTTGTTGTCAAAACCCGTTGCGATACTCTCAGTCAAACTTAAGAGCAAATGTTCAGATGAATGACCTTTTTTATAGCCATATTGGTACTTGCAATCTAAGTTATTTGTAGCGATATGGTTTTGTAGACGGCGTGCAACGCATCTTTCAATAAGTTTACTCACGTAGAGCAGGTTTGACACTGGTCTATAATTTTGACATAGGTCTCTATCCATAGTATCGTCTAGATGTTTAAGAAGAGGAGTCACAATTGCAGATTTCAAACCCTCAAAGGATCCACATTCCAGAGAAATGTTAACCAATTTAACCCAGAATGGTAGTAGCTGGTCAGTAAAATCAACTAAAATTTGTCTATTAAATGGGTCATTCGGGGAGCAGTTGACTTTGTTTGACTTTATAATGTTTAAAATTTCTTCTTCTGTTGTAGGTTCAAATTTGGTAAGTATATTGCAATTTGAAAATTATTAAAAAGGTGAGTAGTTTCAAGGTTTGCAGACTCTTTGAATGATGTACATATATCCTGAACTTTTTTCTTGAAATATTCTAGGAAATTATTTGCTAAAGAATGATTGTTACAACTTGTAATAGATGGTGAGTGGGATTCGGGCTTGGTGAGTGATGTTGTTAGTTGGAATAGAGTTTTCATTTTATTTGTAGAGAGCTTAATTTTATTTCTATAGTATAGCATTTTCTTTGATTTTGCTAAAGCTGTTGTCTGAGATCTTAGTCTAATGAATTCATTTTTGTTTGTTTCATTTCGGGTTCGTTGATATAGTTTCTCTGCCCTGCGTCTCAATTTACGTAGATCGCTATATTCATTGTCAAACCATGGTGCTCTCTCGACTACCTTCACTCTTTTTTCAAGAAGTGGTGCATGCTTATCAAGTAATTGACGTAATTTTCTGTTGTAGTTTCCAACTATGCTGCCCATATCTTCATCTAATTTTATCGTGTTCAAAAGGTCTTGTAATTCATTTCCAAATTCGTCTTTGTTAATAGAATACGTCTTTCTATATGCTATTTTTCTATAATGAATTTCTCTGCATGTTGACGTAATCTTAAATGAAATTAACTTGTGATCACTTAACTCTACATTGTGAATTTTGTTGAAGAAAGGTTCAGTTCTTCATACATAACGTACATACCAACATACGATACATACATAAAAACATACATAAAAATATACATAAAATACATACCATCATACGATACATACATAAAAACATACATAACATACATACCAACATACGTTACATACATAAAAACATACATAACATACATACCAACATACAATACATACATAAAAACATACATAACATACATACCAACATACAATAAATATATAAAAATATACATAACATACATACCAACATACGATACATACATAAAAACATACATAACGTACATACCAACATACGATACATACATAAAAACATACATAACGTACATCCCAACATACGATACATACATAAAAACATACATAAAAATATACATAACATACATACCAACATACGATACATGCATAAAAACATACATAACATACATACCAACATACAATACACACATAAAACATACATAACATACATACCAACATACGATACATACATAAAAACATACATACCAACGTACTATATACAAAAAATACATACATCAAACATACATAGCATACATACCGACATACTACTGTACATGCATAAAATACACACCAACAAAATAGGTACTACGGTTCGGCAGGCAAGTAATGCAATCAATTGTTGTCATATGAAATTAGTTAAATTTTCAGACCTCTATTGATTCCGTGAGGATGAGGTTCGTGCTGTTGGCGATCCCCCATTACCATTGCACAGTTGTCCGAGGTCCACGTTTTCCGCGAATTCACTGGATTTACTTGCCTATCCCAAATTGGAAAATGAAAACTCGACTGCACAATAAAGGAAGGAAGCAACTTCCTCGTCAATCAAAGGCACAGTAACAAAAGGCGCGATCGGATTAGTGCGATACGCAACGGGGTTTCTTTGTTTCGAAAAGGCTCAGCAAAGCAAAACAACGCACGAATCGATTTTTCCAGAAGCATGACATCATTTCGCATTCGTTTGGCCAGGGGGGTCGCTGAGCATAACAGGTTTTGTTCGACTACACTCTTTTTTATGAGAATAAACTTTATAAGAGTAATGAGGCTGAAAATTTGTGAAATTTAAGAAAGTTTTAAGAATATTTTCAGGCTCACGATCTTGTGAAATTATTATTTTTAGCAGGCGTTTTTATTTTTGAATTGGAGTGCTTTTCACAGGCAACGGTTTTAAATACACTCAGCCAAATTGCGATGAGTGTGGAAAAAATCTGTGCTACAGGAAATAAGGACTTATTCTGTTAGCCGTTGTAATAGTTATGCGTTTTTGGCATTCCGAGGCTCACAATAGAAAAAAATTAAGAATACTGAGGCTCAGCAAAAAGTTAAGCATTCTTATAAAGTGAAAAGAAAGGCCTTAGTACGCGTGAAAGCTTTCGACACGTCCCCCGGCACGCAAAACAAAAGCCGAGGAGAGCAGCATGCACGGCAGTATCTGACAGAGGACACAAAGCAGACTTGAAAGGAAAACAAAGGGCGGAAGAATTTTCGAAGTAGAAAAGTGAAAATATTTGGAAAAATACAGGGAATTTCGAGAGAAGAGCTGGCGAAAAAAATTAGGAATGCAGATGAGAAGAGTTGTGGAAGGTTTTCGGAAAGAATAAGGGAGAAGGGGAAGCCAAAAAGGGATCACAACGCCCGTGCCGGGTGGCCTTTGGCCGCAGCTTCCGTCACCGCTAGGATTTTAGGTAATAGTGAAGTGAAGTGAATTAAATTATAACACTGTTAACAAACAACACATTTACGTCACGGGACTTCAACACATTTACAATTCAACACAAAATACGGAAATGACAATATCACGAGGTTCAAGACAACAGCATACGATGGAGACACTGATACATTACGAGGATTAAACAATTATCGACAGAAGCTTTAAACACCAATCGTTACATAGAGAAGTGGATGTATGGCACCTCTTGCTGTAGAAGTGAAAGTAGAGTACGTTTTTGAGGTCATAATGAAAATCAGAAGCATGGCCAATGAGCATACTTTTCTTCCCATGCATGAGGATAAACATGCTGATTTGGATTTTCTGAAATATCGGCGCAAGGCTTGACGAAAGCCTTAGAAAATACCTGCACAAAAATGTGCAGAAGCACGTGCACTTTAACGACCTTACAGCAGCCACGCCTTCAACAAGATGGCTGCTGGCAATGAGATATTGTAGACAATATAGTGCGTCCAGTGCAGTTTACTGGAAGCCAGCTAAACTAAAACGAGTTGACATCTTGACTTTTTTAATGAGAAGAAAAATAGAGATGTTATGAGACCCTTTATAAAAATATGCGAAGACATATTATTGCACTTTAAAATAAGTGTCGTAAAGGGCTCTAAAGAGATTATATAATTTAAAGAGATTATATAAAGAATATTATATTATAAAGAGATGAATTTCCGCTGGTGATGAGAAATGCCACCATAGCGAGGCTGCGTAAACAAAATGTGTAAAAAGTGAAGTAATGAGTTTACTCACTGAATATTATACCGTCATGGGCAAAAGGTGTTAAAGCCAATGAAGATATGGCCATCCATGAAGAGAAACAGAATGGTACCCTAAAAGCAACCTGGGACATGGCCATGGGTTATGCCCATTACGACAGAAGATGAAAATGAACACTTTAAATTATTCATAAGATAAGGGAAATATATGTAGCTCGAGTTTTAATTAAAATTGTTGGTAGAGTGGGTACGGCAACCCACCATTAAAAGATAGAAGGCAAACCTGTGTCTATCTCTGTTGAAAGTCTGAAAGAAGTCACTGATCTTAGCAGCACCAAGACTCTACCGACATACTGAGTGCCGTACCCCACGTCTGGCGGTGGAAGTTCAAAGACAGAAAACCACCCCACGACAGAGACCTTAAAATGTTTTACCTCCTGGATGGTAGGAGAAATATAGTGAGTGACCCTCTATAAAAGGGGCATAACTTTTGAATGCGGGAGCATTCCACAAATGTTATTGCAGATTCGTACTCAGGAGGTCATTGCCTATCGATTGATATCAAATTTACCCCGTTTGGCCATCGTCCGCAAATACAAGTTCGCCCGTTCTTCGTATCGCAAAATGCCAAAGCCACTTTTTTCATACGGCACCCCACTGCAAAATATGGTCTTCCTGGAAATAATAGTAATACGTTCGATCCACCAATAAAAGTTTTATATGTTGAACCGACCACGATTTTAGGAACATTTGAGTATTTATTTTATCTTCAGCAATAATAGTATCCACGTATTTTACATTTGAATTATAAGGCTTCAGACCGTAAATTCCGTCAGCGAGCCTTTAATCCAACAAGATGGCTGATCAATGCTTCAACTTTTGTATCGATGCGTCAATTGCAGTGCGCACTCTACTGTATCTTAGGGTGCGTTCTTTTTTGCCTCCTCCTTTTTCTGGGGGCTTTGGAGAGATGAAGGCGTTTTTTGGTCAATTCTCCAGAAAATCGCAGACTTCACAGTTTCCAAACTCTTCCGTCTCCAGAGCAAGAAGACTTTGGAGACTTGGTGACTTGGGAGACTAGTTTCTTCACCAAGGCACGGAGATTTTCTTGTTCACGTGACACGGCGTTTAAACCAAGGTAACTTAGCTTATAATTTCCACAGCAACCAGCAACGTTTTCAAAACGAATCAGATTGTGGAGAATATTCTTAATATTTTTTAGAGCCCTGTTGCCGTGCAGAAAACTTCCGTTGACACTAAAATTCTAACTTAGATCAAACAATATGATGATTCTTATGATTAGAGTATACTCACAAACAGAAGGACAACCTCATATCTTCTCCGATCCGATCTAAATTTCTACTAAAACATACGCTGTATTTAAATGATTTTCTAAATGACTTTTGTCATAGTAACCGGGTCATAACTGCAACAAATATTACGTTACTTACTAAAAACAGAATCAAATTTACCCACGAATCAAAACAAACGTCAGACAAGAGACTAAAAACCTTGGTAACATAATAGTTCAGATTAGACAGATTACGTAATGTCTCAAACTTTACCACACCCTTCCCTTATTCAAATGCTACGACAGTTTTAATGAAGTTGTCTTCTTACTCTTCTTCATCTTCGTACATATTGAGTGCGGCAATCTGGTTCCTGGCATCTTCCCTTGCCTTCCTGACGTTCCTTCCTCTTGGCTTAAACTCTGCAACCTCCGGGTTCAATGTAATCTGGACATTGTCGTTCTCTCCCCCGATTCCCCCGAAGTCGCAAAGCAATTTCAGCGGTCGTTCTACCATGTATCCATTTCCCAACTTGATTTTCAGTCCTCGAATGTCACCATCTCTGCCTGTGACGGTTCCGACAACTCTTCCCATTCGCCATAGTGCTCCGTTCTTGATATCGTCTTTTAGCAGCACCACTCTACAATCTTTGGATTTCTCGTTTGGGATTTTGCACATTGTTACTGACACTCCCCCGTGAAGAAATATTTGGTGATATTGCTGAATGAGCAATGTGACGTATCTGTGACTTCTAGGCAGGAAAATCGGATTGAAATTGGCCACTCTCCCGTCGCATCTTCATATACCAGCTGAATCTTGCTTCAAGTCAATGTCGCATTTCAACCGTCCTGATCGCTATGCCCTTTTGATCCACATTTTCTCTGCAGCTTCGATTTCCTTCGTTTTCAGCAGGCCACTCCGCTTCTCTTTCCCACGGCAGTTGTTGATAAACCTCCACATGTATGCTGTAATTCGCAGTATTTTCCACAGTGTTCTTTTCTCTAGTAGGCTGTCAAAGCTGTCAGTTTCGCCTTCCTTGGCCAACATCAGTCTTTCTTTCCTCGGAATCACCTCTGTTGCAGTACCCGCGTTATCAGAAATTTCTGGTTGGTCCGGCCATTTGTCTGTCATTGGCAGCCATCGAAGACCAGAAAACCAAAATGCGTCCAACTTCTTTGGGTCAGATCCTCTACTTCCCACATCACTTGGATTTTCGCCAGTCAGAACGTAATGCCAATTCTTTATGTCGCTGTTGTTGATGGCCTTGATTCGATTTCTTACAAACAGACTCCATGTGCCCTTGCCTTTCATCAACTGGAGCACTGTGGTGCTGTCAACCCATCTATGTATCTCATCGATTGAATACTGTCCAAACGCACTCTTGATGCTTGCCATTAATTTACTCAACGTTTGTCGGGCAACTAGCTCCAACCGCGGTATCAACTTCTCTGGTGCTATCCTTGACTTTGCCACAAGTAGATTCTGACTAGCTTCTCCATTTTCGTAGTGAGCCACCAGATAAATGCATGCTCCAACGGCCATCTTTCTTGCATCTGAGTATCCGTGTAAAGCCATCTTCACAACTTTTGAGGCAGCGACACACTTCTGGGTACGCTCAACGATTTACTCTCCAACAGAGTCTTTATCCACTTCTTCCAAGGAGTCACTATTTCACCCTTTATTTCCTCATCCCAAGACAGCTTTGACTGGTACAACTGACTGTAAAAGAACTTCGCAGTGATGACAACAGGTGATACCCACCCAAGTGGATCGAAAACGCCATTGATAACGGACAGCATCTTTCTTTTTGTCAATACCTTATCATTGAAAAACATTTGCCTTTCCATGAGTTTGGAGAAGTTGATCGAAAGTTCATCTCTTCTCTTGTTCCAAGTGATGCCCAGTATTTTAGTTTCATTTGACTTGGTGCCCATTTCCTCTTTGGCGTATGTTGTTGTATCTCCTTATGCTGGTGTGCTGGCGTTCACATCGTGACTTTCCACTTCATTGATATTGCTGTGCCATTTGTGAAGAATGAATCCTGCTTCTTGTAAGATATGTGTGGCTTCATTCTTGAAGTTTACGAGGTCTTCTTTACTCTGTCCACCAAATTGAACGTCGTTCACATACGTGTTTCTGAGCAAGGTGTCTACCGTTTCCGGGAAATCTTCTCTATACCAGCTGATATGCTTCTTCAAGGGCGCTCCTAGGATATACGGACTTGCTGTTGAGCCAAAGATTACCCTTGTAAATCGATATTCCGTTATCTCCCTCTCTTCATGGTTGTTGTACCAAACTAGTCGCTGAACATCTCGGTCTGCAGGATCCAATTTGATTTGGAGGAAAGCCTTCTTGATATCCCCTGTGTTGCAGTTTGTAGACATGCGGTTCCTCAAAAGAGTGTGCAAGATCAACGGTTAATCATTATATAAACATCAGTATGGAAAAAACTAGCCTCGGTTTTTATGTACTTAAATTTTCGCCTGGCCTGGAGCCAGGCATCATGAGAAGTGAGTTTTCCAACGGTTGTTGTTCGAAAAATTGTCCACTAAAAAATCGTCGTCACAAATAATCGAATTCCGACACGCTACATCTGTACACCAATAGTTTTGCCATCGTTTTAATCCTGGATGCGTTTTCCTCCAATCGTAGAAAAAAGCTCTCCAAACTTGTGAATTAATGTTCACACCAGCATTTCGATTGTGGCCTTCTACCTCATTTGGGCCAGTTTTCATACATTGGATCTCCAATGCTTCTCTTATCTTCCTACTTTTGTAGGTTGACTCAATGGCCAGAGTTGTCGGATTTAACCAATTAAACTGTCCATGACATTGTTTGCAATGTTCTGTAACACCAGATGATGACCATTTTCCTTGCATAGAGTCTCTTTGATGTTCAAGAGATCTTGTCAATACTTTCTTTTTAGTTTCTCCAACGTATGATTTACCACAAGTGCAATCAAGTCATATACTCCAGGGCAACTATTTGGTGGTAACGATCTTTATTCTTACAAAGAATGTTCTTCAAATTTTTACCGGACGTGAAAATAACTTTGATACCTTTCTTTTTATAAATACGTTTTAATTTAGGACCAACTTTTGGAATCCACGGAATCTTTGCAAAAGGTTGTCTGTCTTTTTGTTTAACTTGTTCATCCTCCTTTGTCTGCAATTCGGGAGGGCGATATGTTTTGCTATTTTAGTAAGAAACTCTTCACTGTGGCCATTTTCTGTGAAGACTTGTATCAGGAATTTAATTTCTTCTTCACGGAATGTCTCAGAACATAGTCGCCAAGCTCTTGCAAGGAAACCTTTGAATACTCCTTTTACGATGTTTGGATCGATACAACTATTCGGTTTTATCTGAACGTTCGTAATGGCCTCCTTCCTGAAAACTTTAAAATCATATGTACCAGAAAAGTTGTTAGTAATCTGTAGGTCTAAGAAAGCAATAGTTTTATTCGCATTTTCACTCTCCATCGTATACTGTATCTTATGGTCTTGAGAATTAAGGAGTTCTAAGGAACGTTTAGAAGATGATACATCCTTAAAACGGGCATGGGAATCGTCGACATATCTGTGGTATGAAAGAAGACCAATCTGATTGTTCAAAGCTTGATTTATTGCCTTATCTTCGAGGGACTGCAAATAGCCTTCCGCCATTACTACCATTAACGAGAGACCAATGGGACCAGCATCTTTAATCGTATAAATACGGTGTCTCCAAACAAAATAACAATTTTGAAGACATAGTTCAATTAGTTCACGAATGACAAGAATTGTAAGTTTTGTTCGTTTCTTCAAACAACGCGAATCTGCTGCCAAGATATGTGTCATGACGTTGATAGCTTTAGAAATAGGTATAGAAGGATAAAGATTAACAACATCATAAGACGTTTGGATTTCTTCTTTATCGATATTCCATGTTCGGGCTTCATTTGCAAAAGATGTTGAATTAATGACTCTGGTTGGGTTTTTATCCAAAGTTGGTTGAATCAATTCTACCAGATGTTTGGATACGCCATATGAAGGGGTACCTATTGTCGAAACTACAATCCTCATTGGATAGTTTTTAGCTGGCTTGTGTGTTTTAATCATTCCATACATTCGAGGAGCTATGGGATCAGAGGGATACATATCGAAGAAAGTCTTGTTGTCTATTCTACCTTCTTTGCGAAGTTTGCTAAGTTTACGACAGAATTTATTCGCAATACCTATCTGTTCTTCTAATTTCTTAATAGCATCATCATCTGAGAGTATGGCAAAACCAGAACCTTTGTCGAAAGGATAAACTTTGATCTTATCTTCAGATCTTAATTCTTTGATTGCTTTCTGTTCTTCTTTGGTAATGTTGTTCTTTATTTTAATTTTTAATGACTTAGATAACTCATTTTTTTCCATACTGATGTTTATATATATTGATCAATCGTTACTAACCTTCAAAAGATGTCTCTGAAAGATTATTTAATAAGATCAACGGTTGTAGATAGGGGCCTTTTTCCAAGCAGTTGTTCAGAGATGGGACGTTTGGACTGGCTCTTGCTGACAGGTCATACACGATATGCATTCGAGTGGACTCGGCGTTTTCTCTTATCACCGCTTGATGTGGGACATAATGGATAACTTCTCCAGTTGGCTTCTCTGGAACTATCTCCAGTATTCCGTCTTTGACTTGAGTTTCCATGACTTCGTGATACTCCTCCAGTTTCTTCAGCTTCTCCAGGCGTATGGTAGTACAGTACAGTCTTCCTATTGCCACTTCTTTATTGGTTGGTATTTTCACAACATTTGCTTTCCATGGCAACCTCGTGGAGTACGTTCCGTCATCCAGCCGTGTCAACTTCTCTTGGAAATTTTCATGAAATTCTTTATCTTGCTCCTCGTCTACATCGGCCAATCCTAACGCTTCAATAGACCACATCTGTTCAAACTCGGATTTCGGCGAGAGGGTCAGGAATACCTTCTCAGCTTCTGCGTTGACTTCCACCATTTTTCCGGTCATGGTCCATCCAAGCATGGTAAACTCTGCACCGAGATTGACATCAGGATTTGGTCCAAGGACTGGGGGCTCCGTAGTCTTGATTCCTTGATAGTCTGCTGCACCCAGGATGACGTGGATTGGCAGCTTATCTTCCTCTGTATCTTCGTCACTGAATTTCAGGCATTGAAACCGTTGGTACTTCTTCTTTAAGGCCTTGACTCTGGGGTTCGGCAAGTGCGTCAGTGTATCTTTTTCTCCATTTATGCATTTGTGGTCCAGGCGGAAACCATATACAGCGTTGGAGTGAACCGTCACCTTGAAAACCTGCACTCTTCGTTGTACCGTGCCATGCATCTGCTCGATATTTCGTGATTCCAAGCTCACTAGCTTCAACCGCAGCTACGTTAGAAGGCTTGTGCATATGTAGGAACTGCTTACTCCACTATCCATCATGATACGAGGGGGTATTCCATTCACCTTGGCCATGAGAGTCGCATGAAGAGTAGTGCTGGAATATATCGCTCTCTTTCCCATTTCCGGTTGTTCCTGTTTGGGTTCTTCACTTCCACCGATAGTCACATCACATAGAGAAGTATGGTGATGGCCATTGCATTTTCTATATCCTCTGGACCTGCACTTGGAGGCTCCGTGTCCAAAACTTGTGCAATGGAAGCAAAGCCTTTTCTTCTTAAGGACTTCCTGCCTTTGCGCCACGTTGATTACTTTTCGACAGTCTGAACTCCTATGGCTGCAGAAGTCGGAGTACACACAGCCATTTTGCGTCCCTTGTTGCTTGTCCATAGCATTCACAAACATCATCTTGTTCCGTTGTCTCCAGTCAGCCTGATAGGGGTTGATGTTCTGTAAGGGGTTGATGTACTTGATGCAGTTATCGCTTAATGGACTGGTAACGGGTGTCTGTCGATGTATTTCTCGAGGTTCTCTACCAGCTCTTCTAGGTTCCAGCTTTCCCAGTCATCATCCTTCTGAATCAACGCTTCTTTAACAGGGCCAAGTGTGTCCATCAGCGTATACACAACGTTCTGGGCTGTGTCCAGCTTCTTCTTCAGACAAATTTCCCAAAAGAACGCAACGCACCTTTATATCCAATCTTTACAAAAGCAAAAAACAAGCATGCTCAAATTCTTCAGGGGATTAAGCAAATTAGCACCTGAAATGAGCATCCCTACCCGTGTAGATGGTCATTTTTGATCACTTTTTGTGAGCACGATTTTGATAACATATGAAAGAAGCCGCTTGGCCAAGTTGAGCACCTCACTGAGGTGCTCAACGTTCTTATTTCTATTGTTTCACTAATCTTGCCTGTCATGATGAATTATTTTGTCTTCTATTCCATGTTCAACATCGAGGTTGTAATTTGTTAGTCACGTAGGAAGACAAAATGTCGGACAAGGAATTTTTATGTTTCTCCCTTGTTTATATTCTCGAACAGCAGAGATATCTTTGTGTCATTTGCTTTTAGCTTTGTGTCATTTGCTGCTAAACATGTTTAGCATAGAGAACTATCAAATGGAGATCGCAGTATTCAGGCAGTTCAATAATATATACACAATCTTGTTGTTCCAAATACTGATCTTCATAATCTTCACATAATTCATCACTATTTTCCTCATCATTCAACTATTGCTTGCAATACGTCTAAAGCCAGTGATTTTGACAGAAGTTTCAATTTTGTTTGAACGTGTTGTTTTTTGAATGCATTTGTATTTGAATGAAACAAAATTAGCGTGACCATCATGATTCATGTGTATATGTTAATTTGCTTGTTGCTGAAGGGTTTTATTTGATGAGAAGGGAGCCCCGTTCACACGATGCCGGATTCATATCGTTTCGGATCGCTTTTCATATCGGATAGCCTTTCTGTTCACACGACACCATGCCAATCCGAAACGTTTCGGATCGCTTTTCCGGAGTCAAATCACTCCGCTCTGAAGGTGAAACGTCATATTATTAGGAAAACGATGTTGATAGTTTCCTACAAATGACTAAATATTCGTTTGTTTGTGCCACCGAATATATAGTCATTTGTAGAAAACTATCAACATCGTTTCCTAATAAAATGAAGCTTCTTGTTATACTATTCATTGTAAAATTAGTAATATCAAATTTAAAGCTATATATAGATTTTACGGTTGATTGAGGCGTTATTTTGCTTTTTAAACGGCTGAAAACAAAAGTAGTTCAGGGGCATAGGTGAAGACCAATTCTGCTCAACATAAATAATTGTTGTACTCCTCCAAAATGAAAGTTTGCCTTGTCAATTTATGAAATTAGGTTTCAAACACTTTCTTTTCTGGTCTAATCTTCAACTTGGAATGTTACTTTTATTCATGTGAATTTACATGCATCTGTTGCTCAAAAATGACGATTGAAATCTGATAAGCCGATATAATCAATCTCAATTTCCGTGTGTTTTGGTATTTTCTAAAAAATTCGCACAGCAATATGCCCGGGGGAATTCAGGAAATAAAAAAAAAACTCTCTGACAAACATTAATCCCAAATAATTCCAAATTGTCACAAAGAAAACTAAATTGTAGACGAAACAAATTGGCGTGGAGGCAGGAGCGACGCTAATTATGTTATATTTTCCCCTGATATTGTAACTTCATGCATGTTTTTGCATAATTACACGAAACAAATTCAGGTAGGTACCAGGGCCATGTCAGTAAAGCGATAAGGGCCCTGGCTTCTAGGTTGATCAAGGAGAGACTTATACCGTCGCATCATTATATTTGTGAGATGGCCGGAAATTCTAGACAATAGAGGTTCACAGATAACTTCATGGATCCAGCACACAAACATATAATATGTTAGGGTGTGGAACCAGTCTGGTTGTAGACCAAAAGACATAGATGGCCTCTATGTGTACTACTACGCGTGAGATTTACCTTTTCCGAAACCGGTAAGGTTATACTCATAACAATGATACTCATAACAATCATACTATTGTGCCACCGTACACGTTACATTAGTCACGGCTATTAAGCATGTCCAAGACAAGGCACAAATCTAGACTTTTGTATTTTGCAATACATAACTTCTAAGACATAACAAGTGATACTTCCATCAAGCATGTTGCTTTTGCAGATGACCTTGGTGGTGCTGATGCCCTCCGATCATTTAAACTGTGTTGGGACGTGATTGCAGATTCTGGGCCGAAATGGTGCTATTACCCAAATGCATCCAAGTCCTTGTTAGTGGTCAAACAAGATAAAGAAGCCGAAACAAAGGACATTTTCTCACAAACACATACAAAAATAACTGTCAGTGGCCAAAAGTAGCTATTTAGGTTGTTTCATTGGTGGTGAGGCAGGTCAACGTGTATATTTGACAACCTTGATTTATTCCTGGTGTGGCCACAAGTTTCATTTCTGCAATTACTGAGGACCACTCATGCTCTGAAGAAGAAAGACTTTTCTTGTTATTACCTGTCAAGAAAGGTGGTCTTGCACTACCAATCTCTTCAAAGCTCTGTTTCTAAATACAGCCATTGAGCTACTATATCATCGTTATCAACTGCCATAAATTATGAGGCCAAGATAGGACTGGAAAACCCAATTTTGCAAATGAAGCGAGGAAAAACGTCATCAAAACCCGAGCAGATGAACACTCTACAGTACTTAATCAACTAAGAGAGATTGTGAGCAAGGAAGAACGCACAGCGAGTGATTTGGCTTGCATGAAAAATGCTTCTGACTGGCTCACTACTCTTTTCCCCAAGTTTAAACACTTCTGTTTGAACAAACGGGAATTTGTCAATGTTGTAAAATTACGATATAGGTTCCCCTCAAATACCTTCCAGGAAAAGGCGCTTGCGGTACGCGTTTTCTTGATGTCTTGTATGAAAGGTGGATCTATCCATCAAAGAAATGATGAAATAAGGGACTCTGGCAGAGGTTAAATTGTATTTATGGATGTACAGTTATATTGTAGAAGGGTGTCTAACCCTTTTGCAAAAGCTATCTCGGACGGAAACTAGATGTTGCTTTCGCCACCAATGACAATGAACAGAAAAGACATTATAATCACAGAGTGATTGACGTTGAGCATGGCTCCTTTAGTCTTATGGTGCTGGGTGCTGACACCTTATGGAGGATGCGGTGGAGAGACTGAGAAATGTGAGCTTGCAAGCTTTAAACAAATTTGATCGGTCAGTTGCTTTAAAATTGAAATGCAAAATTTCCATGTAGTGGCTGTCCAATCTGTGGGTACGGCGCGGGCACATGCCTCGGCCTGATAGTAAAGTATTCGAGTTTAACCTAAGAGCAAAAGTGAGGTGTAGGTGTAGGTGTTACTGGCCAGCCTTTGCCTGTTGATGGCTCCGCTCGGTTTAATTTGTCTTTTGCTAGTGTTCATCAGCACTCCTACTCTTTATTGTTCAAGTCGATTTTTGGTAAGCGCAACAAGCGGGGAGGTTACGGTAGCAAAATGCGGAATAAAGCGGCGATAATACCCTGCTAACCCTAGAAATGATCGGACCTGCTCTACGTGAGTAGGATTGGAAAGCTGTGAAACAGCTTCCAGTTTTCTTGGATCGGTGTGTATACCCTGCGCGGAAACTATGTGACCAAGAAATAATACATTAGCCGCACCAAAATGACACTTAGTGGCTTTAACGCGCAAATTATGCTGGCGGAAACGAGACAATACTAAGGCTAACCGCTCGCAGTGTTGGTCTATGCTAGAAGACGGTATGATGACGTCATCAAAATAACATAAACATGTATCATATGTTAGTCCTGACAAAACAATTTCAATCGCTCGTTGAAACGTTGCACACCCCCCAGAAACACCAAAGGGAAGACGGATAAATCCCCATAAGCCGTCGGGCGTAATAAAAGCGGTTTTTTCGCAGTCCTGCGGATCAACGCTAATCTGCCAATAGCCAGAACGTAAATCTAAAGTACTAAAAATGCACGAGCCGTGCAGTGCATCTAATAGATCATCAACCCTAGGCAACGGATGCGCATCTTTCTTGGTGACCGAATTAAGCTTGCGATAATCTATGCAAAAACGATAGCTACCATCCTTCTTTTTTACAAGCACAACAGGGGAGGCCCACGGACTTTTACTCGGTTGGATTACCCCCTGGTCAAGCATGTCCTGAACCTGTTTTCTAGTTTCCTCGCGAAATGCGTACGGAAGGCGGCGGGGGTATTGTCTAATTGGGTGAGCAACCCCAGTATCTATCTGGTGTTCAATAACATCAGTTTGGCATAGATTTTCAGCAAAGACATCAGAAAACGCGAGCAGTGTATTTAATATCATTTGTCGGTCGGCAGAACTAAGATCTTTGCTTAATGCGTTTTCAATATCGGCCTGAACTTTATTTTTGGCTTCTACAGAAGAAAGTACCGGATATAACGGTTGATTGGCGGTATCACAAGGCATTTCAACAACGGGACAAAATTGACAAATACTCTGACCTGTTTGCAACTCGATATCAAAACTTGACGTATTCATTAAACGGACCGGCACATTACATGACTGCGCTCGACATATTAAATAAGCCGGTAAAACATATTGTGGTAATTTAGAATCAGAATCAAAAGGTGAAAGCATGCCTAATTGATCGCGAGCGCCGCGCGGAATTTTGCCGCTAACTAAAATTTCAGTACGTGTCGGAATGCAAACACTACTAACTGTAATATTCTTATATTTCTACAAGAATGATCAGAACTCTAGACAGAAACGACTGCACGCTTTCGTAGAATCATAACAACTCACAAAACAATAGTCTAACAACAACAACAACAATAGATAAATCACCGGGTGTCCATATCACAGTCCATATCTATTTACACTATATTACACTAACTAACTCTACATTAACAGAACTCCTATGTGCACTAGCTGAGTTCTCCTGTTTATCAGTAAGGGGAACTAAGGGTGTGGACCCATGCTTACCCTCTAAAGAATAAGTGCCATTTGTTTTATATGACAACTGTAGGCCATTGCCTGTTAAAAAATTCCAACCTAATATGCATTGTAACGGTTGAATTAATTGAGACGAAATTAAAAATTCACCTGAGTAGGACTGCTGATGAACACTAGCAAAAGACAAATTAAACCGAGCGGAGCCATCGACAGGCAAAGGCTAGCCAGTAACACCTACACAGTTTAAGTCGACTGGATCAAGCGGCGGTGAGGACTGCAAGTTTTGGAAAACACTCTTGCTAATAAACGATTTCATTGAGCCTGTATCAATTAAGGCGCTAACTGTAGACCCATTTAAAAAACATTGGACAAGGGGCTGAGAGCTCAAGGGAAAACTAGAGGCCAAGACAAAAACATTGGGGTGACCGTCAATACAGCCCTTTACTGAGGCACCCCGTTGAAGTTTAAAGAACGTGCAGAAGAAGAAGATACTGCATTACCTACATTACCAACAGATACTGAATTACGACTTACATTTGTAGAAGCTAATGGCCTAGGCACGGTTTCTTGAGTAGCGTTGCGGTGGTCGGCATTCACAAAGTTGTTGGCACAATGGTCACGGCTATGTCCCCATCCACGGCAAAACGAACAGTTGACATCCCATGGACACTCTCGAGCAAAATGTCCCACTTGGTTACAGTTGAAACAACGGCGTGGAACACGACTGTTGCTAGTGTCTTGGGACGGCCATCTTGATCGCGGTGTTTCATTTTGCTGACGTGGCTGTTGTTGTTGCTGAGAAACAGCAGCTTGTAGCTTTTCTTGATTTTTCGTCAAGTTTGCAATGGTGGCAGTCAAACTTGTGATGGCCTCTCGAAAGTCATCCGGCGGAGCAGCTTTGGGCACAGCACTGGTGCTCAAGACAGGCGACTCGTCCCGGCGAAAGTGATGAACGGCTCGGTAACGTTCGACGAACTCACGCATGTCTTGCAGCGACAGCGTAGGGTTGCCTTCTAGCAGACGCAGACGAATATCGTGCGGCAAACTTTTTATAAATTGCCGCGCCAGAAGGGCAGCACGTGCGTCGTCGGACAAATCAGGTTCGGCTTTGCGTAGAAGATCTTCAAGATCCCACAGCAACAATACACCTGTTGTAGAAAGATTAACTACGATATTGACCTAAAGTTAGGCTTTAATCAACAATAAATCTAACCTAATTGACAAACATGGCGGCCACTGATACAGACGACCGCTGACAACAACAACCACTGGCCCACAGGCCACAGGGAACTAAAAGTCATGAAATACGTCCATACAAGTGAATATCATTTATTATGACATTCACCCTGTCCTTTAAATATCAAGTCTATCGACGGGACGCCTGATTCGCTCAGAGCGCCGCAGAAGGGTGTGCTCAGAATTAGCAGGTATACTGGCTTGGTTGGTTGCTGTTGGTATGTCTTGTTGTACAGAAGAATCTACAGTTGTAGTTTCTGGCACACAATCTTGAGGCTGAACTTGAACTGGACTTGTAGATGGGGGTTTAGGTGCAAGATGCTTTGTCGACACAGTTGTCTCTCTACCATCAGGATAACGTACAAAGGCATAGTGGGGGTTTGCCTGGAGAAGCTCCACCTCATCAACTAATGGTTCAGTTTTATTTGTGCGGACATGACGCTTGAGGAGCACAGCACCGGGTTCTGCCATCCAGGTAGGTACCGATGCACCAGAAGAAGATCGTCTAGGAAACCTGAACATACGCTCATGAGGTGTCTCGTTTGTGGCAGTACAGAGCAATGACCGTATGGAATGGAGAGCATCAGGTAGAACAACCTGCCAATACTTGGTATGTAAATTCTTAGATTTCAAGGATGTTTCGATAGCCTTCCAAACGATACCATTATATCTCTCAACCCAACCTGGGTTGTAGCTTGTTGTTCGACTTGTGGCGATCCCTTTTCCTCTTAGAAATGCTTTTAGCTCATGACTCATGAAGGATGTACCACGGTCTGAGTGTACATATGCTGGCATGCCAACCAAGGAGAATAGAGTAGTGAAGCACTTGATTACTGTAGAAGTTGATATATCTGAGCATGGGAACACAAAAGGGAATCTTGAATATTCATCCACTACGTTCAAGAAATACCTGTTTTCATTGTTGCTTGGCAATGGACCTTTGAAGTCGATATTTATTCTTTCAAATGGTTGAGTTGCTTTAATGAGTGGGACTTCCTCTGGCTTGTGATATTGGGGCTTAGATTCTGCACAGATTTGACACTGGTTTGTGACACGCTTTACCTCCTCCATTGAATAAGGTAAGTTCTTGCTACGAACAAAGTGGTTAAGCCTGGTAACACCAGGGTGGCACAGTGCCTCATGGAGGGTATACAGGGAATCTTGAAGTGCAGCGGCACAAGTTGCTCTGGAGAGTGCGTCAGGAAGTACATTCTCCTTTCCTGGTCGGTATACGATACCAAAGCTATAACATGCTAGTTCAAGCCGCCAACGCATGATTTTGTCGTTTGTCTTGTCGTTGCGCTGATCAAACATGTAAGATACAGACTTTTGGTCAGTTCTCAGTGTGAAATGTCTTCCTGTCAGGAAATGTCTCCAATGCCTGATTGCTTCAATGATAGCTTGTGCTTCCTTTTCTATAGAAGCATGCTTAAGCTCACTCCCCTGTAGTGAACGAGAGAAGAAAGCGACAGGCCTGCCATCTTGACTGAGTGTGGCTGCTAGTGCCACGTCAGATGCGTCGGTTTCGACTTCAAACGGTACAGTTTCATCAATGGCGGTAACAAATGCTTCTTCTACAGTTTTCTTTAAGTTGTCAAATGCAGTAACAGCTATAGGTGGCAGAGGGAATGACTTGGAGCTTGTAAGTGGCTTGATGCGGTTGGAGAACTCTGGGATCCATTGAGAGTAGTAGGAGAACAAACCAAGACACCTGTTGAGGGATTTGGAATCATGAGGCACAGGTAGGTTACGCAGAGGGCTTAGTCTCTCTGGATCTGGACGAATAATGCCTTCTTCAATTTCATATCCAAAAGACGCTCTTTGAGTTGTTGTAACAGATGTTCTTTTCCTTTGCTGCAGCAAGAAACTTTTCAAGATTTGCATCATGTTCTTGTTGATTTTTTCCACAGATAGTGATGTTATCCAAGTAAGGGAATACAGCACTGAGGTTGTTTTGTTCAATGAACTTCATCATCTCACGTTGAAAGCAAGCAACCCCATTTGTGACACCAAATGGAAGTCGTGTGAACTGATAAAGTTTGTTACATGCTTCGAAGGCTGTGTATTGCTTATATTCCTCTTTGAGAGGAACCTGATGGTAAGCGCTTCGTAGATCAATTGTGCTGAACACTCGATACTGAGCAATGTCATTTACCAAGTCATTTATCCTTGGTAACGGAAAGGCGTCAAGCTGTGTGAAGCGGTTAATAGTTTGGGAGTAGTCAATAGCAAGTCTCTTTTTGTGGTTATCATCCTTGGTCACGACAACTTGTGCTCTCCAAGGGGAGTTGCTTGGCTCTATGATCCCTTCTTTGAGTAGCCTTTCAACCTCTCCATCGATGAACTTTAAGTCATCCCTGCTGTAACGACGAGATTTGCTTGCAATTGGGTGACAGTTCTGAGTTAGATTTGCAAAAGGCTCAGCTGGATCCATGTTGAGGGTACTGAAACCGCAAACTGACAGTGGGGGTTGGCTGCCCCCATACTGAAATGTAATGCTCTCATGCTGTGACTGGAAGTCCAGTCCAAGTATGAGATCAGCACAGAGCCCAGGAAGGACTGAAAAGCAAAGGTTGGAGTATTTCTGGTTCTGGTATTCAAGGTTAGCTCTACAAGTTCCTGTAACATTGGCTGATAAGGCCGTAGAAGCCATGGAAACAGCACTACTAGATGGTTTCACAGTCATCCCAGCCCTTTTAACTAGATTTGGGTGAATGAAACTCTCAGTGCTGCCACTGTCAAATAGTGCCTTTACATTCAAGTTTCCCAGGCTGATTGTAGCTGTTGACTTTGAAAGAGACCCAGGACTTTGAGTAGCGGCTATAACAGGTGAGTGTAGAGATGCTGATACCCTTGAGGTAGCTTTACTTTGGCAAACTTTGGCATAGTGTCCCTTTTTCTGACACTTAGCACATGTAGCATCCTTTGCTGGACACTTAGATCGTGGGTGCCTGTTGTTGCCACAGAAATAGCAGCTGGAAGAAGTTGTTTCCACAGCAGCAACCAGAGTATTCTCCTGGGTATCTAGAGGGCTTGAAGACTCAGCAGGAATAGCAGCATTGATGAGTGTGTTTGGAGTTGAATATGACTCAGAGCTCTTCATGGCTGACTCAAGAGATCTAGCCTGATCAAACATGGTTTTTAAGTCGAGCGTTTTTTTTTCCAAAAGTCTTTGGCGTATGATATTGGACTGTAATCCAGCAATAAATGCATCTCTTATACTCTCTTCACAGTATTGTACAGCTGTGACGTTCTTGAAGTTGCAATCTTTGCTTAATGCTTTCAGGGCTTGTAAATATTCGTCCAATGTTTCAGTTGGAGCTTGTTTCCTAGTAGCTAAAAGATGACGAGCAAAGACTTCGTTTTTCGGTTTGATAAAGAGAGTCTGAAGTGCTTCAATCGATGTTTCATAATCTTCACAATCTTCTATGTGTTGAAAGATACTTGGGGAGACAAAATTGGATAAGACTGCAAGTTTATCTAAATCTTCTTGTGGTACAACGGCCAAGAAATTATCGAACGTACGTTTCCAGTGAAGCCATTCCTTCGCCGCTGTTCCACTGTTTGGATCGGTTTCTAGTCGCTCTGGCCGAAAGACTCTATCCATGTCCTCTTGAGAATATTGTTGATTAAATTGTAGAAAGATTAACTACGATATTGACCTAAAGTTAGGCTTTAATCAACAATAAATCTAACCTAATTGACAAACATGGCGGCCACTGATACAGACGACCGCTGACAACAACAGCCACTGGCCCACAGGCCACAGGGAACTAAAAGTCATGAAATACGTCCATACAAGTGAATATCATTTATTATGACACACAGCACTCAAAATTGCGAAGCCATGCCACAAAATCACCAGATTCGAATTTCTCAGGTATAATAGAAACAGGCATCGTGTACAGCTTGGATCTTCAGCTCGAGCTCCTGTCACCAGATGTAGCGTTTGGGATTCGTAGAGAGAAGAACAAGCACAAAACGACAACCGTTCTAAGCAGTAACCGTATAATTCTGATTCTTTAACGCTCAGCTCCGAGTTATAATATATCTACTCAAGGTACAAGGTTCATTTCTAATTTCGTGTAACGAGTTGCCGGCTATTTCGGCCAAGAAATCATGTACATTTTGTTAAGCTGCCGAGGAAGGTATTAAAAGTAAATTAGAAGAAGATATTAAGTGTCATAAGAAAATATTAAATGTCATTAAGTGCCGGCCTTATTGGCGGCAATACTACAACGAATGCCGCAATCTGCAATAGCGGCACGCTACACTTTTATTTGCTGTTGCCCTCCTTCCACAGCAAAACGTACACACGTTCATCACATTCGCACACCACACACAACACAATACACATATCACCCACCCACCACAACACAACACATTGCTTCAGCTCAGCTTGTCTTGCTTATGCATCCACAGGCCGCGGCACGTGCCCTCGCCGTGCCCACAGATTGGACAGCCACCACATGGAAATTTTGCATTTCAATTTTAAAGCAACTGACCGATCAAAATTGTTTAAAAATCCCATTCTGGGTAACCGACGCCCAATTGTAATACGGCTACATTTTATTCGCACGGTTTAGCCTCGCTTTAGTTAGAATTTTGCCTCGTTTCTATGTTATACTGTTTTATCCAGTTCTATTCTCTTTTAGTCTCGTTTAGCCAACTCGTATTCGCTTCTATCTATTCATTTATCCGTTTGTTTATTGTTATACTTAATTCGCTTGCCTCAAGATTATTTTGCTCGTTAGACTTAATCGATTCAATACTTTATTGTTCAAGTCGTTACTTACTCACATCCTGTAGCGTAAACGCTGGTATCGTTCGGTATGCCTTATTTGCTCAACACGTCTACTAATGATAATGTAACAGATTTACCGTAGGGTATACGTCAGGGGATATTTAGAGCCTTAGCCCTTGATGTGATTAGTCTTAGTCTTGTCTTGTACTTGGTGGTACAGTTGCTACGTATATATCTGAGTGCACGTGGTGCTTGCGAAAGGCCTCGTGTACGTCGTATAGTCTCCATCGGGATATAACTTTGAGCTTGCGAAAGATCATTGTGTATGTTTCTGTTGTTGGTCATCCTGAAAGTGAAGTTATGAAAGGCCGTTTACACAATGTCTAACTACTTGAGTAAAAGAAAACACGAATAAAAATATTCGTTTTCTAGGAGAAAATCAGTGTTAAACTTGTTGCTTCAGTACGGGAAAAAAAAAGGGGTCCCTACTATGATGTCATAGTAGGTAGATCCCAGTCCTCAAAGTGTGTCCAGAAAAATGGCAAAAGTGACGAAATATCGACAATTTCACACGTTATAACTCGTGAACTACGCGTCAGGTTTCAAAAATATTTTCAGATTTGAAATCAGCGTTGCAAGTTTTCCTGATATAAAAAATAAAAAAAGGTATAGTGGCACTTTAAAAAACTGAAGGACAACAAGAAAAACTGCTAAATGACTTGAATAAAGAAAGTATAACGATGAATAAAAGAAAAATCAAGATCATGTGTGCGAATTAGTACATAGCCTCCATTAGTATATAGACTCTATTAGTATTTAACCTCGTCATCAAACTAATATGTAGATGCTTTACTGTTATATTGGTTTAGTTGATTGAAGTTGGTTGAAGCGAACACACGAACACGTTACAATTTTTGAACCTTGAACCCAAATATACAGTCTCCTCGAAGTGAACGGATCATCGGTGCGAACCGAAACGAAGCCACCGCAAGGGCTAGGCTATTCTATCTGAAGAGAATTCATTCAATAAATCGCACATCATGAGTATTGAAGCCGCAAAAAAAGAAAAAAATAGAATATCTATAGATTATAAACACCTGAAAGAGGGAGAAAAGAATACAAAGACTTGGAAAGATTCTTACACCAGCAAATGGGATGACAAGAAAAATCGACGAAAGAATAAACAGACTAGACTGAAAACAATTTGGTCAATACAGGGCCTTCTTAAAAGATCACATGCTACCCATGTGTCCGAAAAAGAAAATCATGGATGCAGTTATATCACCATCGAATATGTATGGAGTAGAAACAAGGCCCCTAACGAAACGTCAAAAGAATAAATCGGCTGCAGCCCAAAGCAGTTGCCAGAAAGAAGGATGCTTGGAATCGCCATAAAAAATAAGGGCAGAAATGAAAATATAAAAGCACAGACAAATGTGAAAGACATGGAAAGCAGAATGAGCAAAAACTAGTGCGCAGGACATGTCACAGGAATGAGAATCAACCAATGAAGAACAGATGGGCCAGGAAAAGAACAGATTTCGTGCCGAGAGCAGAAAGAAGATAAAAGCGTGGATGGAGAGATGATATAGAACAAGCAGCCGCTAGTAAATGGATGCAAGTGGCACAACATCGTCAAAGTCAAAAGAGGAAGCATATATAGAAGCTGTCCCACAGCAGTAGCGGAACAAGCTGAGAAAGTAGAAGAAGAGTTACATAGTTAAATGCACCAATAACCACCTAACATCGCAGGGTTATGACTTCAAAAAACCCATAGCAAATCTCAATATGAACTAATAAAACGGGACATACAACAAATAAATTAACAACAACAAAAAATAATCAAAGGAACCTTGAGGTGACTCGCGACAGATGGCTTTTATTTCACTGTATTATCCAGAAAGTGAAGAAAGTAATATCAAATTAAAGTCAAACTTGCGAGCCTAAAAGTTGAGCTTGAGCAAAACTGAATACCCTGGATTTAATTTTCAGAATTGAACGCAGCAAATTCAAAAAACATTTGTTTTGACACCACTCAAGCAAACATTTTGACTTCAGTTTTTGATCTTGTTTCATCAAGGTTAAAAAACTTTCAGTTTCCAAAACAAAAATGAAATACTATAATTGTTGTATTAGTTGCATAAGCATACAGCTAGAAAACTTTCTTCTTTTCTCCTGATGCTTCCAACAACGAGTCAAAAATCCTCCCCGTCTCCGTGCGCGATCGTGCTCGTGGTCCCCCCCCCCTGCCACAGCGTGCCCAGCATCTAGTATGGTACGTCATGTTGTTTGTTGTTTCAACAAGTTTACATTTTATCCAATGAAAAACTTGCAAAGTGATATCATGTTTGGTAGCCTCACTTCAAATCAAAAGTGAACGTTTGAATCTGAGGCACATACCTTATATGGGCAAAGTAAACAGAAACACAGACACAGACACAGACACAGACACAACATTTTTCCCCACTTACCAACATATACTCGCTTGCGCATGCGCTTCACGAGTCAAACATGAGAATAAAAATCAGGCTATACGCTGAAAACAAATATGCGAGAAGGGAATGAATATTTGCATTAGAATACTGAGCCCCAAGGCAGAATGCCCCAAAAATCTGTTTATATAAATATGATTGTGCTAATTTTTCAGTTTATCTTGCTTATGAGGGTGAAGCAGAAAAACTTTCAATGGCCTCGCACTAACTGCTTATTGCTTTGACTCTTGCCGAGCGAATCAACCCATCTCCTTTCCAACATTGACGTCTAGCACTATTCTAACGAGCCAGCAGCTTATCGCAAATGAGGGAGGGGTAAGGGAATGACCCCCCCCCCAACAAAAAAGTTGATAACCCTGCTCCAGTTGCCATTTTATAGTAGTGGGGTCTTTTATAGTGACTGCATTATGACAATTGCGAATACGTTATTTTTCGCCGAAAGATCGGTTCCTCGTGAAAAACCTTGCTGAGCATTTCGTGGTGTGGACTCATTGACAAGGAGAAATCCCTCCTTTAAATATTTTGTTAAACACACTGCCATATTTGCATAGTTTAAAGAATTTGAAGATATTCTCTGGCCCAACTTAGGCAGAACACGTTTGCCAAGTACTGGACTTGTCTCCGACACCAATATTAATCTTGTTCATTAAACATATCAAATGAGAATTTTAAGTTGACCTTCAAAAGAAGAAAATCACCGGGCATTACGGCATTGAGATCAGATAGTTCATCACCTTTAAATCATCAACTTGGTCTTGATTTCATTTCTGTATTGCTTCTCTAGGGGTACCGGCCAAAATTTGTATAGCAAATCGGCATCACCGACCGTGAAAGCTCATTCCTCCTCAGGCGATTCGGGCCGGTGTCCTCGACGCCAAATTTCTTGAGATAACATTAAATATTATTTTTAATAATTTTATATTAGTGTGTATCATTAGCTATAATATATAAAAATTCTTGCTTTTAATAGCTAAAAATATTCGAAAAAAATTACAACAACAACAACAACAGCTTCAGTGCTTCAAAAAACGGATAGATATTTAATTGTCTAAGAAAATGTGGTACATTGATAGCATCTTGTAAAAATAGACAATATTCTTAGAGTTTGAACACGCATTTTGATATATTTAAAAATATTTTAAGAAAGTATACTCCCAGACAGCATGTTGCAAATGATGAAGCTAGAATCATTGCTGAGAAATAAATAATCCCACATTTCCTTGCGTGGGGCGCTCATTAAATTTGTGATGGTTTTTTGGGGGGCGCTCATTCCAAGAGGGCGTTCATTCCGGGTGACCTCATTCGGGGAAATACGCCATGTTGGTCTAGTTCTGTGTTACTTTAGGATCTACATCGTCATCTCCATTTTTCTTTGCTTTAGAGTACTTTGCAAGATGATCAACTGTGCTCCTTATTTCAATCTGCTCTTTACGAATTCGATATCTGCACCATTCCCTTTAAGTAAACAAAGAAACCTAACTATTGCATTGTATAACTTTCATTAACTATATATATGGCTCGGAAATATTAAGCAAGCTTGCTAGTACTGCCCACAAAATGCAGTTAATCAATAACAAATAGTATTAAAATGATAAAAAAACTAAAGCATCCTGGCTAAAAAAGGGGCAAGAGAGGGATGTTGTATTCACATGGAAAGGAGTATGGAAGCATTGTGTTCCAACCCAAAAATTAAACATTATATATAATAGATAATATAGATTGTGAGCATCGTAGAAACGTTACGGCAAATCCCAATAACTCAAGCCTGCAATAATTCGAGCCTCGGATGGAAGATATTGAATAAAGTCAAAATCCTTTCCTGGAAGGATTTGGACTTTATTCAAGAATTTGACAATCTCCCCTGGTATGCAACTAAGAAGCTGCTTAGAAGGTTCAGTGCAAATTTCCATTGCTAAGGTGAGGAAAATTCTGAGATCCCGCTACAAAGAGGGCGGTCCAGCTGTATAATTGACAATTTGATATCGGCAGCATTTCCAAGCAAACAACATTATCCCAAATGTTAAGGTAATCCAAACACCTGTGATGCACGGACAGCGAGGACATTTCAATCCTAGATGTGCATCTATGTAAGACAACACGTGCAAGAAGAAATTCGCCAAGGAACTTGTACAGAAGACAAAGCCTAACGTTCCAAGCTATCTTCTGTACAGATGACTCGGTCAAGAGAGAGGAGTAGAGAGGGTATACCATAACGCAAAGGTTGGTGATACCTCCGTTGTTTCACACAATCGTCATCTTATCTTGCGATTTGAGTTACACATCAACGTTGAAGTTTACTCCTCCACCAAAAGCGTATAATGGATCCAGATGACATGAAAGCAGTAAGATAGATTGCCAAAGAAAATTGGCAAAGTCACAAAACGTGTTAATCTTGCTCGGGTATTATCGTCATTTCCTACCAAATTTTTCAATACATGCAAGGTCGATCTATTAGTTATTAATTTCCATTGAGAGCGAGGTTAAAGGCCAGTATCGGAAAGAGACAAAAGGACAACCAATAACCAAGTACCATAATAGTCAAAAGTAGAATGGACAGGAGAACATCGGGTAGCAGTAAAAAACTGATCAAACACTTGTGTCCACCAATTATGACATACCTCTTATGACATACTCCATATATTTTACATGCTGATGCATGTCAGAAAGGACTTGGTACAGTCCTATACCAACTCTCTAGGATCAAACTAAGAGTTATTGCATATTCATCTATAGGACTCTAACTCGTAGTGAATAAAACCATTACATGAACTCAGAGAAGCTTGAGTCTTGCCATCAAAGGGGCCATTGTCGATAATTTTAAAGATTACTTAAACTGTCTGTTCTCTATCCTGTCAAGTAGCTGGATTATCACACAAGATGGCTCGCTTACAAATGGAACAAATTAAAGCGAGATAGTGAAAGCTTAAAGCACTTAGCAAGGATTTCAAGACAGAACATAGAAACACTTCTATAAAAAGAAGTTCAATCTTTCGTGTATGGTGAGCTTCATGCTAGAATGGAATATATTGGCACAAAAAATGTGGTACAGTTAATGAGAGAACGATTCTATTGGCCCCATATGCAACGTGATATGACAAATTTCATAACAAAGAAATGTCGCTGCATGAAACAATAACCACAAACGTTTCAATGAAAAGAGGGACAAGAGATTCTTTCAGCCGATTACATGATGTTGAATCTAGATTGGAGGAGATAATCGATGCAACTCGACACAGCACAAGACAACTCGAACTGATATTAACAAATGGGAAAGATCGTGAAACAACTGAAGAGCAAAAGCAATGTGATCAGAGCAGTCCAGGTTCAAATTGCTTCCCTAGTTTTTTACGTACAGTTCCACACAAAATTTGGAGTTCTAAAAATAATTGTGCAGTTCTGGAGTAAAAGCTGTGCAATTCAAGAATTTTTAATTTTTAATTTTTAATCAAGAACAAACATTGAAATAAAAAACTAAAAATAATGAAAAACGAGCAAATATAACTTTGAACATAAAGTTGTCATTGACATCTCCTTATCATATCAGAATCCCGTTTTGAGCTGACAATTTACCCCTTCAGCACAGCAACCCTCCAGCTCTAAATTTTTTTAAAAAGCCCTCCCTGCTTCTGAAATGAAATTGTGCGAAACCAAACATCCACTGCGAGGATTGGCAGGAAAACAAATGCAAGTTGCTAAAAACATTCATTCTACTTTATAAGGGAAAAATATGTTTCTTCAAATGTATTCCATTACTATATACATGACTGTTTCTGACCACAACACTGTTCCGATGAAACTGACAAATGACTCCAGAGGCATAGAAGTGTACCAAAAATATGTTTGGTGCACAAGAGGGCAATTCAAAGCATGCACATTGAGAAATGAAAGCTCACTTTTGGCTTTAGTAGCTATGGAGTGTAATAATCTAACAAACCTGTTACTCAAGTTCATTTGGGACAATGTCATATCACTTTCATAAATAAGTAAAGCAAATAAAACAAGCTTGAAAATGTCCTTTTTAGGGTATTATTCCATAACCTTTGTTTGCAATAGCGAGTTCACACATGATTAATGTAAAGAGTTGTTACTTTGAAAAATATACAGAGCAATGACATAATGCATTTTACTTTCAAGAGGAGCAGTTCTGATCCATAAAAGAAACATGCTTCATGCTTAGCAGAAATATGCCCTCTGACTGAATTATTCCCATTCTTAAAAACTCCCAATTACCTGTCTAAAACCTACATTTGAAACATACTCTTAGGTGCCTAATTGCTGGGGGGGTCCCAATTAGCGGGGGGTTGGATTTTTTGTTGAAAATTAATTGCCGGGGGGGGTCCCAATTAGCCGGGGGGTTGGATTTTTGTTGAATTTATTTCAAAGTTGTTCTCCTTCCCCAGACTCAATTTTTATCTTATTTCTTCCATGCAAGACTGTTATCTATTTATTTTGTGATTTTGAATACTCTAATATGAATTTTCAATACGCGTCACTTACGCAAAGTTGAAAAATTTAATAAGCGGGGGGTCCTAATAAGAGCGGGGGGGACGGCAATTAAGCACCTAAGAGTAGTTGTTGTGAAGTATGTTCTGTTGAATTTTGTGAACATAGTTACCACCAAAATCAATTTTTTCATTCAAGAGCGAAGAGAGTTAATAAGAATGTAAACAAAATATAAAATGATAAAGAATGTGAACAAAATATAGCTCGTTTATAACTAGTCCCCGTCACCATAAATATAACAATTAATATTCATGAAAAATTACCAGCTTCCAATTGATACAGCTACAAAGGATAAAACAACAACATCACAAGATCTTCTTATGTGCTCTAAAAACAAGAAAATAAGTTTGGTTGTATTATTCCTTGCAAGAACTGAAAATCTCCATTATTCAACATTACACATAAATATATAAAATTATACATATGAAGTCTCTTGATCTAATCATAAGTTGGAAAAACACTGGGATCTAGCAAGATATTTAAAAAAAGAAGGTCAATTCATTGCCTTGAACAATGACAATTTAACCACAAAAGACCATTTGGATGAGTGCAACACTGTAATTCCTCAAATGGGCATATTTACTCTTGATTTTTTGGAGAAAGTTAATATGAGATGGGAGCTTATGGGTTAAGACAAAATATGAATAGCAAGGTACAAGCCAAAGAAAAACAGACCTTTCCAAGAAGTTCAGGGAAATGCTTACCAATATGTTTTAAAGGCGATGGTTACTAAAATTACTCTGGTAGAAATTTTAGCTGTTATTATATGGCAACTTAATTTTAATTTTTCTTGACTAATTTATTATTTTTAGGTCCCTTACAGTCCTGGGGACACAGCTCAGTGACCCCAGTGTCCCCCTTTTCCTCAACCTTGCAAACACATTCCTTGTTCAAAAAATCAACACGAGTGATATGTAAATTGTCACAAACAGTATCTTCTGATGTAATAATCATAATCTAAAACAAAAAATAGTAAAAACTAACTTGTATAGAGAAATGTTAAAAAACCGGCAACCAAGCCACTTGATATTCCAAAAAGAAATGAATCTCTTGCACAAGGTGTTTTTCCAATAAAATCTGTCCAAGAGGGAGTTAGCTACAAAATATAAAAAATGGTACAAAATGATGGAAGAAATATACTGTTGAACAACAGGTTTAACCATCTGACTCACTAGTCAAGATGGTTAAACTTGTAGAAAAAGCGTACAAGTCTTAGTAGGACCTTCACTTGAACATGCTAGCTCTGTATGAGACCAATATACAGAGAAACTAATAAACCAGGTGGAGATGGTGCAAAGGAGAGCAGCACGTTTTACACTGAGCAGATATCAACATACAGCAAGTGTTAGCACGATGCTGAATCATCTTCAATGGAAAAGTTTGAAAGAGGGGAGAAGGGATTCACGGCTGTGCATGTTCTATAAAATCCGAAACGGTTTTGTTGAGACAAGCTGTGCAGATCTTAAGCCTGTGATCAGATTCTCAAGGCATACACACAGTGAACCTACATTCCAATTTCTTGTCAAAAGACTACCAAAAGTACTCTTTTTACCCAAGAACTGTTGTAGACTGGAATGCACTCCCAGAAATTTATCTATGGCTCTCAGTGGGAAATTTTTCTGTTTAAATTTTTGTGACTCATCCCAAGACCCTTTAAAAACAGCATCAATTAAAATTGACATGTTCTTTCTTGGGTTCTGACTTCCCCAGTCTGGCAATTTGAGAAAAGTGAAAAATTTCTGACTTAAAGGAGTTGATCATATCACTATTTGCTTTCTTTTAATTTCTTTTTCTTTTTTTGTTATATGCAATAACCTTCAACTTGTTGAAGTTTGCATATTGGTAGATAGATAGTCTTTATTCGTTTGTCAGATGGATTGTGTGCTTGATGGTGATTCACTATATTTTATCAAGCCAAATCATTCAAAAAATGTAAATTTTTCATATTTTTTCCTTATTAAAATTATTTCGAGCTTTATCCTTTATCACTAACGCTAAGGTTTAATAACATATGAACCAAGATGTCTTACTTTCATATCTTTATGTTTCAACATATCATGTTGATCACGTTCTGCAGGTTGAGGTCTTTTCTTGTTATCCATACTCACTCACTTTGCTGATCATCAAACCCATTGATCAAGAATTTTGCACAGGGGAGGAATTCCACATCACCGAAAAAAAGTTTTTTTCCGAGAATTGATGTAACGAGAACCGACACTGTCCTATCCGAGACTTCTCGGTTGATCAATGCGCACAAAATAATCACTTTTTAGCGGGAAAATTATTCCAAATCAATTTGTGTCAGTCGATTCAGTGTCATACACATCAAATAAACTAACTCATTTCGAAATTATAAACACCAGGTGCAAGAAACAGATTGCAAGTCTTCCGTCGGGGGGACCATGTCCCTTACTAAGGAAAATGATGAAACAGTTGAAAATCAGGTAGGATATGATCAAATTATGTTCAAGACAGAATAGGCTCCAATACGGAAGAGGAAGTATCTCAAGGCACTATTACACAATGACACTATTTTTTATTTACAAAAAACTAAGCTCAAGCTAAGTAGCAATGAAATACGCAATAAACTCTTTTTTTATAAGAATACACTTTATAAGAATAATGAGGCTCAAAATTCGTGAAATTTAAGAGAATTTTAAGAATATTGTCAGGCTCACGATCTTGTGAAACTATTATTTTTAGCAGGCGTTTTTTATTTTTGAATTGGTGTGCTTTTCACAGGCAATGGTTTTAAATACACTCATCCAAATTTCGATGAAAGTGTCGATAAAATCTGTGGTACAGGAAATAAGGACTTATTCTGTTAGCCATTGTAATAGTTATGCGTTTTTGGCATGCATGATAATAATATCAGTGCATTGCCATATCCGTGTTTTCTGCCGCGCTAAGAATAATTTAAGAATATTCAGAGGCTCAAAATAGAAAAAAATTAAGAATGAGGCTCAGCAAAAAATGAAGTATTCTTATAAAATGAAAAGAGTGTAAAAATTTCTTAAAAGTTTCTTAGCTGAAAACCAAGTTTTTACATAGAAAAGCAGGAAAAAACACAAACTGACAATCTTCTTACGTTTCATGCCTTTTAGTACGTTTCATGTTCTTTTCATGCCTTCACGTCTTATAAACGGTTTCTTATAAAAAACGTGCACATTAGCATTTTATGCACTCCGCGTTTTGATGGAACTCAACTAATTTCCAATATTCCCAGTTACTTAAATTGCCAATTGCATAGACATTATAAATCATTTTAGCAATCACAAGAAAGTCGTTGTTACGTGTGCGGAAGTTACTTCAGCCGTAAAGACAGCCTCAAAAGACACCTGAAAGGAAAACATAATGTAGACATTGATGGAAGCGAGAAAGGGACAACTTGCATATATCCAGAATGCACAAAAAAGTTTTACCATCACAAGAAGCTCATTGGCCATTTGCAGACAGACCACAAAGTACACCTGAAAATATCTGAGCGATTGTTCCCCTCCATGAAAGAGTTCGAGCGTTGGAAAGAAGCAGAAGAATTAGAAAATTACGTGTACTACAGCAAGCAAACTTCCACGAAAAAGAGTAAAATTGCAGCATATAGTTACTACAATTGCCAGAAAGATGGTCACGATAAACCACACAGAAGCAAATCTGAAACAGGACGAAAAACATCGAGAAGAAACGAAAAAGGGGTGGTGAAAATAAACAATCTTTGTCCATCAAGAATGATCTGTGCACACAAAGAATCTGGGGGGATAGAAGTTACTTACATCAGTACACATAACCACCCAGTCCAGTTCAGAGATACAGAACATCACCCTATTCCACCAACCATCATGGAGTCTGTAAAATCAAAATTGTTACTTGGTGCATCCGTTGACAATGTCCACAAAGATCTTCGAGAAGGAGCAGATGTGAGAAATGACAGGAACTCAGACAAAAAAATCAGTAAAAAGCATGCTGTAACGAAACGTAACTTACGAGAAATTGCACGAAAATTGAAAGTAAACAGAAGGATGCATCCTGATGACGCAACATCTGTATTTCATATCGTGAAGAAAATATCAAGTGAGCAATTCGATCCAGTTCTTCTGTATAAGCCACAGGGTGAAGATGTAGTTGTGGGTCCTGATGACATGCATGGCACACCTCGCGAAACGCAAACCTTCCTTTTGGCAATGCAGACAAAGGAACAGCTGGCAATGTTTGAAAAACATGCTTCCAAAATTGTATGTCTTGATTCAACTCACTGCACAAACAAATACGATTTTAAGCTGGTGACATTGGTGGTTCCAGACGAGCTAAACAAAGGGTACCCAGTAGCTCATTTAATTTCAAACCACGAGGATGAAGAAACTCTGCATTACTTTTTTGAAGCTATTAAAAAGCGCTGCAGTAGTGACATTAAAGTCAATGCTGTAATGACGGATGATGACAATACAGGATGGAAGGCATTCAGCTCCGTTTTCGGAAACGATGCACATCATCTTCTTTGCAAGTGGCACATTCATCGCTCATGGAGAAGGAGGTTGCACAGTTTGTTTCCCAAAGACAGAGAGGTTCAAAGTGAATTGTACCAAGGATTGATGGTGTTGCTGGAGGAACGTGATAGCACAAAGTTTGAGGCAATGTGCTCGGCCTTCATTGAAAAGTATGCTGCAGTCAGTGAAGAGTTTGTCCGCTACTTTAACGAGGTTTACATGAATCGGCCAGAAAAATGGGCAATGTGCTACAGAAATTTTCCACATGCTAATACCGACACCAACATGTTTGTAGAGTCATTTCACAACAGACTCAAGACATATTATATGCAACGACGACGAACACGACGCCTGGATGATCTTATAAACCTTTTGTTGACCATAGAGGAAGATGACTACTGGCGTCACCGACTTGACATAATGTATGGAAAAGATGAGCGAGTAAAAACGACCGTAAATCGACATAAACGTGCAATGCAAATCAAAGATGTGGATGTTTCTCAGGTAACACAAAATGTATGGAAGGTGCGCTCTCAGGTCCCATCTTCTTCTCAACCTGATGGCGCTGAACATGAATCCAAGGGTGAAAGTTACCAAATTGTCGATGAAATGGGAATGGCAAATACGACGGAGACACTTCATACTGGTTTGGATCTTGATAAAGACAATGAGCACGGCAAAACAATTTACAAAGTTGAAAAGAAACGTGATGAGTGCTATGAAGATTTGTGCTTCACGCGGTGCCTTGAACTTTCTTGTGTTGGCTTGTGCAGCCATTTGTATCAATGCTCCTGCCCTGACCAAAGCCCCATGTGTAAACATATCCACAAAATCCACTCTCTTAGAGTTCGCAATTATGCAACAAGAAGAAGCTATCAACCCAACAATGATCAGCAAGGTTCGCAAGACGGCTTCGAAATATATAGCACGGAAATCCACGGAACAGATCGGCAACAAATAAGTGAAAGGAAATTAAAAGAGCGAGCAGTTGTTGCTCTGAAACAAATAGAAAGAGATCTTGACAATTTAAAAGTCATGGGCCTTTCAAGGATCTGTGTTTCACTGGAACAACTAGCAATGGAATGTTCATCACTCGTCAAAGTCGATAATGTTGTACCTGGCCAACTTGATGGAGCTATTGTTCCACCAAACGAAAAGCTGAAACTACAGTTCAGACCCAAAAAGATGGTTCGTACTTCAAAGAAAAGAAATGCATCGTCAGCTTTGTCAGGACCATCGCCCAAAAAATCCAAAATTATTAAAAATATGTTGCTTGGCGATGCTTTCAAAAAAAAAGAAAGAAAATGTGACGAGTTCATGAAATCCGGTCAAACGCAGAAAGGCGCCAAAGAAAAATCAAAAAAAGACATGCCAGATGAAGAACGCGCTTGTAAGAAAGATAAGTTTCAGAGAAGCATCACAATAACAAAGCACCTCAGCCCCCGTCTTATGATTGACGAGTCGGCATCAAGACATTCACTAACCAAGACATTATTAAAAAATGGTCCCAACAACCTCAGCATTTTGGTTTTGAAATCTTTGGAGCGGGAATTATCCTCATTGGAATACCAGAAGTTGATTATTGCTGATCGACGTTTTAAACAAAGGTGGCTATATGATGAAATCATAGACTCTTTTTGTTGGGTTCTGGCCAAAGAGATCCCTGGTGTTCTCGTTTGTCCCACTCTTGTCACAGCAGCACTAGCTAGAAGGCATCAAAATGCATTGCGCATTAACGGACTGTGGTCAGATGATCCCCTTGATGACGCGAAGGTAATTTTGGCTCCCTGGAATCCTCGTGGGAACCACTGGGTACTGGTTGCAATTTTTCTGCCCTCCTTCAAAGCTATTTATCTTGATCCAATATCTAACTTCAAGGACGATAGTGATCCAATAGTCAAGCAAGCTAAGACAATGTTTTCATATCTCGTACGTTGCAAATTTTCAGAAGAAGAAAAATTGGTTTGGAGTTTCCCCAACCACGTACTTCAAGAAGATGGGTACAATTGCGGAGTATTTGTTTGTACATATGCACAGAGAATTGTGAGAAACCAGTCGATAAGCGCAGAGATCGATGGAAGACGGGAAAGACAACATATATATACAAAGATTGTTGGTAACTGTCTCAATAATACTAAAACGGAACAGAGCCATATTAACAAAAAGAAATGTCGAAAGTGTTGCAAAGATGATGATGTTGATTGGGTTGAGTGTTCCCGCTGTAGACAATGGCACCATTGTTCCTGTGCTGGGTTGAGCTTGCAAGAAGCAAACAGATTGCCATTCTTTCATTGCCCACCATAAATAAGACAAGATGTTAGAATAAAATGTTTGTCACTGCTCTTGTGCAAAATTCGCATGGAACAGTAATTTCATATCTACAAGTTCAGGCCCAAGACAATGACAATGGGGGAATAAGACCCAAATTTTCTGATAACAAATAAAGTATTTTAACTTCAGACAATTAAAACTCGTAGTCATTTGTAGTTTAGTAATTTGTAGTCATTTGTAGCTTAGTAATTTGTAGTCATTTGTAGTTTAGTAATTTGTAGTCATTTGTAGTTTAGTGATGTCAGTTTTTTGTTTACATTTTTCGAATTTTGGCTCCAGTGCTAAACACCAATCTCAGATATAATAAAATATAGAATATGTCAGGACAAGGTTCATGGGCATCACTTGTTTGGAACATCATTTCAGGTTGCCACTATAAAATCTCTCAATATTTTAGTTTTGCATATATTTAAAAACCATTTTTGCATTACTTTGAATTATATATATATTGTTATACTCTGGTGTTTTCAACCCTGTTGTTAAATATGATGAGATTGGCTGCCACAATTATTATCTTTACATATTGTAGTCTTCAGAGTACCCAGTTGTTATTACTTGTTTCATTGATATTGGGTTGATGCTATACAATACATTGAATAATTTGGTGCGTATTGAAGCAAACATTTCTGGATACTTATATCAAAATAAAACTGAGTTCCATAGCCAGGGGTGCAGATTAGGGGGAGCATCCCCACTGTATTTTATGCTATCGCTTTTAATAAAGCAGTAGTATTAAAGCTTGAGTACTTTAGCATTTCTTGTTCTGTTCCAATAAAACTTGCTTGCAAAAAATTTAATGTCACATTCCTGCTAAATAACCTTCATGACAAATCAATTGATGCATTAGGTTATTACGCCCCCAGTCTAGTCGTTAGTAAGAAAAATTAGAAAATTATAATGCATTCTCACGTTGCAGACTAACGTTAGAGTGTTTAAATCAACCGTATTTAACATTTAGAATACTTACTATATGTGCATATAGCCTAATAACAATATACTGTCTTCGGAGCTTTGTTGTGTTGTGTAGCTGTGTGTCGCCATTATGAAACTTTGCGATGTGATTATGAAAGTTCAGTTCAAGACCGATTGCATGCACGTGCTCATACTTACCGAGAAAATCTCGGTAGGGGACAAACGATAATTTTTCGGTGATGTGGAATTCCTCCCCTGTGCAAAATTCATTGATCAAACCCAATTCGTTGACTCGTTACATTGCGTCCCTGTGCTTAGCTCAAATCTCACAACTAGAGTCGTTACATTGCGTACCTGTTGTTTTGCTCTTTCCTCCGCTCACCCACCAACGGGGACTCATCACATTTGAGTATCGAAAATCGGAACTCGGGAACAAATTTTTGCTTGTCAATTCACAGAGCA
Source organism: Sanderia malayensis (assembly GCA_013076295.1). Classification (NCBI taxonomy): domain Eukaryota; kingdom Metazoa; phylum Cnidaria; class Scyphozoa; order Semaeostomeae; family Pelagiidae; genus Sanderia; species Sanderia malayensis. The sequence goes on from RQOL01000906.1 coordinate 6,474,551, forward strand.
GAATTTCAAAATCCGCCGTTCTGATTTGTCTATAGCGGGGTGCGGGGGTGCGGCACCCCCCTTGGAAAATATTTATCGGCAAGTCCTCAAAAAGTAGAATGTTGTCCGCAAATCACAAAGAAAATTTCTCCACTAAGCTTTCATTTCTTTTGTGTTTGTCTATAATAATCCATCGAGAAAGCCCAAAAAAGGCCATTTTCATTTCGACAAAAACACAGGAATTTGAAAGTGATCCCGATCCATAAAATCCTTACTTCAGATTTCAAATTGTTGATGTGCATTAAATTTAGTTTTCTTTTTAATCTGGGGTTTTCTACATTTATTCCTCTGTTTTTAGTATTGTTTTGTGTTCATTGTGAAGTCACATCAACAAAGATTTGAATTTCATCTTTGATCTTCAAACTGAGCGTACACCTTCTCTTGATTAAGAATAATTTGCCGAAATCTATTATTGCTGAAATTCCAAAATCCAGCTATGAAACGTAAATTTCAATAACAAATGTCAAATACAAATGACAACATTCAATCACATCAAATATAGATATCTGGCTTCAAAGCACGCTAAACAGCCCCTCTCCATATTTTTTTGAAGCCCTCGCTTCAAAACATTTTAGTAATTTAGTAATGCTGAAGTAGCTACTATAATCACTAATCGAAATAGGTTACAAGACACTTACCCAGCTTTCGTAGTTGCTTTGAAGTTTGTAGTCAGAAGGCTCGAAGAGAAACGATGTCAATTTCTTTCTTGTGTGTATGATACCAAAATTAATGCTTAATTAATTAACTACTAACTGAGTAACTAAATGTTGCGTTTGATTAAATATAAGTTGCGAGGTTGGGTGTGTCGTAAATACTTAAGCAAATAAGGTTAAGAGTAGGTTATGGTTAGACGTTTGACTATAAAAGGCTAATGAATATGTTTGTTTAGATAATAGTTGATAAATATGGTTAAGTGTTAGGATGCGTGTTATGATTCGCTAGTTAGTTGAAGTGCTCGTTGGTAAGGCTGCTGAGCACACTACAATAGCTCCCCTCCTAGAAGGCGAGCGGAGTGAAGCATTCGATATAGCGAATAAAATACGAAATGATTACTATTATGATATAAAAGTGAAATAATGTGCTTAACAGTTTGAAGAGTCAAATCCGTAACGAACGGGAAAATGGACGTGTCTTCCAGAGCGAGTTGTGCGCTGGAGAGGGGGCTGGGCGGGCAGTTGTTGTGGAGGTGGTTGTGGTTCGGTAGATGCGGTAGTAAGTGGGGCGTTTTCTGAAAGCAGAGGTGGTGGCGATGTAAGAGGTAGATAGGCCGTGTCGAGGTGTGCGACTTTGAGGCGGTCAATGCTGACTGTATTAGGTTTGCCTTTGATGTCGAGTAAGAAATGCTTGTTGGTGCGATGAAGAACTTTGTAAGGGCCATCGTAAGGTGCTTGCAAAGGCTTTCGGACAGCATCGTGTCGAACGAAGACGTGTGTGCAGGAGGCAAGGTCAGTTGGTATGTGCGAAGAGGGTGATTGTTGGCGAAGTGGAATTGCAGATAACTTTTGCATGACCAGCTGAAGACGATGAGCGTAGTTGGCTGGATCGAGGTCTGATTGGTTGCAAGACGGAGTAAAGAATTCGCCAGGTAAACGTAAAGTTGTTCCAAAGACGAGCAGAGAAGGTGTGCAATCGAGATCGGCTTTAATGGTATTACGAATTGAAAGAAGGACGAGGGGCAATGCTTCAGACCATTTGCTTGCATCTGGGTGTGCTTTCAAGGAGGACTTGAGTTGGCGATGAAATCGTTCTACCATACCGTTTGCACATGGGTGGTATGAGGTAGTGCGTATACGTTTAATGCCAAGGAGTGTTGTGAGTGTTTTGAAGAGCGAAGATTCAAATTGTGCGCCGCGGTCGGTCGTAATGGTGGATGGGATACCGAAATGAGAAATCCAATGTTGAAGGAAGTGACGTGCGACAGTTTCAGCTGTGATATCGGCGATTGGAATTGCTACTGGCCATCGTGTAAATCGATCGATACAAGTGAGTAGATATCGAAATCCGTTCGAAGGTGGAAGTGGACCTACGAGATCGATATGTACATGATCAAATCGAGCATCTGGCGTAGCAAATGTGCCAATAGGTGCGACAGTGTGACGTTGAATTTTGGATCGTTGACACGGAATGCAGGAACGAGTCCAACGTCGAAGGTCAGTGTTGATGTTAGGCCAAACGTAGCGTGCGGTGATTAGATTCTGTGTGGCGCGAATACCCGGATGAGATAGAGAATGCAAGTGATCGAAGATGGAACGACGAAAAGGGACTGGAACGTATGGCCGCGGAGTACTAGTCGTTGTATCACAGAGGATGGTGCCAGGGGCGTTAGGAATGGGAAATTCCTTTAATTGAAGTGAAGATGTAGCATTCAATTGATGTAGATCTGTGTCTTCTTGTTGTGCTTTGGAGAGCAGTGTGAAATCGATTGGGGATGCCAGGTGCAAGGAATTAACTTCAGTTCGGGACAAAGCGTCAGCAACGACATTTTCTTTGCCAGTAATGTGGCGAATGTCGGTGGTGAATTGCGATATGAAGTCAAGATGGCGGATTTCGCGAGGAGAATGACGATCGGCAGACGAGGCTAAGGCGTACGTTAATGGCTTATGGTCGGTGAGAACGTAAAATTTTCGACCTTCCAAACAATGTCGGAAATGACGAAGTGAAAGATATACGGCGAGTAGTTCACGACCAAATGTACTATATTTGATTTCGGCGGGCTGTAATCGTTTTGAAAAGAATGAAATCGGCTGCCAAGAACCGTTAATGCGTTGTTGTAGAACAGATCCTATGGCAACATTAGATGCATCAACCATGAGGCAATATGGAGCATCGGGTGATGGATGTACCAGTAACGTAGCATCGGAAAGTGCTGATTTAATGGCTGTAAATGCAGCAAGTGCAGCTTCGTCGAGATGAAGGGCGTTTCTGCTGTGTTTACCGCCCAGAAGATCTGTGAGTGGTTGAACGATGGTTGCACAGTTAGGAATAAAACGACGATAAAAATTGATTAAACCTAGGAATTCGCGCAGTTGACGTAGTGATGTAGGTGCCGGAAAATCGCGTATTGCAGAAACTTTGGTTTGCAGCGGAGAAATTCCTTCTACGGAGATGTGATGACCGAGAAATTCGAGTGAAGATGAACCAAAGACACATTTTGCTGGGTTAATTACGACACCAAATTCGGATAAACGATTGAAGAGCAGATCTATATGTTGAAGGTGTTCTGCTTCGGAAGCGCTGGCAATTAGTAAGTCGTCAATATAAGCGTAAACAAAGTCAAGACCATGTAAAACTTGATTAATAAAACGTTGAAATGTTTGTGCAGCATTACGTAGACCAAATGGCATGCGGACAAACTCAAATAATCCGAAGGGGGTAGTAATAGCAGTTTTGGGAATATCAGCAGGTTCCACTGGGATTTGATGGTAGGCGCGGACGAGATCAATTTTTGAAAATATTGTTTTTCCATGTAGCATTGTTGTAAAATCTTGAATATGTGGAATGGGGTAACGGTCCGGAATTGTGACATTGTTAAGTGCGCGGTAATCACCACATGGTCTCCAATCTCCTGGGGTTGGCTTAGGGACCATGTGAAGTGGAGAGGACCAACTGCTATTTGAGGGCCGAATGATACCAAGTTGGAGCATGTGATCGAATTCACGTTTGGCTATTGCCAATCGATCAGGTGCAAGACGGCGTGGACGGCTGAAGACAGGAGGACCTTTTGTTTCAATGTGGTGTGTAACATTATGTTTAACTGCTGATTCGTCATAGTTTGGTCTTGTTATTGAATTAAATTTAGTAAGAAGTTCCTTGTATTTTTGGTTAACGTCGGGAATCGCAAACATTAGCTGAGGTGAAGTCTCTGATGAAGGAATGCCTTGAATTTTTAAATTAGTTGTTGTATCGAGTAATAGACGATGACGAACGTTAACATTTAACGAAAAATATGAAAGGAAATCGGCTCCAATAATAGGTGTGGGAATATCCGCAATAATAAAAATCCAACGAAAGAGTCGACGCAAACCAAGGTTCAAGGTTAACGATCGTTCACCATACGTTGCAATGGACGAGTTATTAACGGCTTGAAGTTGGAGGTTAGTGACCTGGTTACGCTTGTCCGAAGGACGACATGGAATAACACTAACGGATGCGCCGGTATCTACTAAAAATCTAATTCCCGAATAACGGTCGGTGACGTAGTAGAGACGACTATTGTGTAATGTGCCAGAGGGTCTTGTCGCCGCTAAACTCTGGCTTGGCCGTTTCCCTGTTGTTGTGCACTGTGAGCTGGCTGTGGAGGAGCAGTAGGGGTTACGTCAGCAACGTATGAGCAAGGTGTTGTGCAACGATGGGCCTGTGGACCGAACCTCTTATGATACCAGCATATTGGCTGTGGCATGAAGTCCGGACGACTGGGAGAACGGAAACGCTGTCTGCTGAAGTTGTTTCGAAATGGCGATCGTGAGCGTTGAGAATAATTTGGTCTTCGAAAATTGGATTCGGAATTAATTTGGGTAGTGAGAGCTTCTACCTGTTTGGTTAACTGATTGATTTGCAATTGGAGAAGGGATGTCATATTTTTGTTGGTATATTTCCTTTGTATTTTTTTGTAGGCCTGTTTTGACTGCAAAGGTGGTTCACGCTGAGGGTGACGAATGTCTCAAAAACTTGTGAAATTGTTTATATGTTTGCACGTTGTAAATTGCCGCGTGTGTGATTAGCTCAATCGATAAAATGCAAAATAATGTATATGTATTTTTATTACGGTATTGTTCTTTTTCGTATGCTTCGGCCAAGTTAAGATAATACGTATGCAGCGTAAATATACAAAGCAATTAAGAACGAAAGCTGTTCCTTCGGGTCACGTCGTGGTCACCAATTTAGTAATTTAGTAATGCTGAAGTAGCTACTATAATCACTAATCGAAATAGGTTACAAGACACTTACCCAGCTTTCGTAGTTGCTTTGAAGTTTGTAGTCAGAAGGCTCGAAGAGAAACGATGTCAATTTCTTTCTTGTGTGTATGATACCAAAATTAATGCTTAATTAATTAACTACTAACTGAGTAACTAAATGTTGCGTTGATTAAATATAAGTTGCGAGTTGGGTGTGTCGTAAATACTTAAGCAAATAAGGTTAAGAGTAGGTTATGGTTAGACGTTTGACTATAAAAGGCTAATGAATATGTTTGTTTAGATAATAGTTGATAAATATGGTTAAGTGTTAGGATGCGTGTTATGATTCGCTAGTTAGTTGAAGTGCTCGTTGGTAAGGCTGCTGAGCACACTACACAATTACTTTAAATTAACACATGACGAGCACACACGTGACATCTTCCCCTCCGTAACTGTTTCAATGCACCACAAATTCTCCAAAGCGCTGAGGTGGTTGAATAACTTGGCGAAGGCGGGGTGGTCTGGCAGTGGGTTCATTAATCCCAACCTCTTCTGGGTTGCGCAGGTCATTACGTTCTGAAATGGTTATACCTGGGGTTTCAGATACCGGATGAAAGATTTGACCCTGATCCAGCAGGGTGGGGCATAATTTAATTTGGTTGTGGTGGACTACCCTGGCTTTCCCATCACTGGATCGAATTCTATAATTAACCTCTGTCCTGGAAACTATTTCAAATGGTCCAGTCCACTTCGTCCCGAATTTCCATTTCTTAGGGCGACGTAACCAAACACTAAGTCCAACTTCATAAGGTTTCCAGTTTTTGTGACCTTGGTTATACGATGTTGTTTGTCTATTTCTAGCCGTCTCAAGGTTTTTCTGTGCTAACTGGTTGGCTAACTGTATTGCTTTCCGTAATGATCGACTATACTCGGATTGGCTATTTACATTTTGCAAAAGTTCCACTTCGATAGGCATGCGCGCAGGATGTCCAAATACTAATTCATGTGGTGAAAACCCCGTCGACTCTTGTATACTGGTGTTATAGGCGAAAACAGCTTGATCTAACCATAGGCCCCAGTTCCCCTGATGTTCTGAGACAAAGTTAGTAAGAATTTCCTGTAGCGTGCGATTTTGTCACTCGACTAATCCGTCTCCCTGCGGGTGGTATGCAGTAGTCCGAGACTTCTTAATGCACATGATATTATAAATTTCGTGCATTAAGTTGCTTTCGAAGTTTCGACCTTGATCAAAATGCAATATAGATGGTGGACCAAAACGAGAAAATACGCGCGATACAAGGGTTTGTGCCACCGTAGAGGCCTTTTGGTCTGGTGTTGGGAATGCCTCACACCATTTAGTGAAATGGTCCATGAGGACAAGAATATGCTTATTGCCGCGAGCTGTTTCTGAAATTGGCCCCATGTAATCGACAGCCCAAAAACAAAAGGTTCCCTAACTTGGATGGGCTTCAACGGTGCTTTGGTTTGCTTCGAATCATGTTTTATTTGGCTACATTGTTGGCATTGATGAATAAATTGTTTGATGGAAGAGTTCATCCTGGGCCAAAAGAAACGTTCTCTTGCGCGCAAAATCGTGCGTGTCATTCCCATATGGCCAGCTGATGGGCAGTTATGTAAGCCATCAAGCACGCGGGGAATTAAAACCGCCGGAATGACTAGTAATTCGCGGTTAAAACCTTGTTTAGCAATTCGTTTTTTGACTAACAGGCCTTTACTGATATACAAGTGGTCCCCAAAAGTCCCAAAATGGTCGCAGTTGCGAATTGTTTTGCCAGACAAATAGAGGTGGTTTAGGCAACTTTTGCTCAATCAAGGCTTTGACAATTTGAATAGCTGGATCACAACGCTGGGCTTGACACAAATCTACGTCAGGTGTTAAATTAACTAAACCACTAATGTTAGGGATATCAAGGCTAATTGGCTTCGAGGCTGTGACTGTATAGTGGTTTAGTCTAGAAAGAGCATCGGCATTTTGGTTTGATGCGCCCGGTCGATGTTTTACGGTGAATTGAAATTCTTGGAGGTCCATTATCCACCGCGCAATGCGACCTTTGGGCTCGATTGAATGCAGCCACTTTAACGCGCGGTTATCAGTCAAAATTTGAAATTCCAGTCCCACTAAGTACGCCCGGAAATGTTTGGTAGCAAATACAATGGCCAAGGCCTCTTTTTCCATGGCCGCGTAATTTTGCTCGCGCGGTGATAGAGTATAGTTTGCGTAAGAAATAACATGCTCATGCCTTGTTCGTCATACTGAGTAAGCACCGCGCCAAGACCCACGTTTGAAGCATCGGTTTGTAATGTAAAAGGCAAGTCGAAATTAGGGTAGGCCAAAACTGGCGCGGAACAAAGTAGTCGTTTCAAGTTGTCAAATGCAGTTTGGTGTGAGCTAGTCCATTTAAAACGCATGTTCTTTTTTGTGAGAACAGTGAGTGGCGAGGCAACAGTAGCAAAATTTGGGATGAAGCGCCTATAATAGCCCGCTAAACCCAGGAAAGATCAAAGTTTTTCTACAGTTTTGGGGGCTGGCAAATCACGTACCGCTTTGATTTTATTCGGGTCAGTGTGTACACCGGTACTAGAAACAGTATGGCCTAGGTAGACGACTTTTTTAGCAGCAAAAGAGCATTTCGAGGATTTTACGCGGATATTGTGTTCACGTAAACGTTGCAAAACAGTTTTGAGACGTGCACACTGTTGTTCAATAGAGTTCGCATAAATGATGACATCGTCAAAGTAGCAAAGACAGATATCGTATGTTAAACCGGATAAAATTATCCCGATTGCTCTAGCAAACGTTGCAGGAGCAGTCGACAAGCCATAGGGCATCCGTAGAAATTCGAATAGGCCGGCGGGTGTGATAAATGCTGTTTTTTCTCTGTCATCCGGTGACATGCTAACCTGCCAGTATCCACTGCGTAAATCTAAAGTGCTAAAATATTTATTGTCGCTCAACGAATCAAGTAGGTCGTCCACGCGAGGCAAGGGATGGGCGTCCTGTCTCGTTATTAAATTTACTTTTCGATAATCAATGCAAAAGCGATATGTGCCGTCCTTCTTTTTGACGAGCACGACAGGTGAAGCCCATGGGCTAATACTAGGCTGTATAACATTTTGCTTCAACATATCTGAGACTTGAGTATTAACTCTTCACGAAAATGAAAAGGCAGTCGTCTGGGGTACTGACGAATGGGTGTAGAATCCCCGGTGTTAATTCTATGGGACACGACTGTGGTATGTCCAAGTTCGTTGTTAAATACATCCGGAAAAGCTAACAATGTCTCCCGGGTATGTTGTTTCTGGTGGTCTTCAAGGTCAGGACTGATGGCGGCTTCTAACTCAGCTATTGTTTGTGAATCTAATTTAGGACAATTAGGTAAACTGCACCAATAATATTATCAAACGTGTTTTGGTGGGTCTGATGGGCGGTCTGTATGACGGGCCAAAATTTAGCAATTTTTTCGCCTTTGTGTAGCTCGATATCAACGTTAGAAGTGTTCAAAAGTCGAACAACAACATTTCGCGTGTTTGCTTGAGTAACCGCATACGCTGTATAAAAAGCCGTTTCGGAAGGTTCGTTTAAATTACAAATCATACCTAACTGACTATCACAACTTTTAGGCACTCGGCCTGAAAAACACACTCAGTACGACTTGGTATAACTACGTCATTCAGCGAGGTCACAAAAGCTGATCCATGATCAGTGGACTGTACAAATACAGGTAGTTGGCCCTCTCGGGGGTTGAACTGGAAAATGCTGTAAACCCAGGTGGTGGCCTGCGCACAGAGTCTGGTAACGGAATTAATGGGGTACTACCATGCGACCCAACAAGACAATAAGAATTTCCTAAGGTAGCTAGCTGTAGTAGGTTAGAGGTGAGAAAATCCCATCCCAAGACGCATTGAAGATTTTGCAGTACATTGTCACACACTATAAATTCGCCCGAATAACACAAATCACTACACGGAAATTTAAGGGAGACAACTACTGAGCCCAGAGAGTTCAAAGGTTGTCCCGTAATAGAAATACATGTGTTGGAAATACTTCTGAGAATGGGGCATGGCTGATTGCGCTGTTTACAGTTTTCAGAGATTTGCTGAACACAGCCGAACTGATAATGGACTTCATTGAACCTGTGTCAATGAGTGCCGATACCCCAATATTGGAAATTTCGCAAAATAGCAAGGGTTGGCGAGCAGAATAAAACTTTTGACCTGAGGGGGAAACAGAAGTATCTCCAACAGAAAATACAGAGGGGTGCTGATCGCTCCAGCCCATTAACGAGGCACCCCTTGATAGTTTAAAGTCAATGATTTACTACGATCTTCTTGGCTTTCTTGTTCTCTTCTCTCCATCCCCTTCGGCGGTTGTGGCACATTCATTGGTCGTGTGTCCCCAGCCGGAACACACGGGGCATCGGGCAGCGGCTGACGGCACTGGCGGGCAATATGGCCTTCCCTGCGGCATCTGAAGCAACGCACACCGTTGGTGCGGGGTGTGGGCACGGCAGGGGTAGGTGCCGCCAAGGCGGCCACGAGGTCAGCTTGACCGGAGGTGAGGGCTGTCATCATGTCGGCCAGCTTGGCAATTTGTTGTTGCTGCTGCTCCTGCTGATTCTGGAGGGCGGCCATAGCCACAGGGGGCTCAGCGGGCCAGTGGCGCAAGTGACGAAGTCGGATTTTCCCCGAGGCAACGTCTCGATTGCCCGATAGCGTTTTGCGAAAGATACCATAGCATCCAAGTTGGCACGGGCTCCGTTTCCAAAAGCTTCATTTGGATGGTTGCTGGAAGGCCTTTCATGAACTGTCGTTTTAACAACGCATCGTAGGCATCGGCAGATAAATCCGGTTCGGCATCCGTGAATGACGCTTTTAAACGCCACAAAAACAGTGCTGGATCCTCTGAGGGCTGCAGGGTAGATTCTTCAAAGGCACGATGTCGTTCACGATCCACAGCCGGGGTGAAGCATTGTCGTAGACTGGCTGTCAAGTGAGGAAAAGTATCCTTCTCGCCTGCCTCCAGTGAATCGTAATACGTTGCGGCATGGCCATGTAAAAAGGCGGACAATTTGGCTAGGCGTTTGGCATCGGTATCCCAGCCATTGGCAAGAGCACAACGATGAAAATGCTTTAACCAAGTATCAAAATTCCCTTCACTAAAACGCTCTGGGATAATATTTGCCATTGTTGGTTTGCTCTTTTGCTCCTGTCAGCAATTTGTGGCGTTCGGTAGCCAGAGAATTTAGCCAGAAAGACGACGAGTTTACGCTCCGTATTCTTCAATCAGAAAATATCAACTAAACATTTATCTAAGCTTGATTACATAAGTATTACATGAATGATCTGGTTAGATCTGGTTAGTATATGTTAGCAACGGAAGATACAACGGGGAACACACTACGCTAATGACAGACACACAGTACACAACAGTTAACACAAGACATGAAATCAACATAGTTAATCACTAGTAAAATTACAACAATAAACCAAGAATAAAACATAGAACAATTACTATAAATTAACACGTGACGAGCACACACGTGACATAGTCAATGCATCCAGGGTGACGTGAGAACAGAAAGGAAGTGCATAGTTTTTCTTCCCGAGCTTATACAGCTATTTCCATTTTGTCATTTCTGCGAAGCCGATCATCCAGAGTTACAAACCTGGTCTGTAGGAAGTATGCTGGTGGTCGAGACAACATGCGTAAATCAGGATTGCCGTAAGGTCTACACATGGAGAAGCCAGCCTGATATGCCACATACAAAGATACCAGCTGGAATTCTTTTGCTGTCCTTTGCCATTTTATTGACTGGATGGTCACCAGCAAAGTTTCTACGGGCCTTTGAGCAAATAAATTTATCTGCAACCTCACTGGCAACATTTTATTGACACCAAAAGGTATGGATTGAAGAATTGTGCTTTTTCTCAGTTCTACTTGCTTAATAACTGTGTTTATTCTTGAGCAAAATGTTGATTTTTTTATATAGGAATTTCTCTTTCCCACCATCTAAATGCACTGGGAATCTTACCAAACTTCCTTACTTGCCAAATTGACTGATAAAGCTGGTCTAACAATATCTGGAGATGCACGTCATGATAGTATGGGACACAGTGCCAAATTTGGAGCTTACACTGTCTACTGCAACGATACATCTGAGCTAATCCTTTTCTCACTTGTCCAGGTAGGCAAAATATGCAGCATCTTTCCATGGCTCCTTTCAATACAGTTGGCATTTTGCGAAAACAGCTTTGATTCATGTCTCTAATACTTCTTTTTTCAGCAAAATCAAGTTGCTAATAGTGGTGCAATGGAGTTTGAAGGTTTCAAAAAGTGTGTGCAGTTCCTCTCTGATGCAAGTCTGAATGTACAGACTTTCAATTCTGATCGACACACGACAATTGCAAAGCATATGAAATCCAATGTACCATCAGTAACACACTACTTTGATCTTTGGCATGTGAAAAAAAGTATGTGCAATTGGTGTGCAATTTTCTCTGTTAACTCTTCTGAAGACATTTACCAGACCTGCATTTTCAATCTCTCTTTCTGTTTATAGAAGTTCACAAGCTCTTGCTGAAAATAATAAAACTGAAGGGTTGTGAGTCCCTTGAACGTTGGATCAAGCCATGTTTACGTCATCTTCACTGGAGTGCAGTTTCAACACCAAGTGGGAATGGAGAAGTAATCTGGGCAAAATACCAGTCATTTTTGCACCATGTACAAAACATTCACACAAACCTCCCAAATCCAGTTTTCAATACGTGTGCTCGTGCCTTGGATATACCACAAAGAAAATGGCTTCAGAAAAGTACCTAGAATGAAGTGAAATAATATACATTTAAAACTAGTTGCATATACAATTAATATATTGATTAAAAAATACAAGAAATCTTGTTTACAATGTACCTGTCTGTGAAATCTGTACTTTTTCATTGACGCAGTCGTTTTCCAGAAATTAAGCGAAATTTTTTAGAAGCCAGGTCTCACAGCTGGGATCAAGAAAGCATCCCCAGTTGCTCACACAAGCTGTCTAGAGGCCTATCATTCAGTTGTAAATCATTTTGCTCCAAAAATGATTGCATTTACTTATCCAGGAATGTACTGCAGGTAGGTCTAGATTAAAAAAATAATTCACATATTATTATATATTTATTGTGCTATGTCATATTTCACTTTACTGAAGCACATCTAGAAAAATAAAGGTAAATATACTATAAAAACAGTTTGTAATTTATCTTTACCTCTTCCAGAATAGTTCTGTCAATACTACATTTTAATGAAAATCTGTTCCGAGCCAAAATGTATGACTCCACTGGAAAACAAGGTGTGACAGTGACATATCCTATATTCAAAAATGGTGATGCAACAGTGAGAAATAAACGAGTGTCACAAACATATGGTAAGTTCAGTAGCATATAATAAAAATCTTTCGTTTGCATTTTTTCCAAATGATTTAGGTTGGACTTATCAAACACTACTTACAAAATTTTAGGATATATTGGATCAGTTTTTCAATCACTACTTATTGGTATTGCGGAAGAAAAACTTGAGTTCTACAAGAAGAAAATCGAAGTCATGACACCTGCTCCAATGCATAGTGTATTACAAAAAGAAGACAAAATGACTGCTATTGATAAGTTTATCACACGTCAAAGTCTTACCACAGCAGAAGTGCCTTCAACTTCACAACCTGGTATTGATCACATCCACCATCTTCATTTCTCTAACTAAATTGAAAATATGCAACGTAATAGTATTAATGGTCTGACTTTTTTAGTGCTAGGTACAACCTCATCAAACCAGAGCTCTATCAGAAGCAAGCCCAATTGCAAAACTTGTGGCACTCCCATGAAGGGTCATAAAAATATAACAACATGCACGAAGAATAAAAAATGTGAGTTCAAGTGATACATACTCTGTTGAGCAGTTATTGTCATCAAACCCGGCATGCTCTTTTGTTGGAAATTTGGATCTTATGACATGGTAGGCACACGCTGGAAGTGGTTTGTTTAATTGTGTTCTGTATTTTTCAGAGGCAAGACGAAGAGTCCATTTGGTTAGGCAACCTGCATTGAAGCCGGGATGAAGGGTCACACATTCTGGAACTTTTCCGTACTCTTCCACCACTTCCACATCGAAAAGTGCTGTCGTACAACCTCCAATCTCTTGGCAGCATTTACATTCTGCAGGACCTTCTAGTTTCTCCGTTTTACAATGTCCACATTTACACCTACAATTTCGTCGAAAGATCTTTGTTATATACAGTGCAACACATGTCAGTATTCAAGAGGTTTTACTAACGAGGCTAGTGATTGGTTGATCCATCTTGTGCGGGGATATCTCTGCCGCAATTGTCTCAGAGCGCTCATTGGCTGCTTGGGGCATCACCATGAAGAGATAAGAACATGATTGGCTGAGGACATGCATGGTCAAACTTTGCCATGCCAACAACAACTGCCATGATAATAATAATAATAATAATAATAACAAACATAATAATAATAATAATAATAGCGAAATTAACAAGGAGGCTATGGACATTGCGGCAGATTTACTAATCGACGATAGAATGGAGACAATGGCCAAGAAACAAGCTTTTATCACCCTAAAAGATCATAAAGAGAATTTCCAAAACAACCCGGCATGCCGACTTATTAATCCAGCGAAAAGTGAAGTGGGGCAAGTAAGCAAAAAGATCCTGGACCGAATCAATCACAACCTCAGAATAACCACAGCAGTAAACCAATGGAATAACTCAACTTCGGTAATCAACTGGTTCAAAAATCTAAGCAACAAGCAGCAACACACCTTCCTCGTATTTGACATCGTGGAATACTACCCCTCCATTACAGAAGACCTACTACTGAAAGCCATCAACTTTGCCAAGCAACTCACACCCGTAACCGACAAAGAAATCCATATCATCCAACACGCCCGAAAATCACTGCTATTCCAAAACGACTCACCCTGGGTAAAGAAAACAACGACAGCCTCTTTGATGTCACAATAGGAAGTTACGACGGGGCTGAAATATGCGAACTTGTGGGAACATTCCTCCTAAACAAACTTTCGGAAAAGATCAAAAAGGAAAACATAGAACTATACAGAGATGACGGCCTCGCTGTTCTACGCAACACTACAAGCAGTGAAGCAGACCGTTTACGCAAGGACATCACAAAGATATTTCAAGATCACGGACTAAGAATCACAGTACAGACGAACCTGAAAGTAGTCGACTACCTTGACATCACGCTCAACCTCATCAACAAAACATTCAAGCCCTACAGAAAACCCAACGATACACCGATGTACATCAACATACACTCAAACCACCCCCCGATAATCAAAAGAAGAATCCCCGAAGCCATAAACAAGAGAGTATCGAGTATCTCCTCCGACGAAAGTATATTCAACGAAGCTGCACCTCTCTACAACGAAGCACTGGCCTCCAGCGGGTACAAAAACCAGCTCCAGTACGACCCTCCTCTCCTACAAACGGAAACCGGAAAAAGAGAAACCGCCCTAGAAACATAATTTGGTTCAACCCCCCATTCAGCCAGAACATCAAAACAAACGTCGGACACATCTTCCTGAAGTTGATCAACAAGCACTTCCCAAGATCTTCCGCCCTTCACCAAATTTTTAACAAGCAGAACGTGAAAGTGAATTACAGCTGCATGAATAACATGGGATCGATAATTAAAGGCCACAACAAACGCATCCTTGGCTCTCAACCCAAAAACATCGAAAAGCACTGTAACTGCCAAAGAAAGATCAACTGCCCCCTAAATGGAAACTGCCAAATCGACAGCGTCATCTACAATGCGACCGTTACAACCAACCCACCCACGACCAGCAAAACCTACATCGGCCTTACAGAAACAACTTTCAAACAACGCTTCACACAACACAAATCCACGCTGAAACACAGAAAACATCAAAACAGCACCGAACTTTCAAAACACGTATGGCAACTAAAAGACAAAAACAAAGAACATTCTATCAACTGGTCCATCGCCACCCAAGCCACCGCCTACACAAACAAAACAAAACACTGCAACCTCTGCCTAACCGAAAAGCTACACATCATAAACGCCGACAAAACACGTATACTGAATAGACGATCAGAACTAATTTCGAAGTGTCGACACGAGAACAAATTCTATTTATGCAACTTTCGAACATTTAAAACCCCAGGACAATGACAATCATAATCCTTTCAATGCAAAGATCCTGAAAAATTCCATAAATTAAATTTCCTGTGAATAGTTAATCAGTTGTCTGATTATCGCATAAGTGCGTGAAACTCTGAGTCACAACAAAGATATATGTGTCTTTTTTGAAGTCCAACTCTGTATAATAATAACAAACAACTAGTTTTCAAAATGGCCTACCAATGTCTGTATGTTATCTGACCTATTACCGTATTTCCTCTAAAGAACGCCGCCCTCTGATAAACGCCGCCCTCTATTGAACGCCGCACTTTAAACCAAGCATCTGTAATAAACGCCGCCCTCTAATGAACGCCGCCTTCTATTGAACGCCGCATCTTCAAAAGCGGCGTTTATTAGAAAACACACGTCAGCGAAAGTTTTCGTGTCATAGATGATGAGGACTCTGACAGAGACAGTGACATTGACATTGACATACTTTAACGTGAACACATCATTTGTGAACTAAACATTTTTCAGAAGGTCTTTTATTACGTGTTTTTGGGAAAAGAAGACATTTTCTGTTTTTACCTTTCTTGTCTCGCGTTTCATTTTGTAAAGAACGCCGCCCTCTATTAAACGCCGCATGTAGAAGTTGGATTTTGAAAAGAACGCCGCGGCGTTCTTTAGAGGAAATACGGTATCTGTAAAACAATTAGCAACACGTAAAGTCATGGTGGACAGGACACTAATGACGAATCATGAAGAACTGGACATCTAATTTTACTGGACATTTAATTTTTGCTTATAACAAGAATCATTTTGAAACTTATCTAATGATATGCTAAGATTCTACTATATTTTACACTAATAATGTCTAAGTGTGCGAGCATGAAACTGGAAGTCGTGTTTAAGTTCTACCATACTAATATCCAGCCTGACTTCAACAATCTAACATGATACTTAATGATTTAGCATAACATATTAGATACATAATGACGAAATCATATACGTGATTGCAAATTATTATTATTGTATAAATATAGTTGCCCGTGTGAAACGAAACATTAAACAACGTTCATTTGTGTCATTGTTTATGGGTATCAAAAAAGAAATGAGTATATGTTATGTTGAGGAATTTGTTTTCTGAAGTATGGAGAAAATCTATGGATCATTTTTTCCTTTAGGAAGTCTGTATCTATTGAAGTAAAGGCTGTGAAATTCTGCATTGAAATCTCTATTGTGTGAGTGCAAATCAGGTGATAATTATTTCCTGAAAACAAACTAACTAATAAATACACACTGCCAAAACTTTCATTCTCGAAGTAAATTAGGACTGATCCTGATGTAGAAAGTTAAGGAAAAATGGCTACATTTAGTGATCTAGGTAAGGCAACAAAACGAGGATATGGAGCTTGTGCAGCTTGTAGCAAACAGTATGCAAATGCACACAAACCACAATGCTGCAGTTGTGGGCACTTCTTAGGTGGTAAATTTAAAGGAGAAGCAAAGAAAAAAAAAGTAAACTTGGCTCCTTTGAGTGTAACGATATTTCAAGCCAACTCTTCTGGTGTAAGCACACAGCTTTGTTCTGTGAGAACAACAAACAAGGGCAACCGAACCGAGGAGAGCGAATATGCTATAATCAAGAGTGCAAAAATGTGAGAAGCAGCTACGTGAACAGTCAAAAAAGTGACCAGTTTACCTGTAAACATTTGGATGCAGCTGCAGTTGACCCAGTTTACAAAATAGGACAATTCTGGAGAATGAAATCGATAATTGTACTCCTGATAAAGGAATGAGCACGACAATGAAGGCAATTCAAAAACAGTTTGCAGACCTTCCAACTGTGGTGAAAGTTTCAGAAAAAAACTATGTCACCAAAGGAACAGTTTCTTCAAGTGATCCACTTGGATATGTACATGTGACAGTAGATGAAGAATACAAATTTGCTTGCTTTGCAGAACCCTGCAAGAAAACAACACACAGAACGAAACAGGTAAATTTGAATTTGGCAACCAAATTTCATCCTCAAAACAAAAGTACGGCAGTAACTGCATTATCTATTTTTGACTTGAAAAGGGATTTCACTAAGCAATTTGCACAAGCTTTGCAATAGTATCTGATGTTTCTTTTCATAATTAAAGTAATAAAATAGTAGAGCTTGGACATAAGAGAACTGGAAAAAGTAGCATAACAATAAAGTAAAGTACAGGAGCATAACACAACAAGGCACATCAACATTTCTGTCTTCTTAACCTCTTTAACTGAATGGCTTACCACATGGTAAAAAATATGCGAAATTTCAATAAAAACTGTATTACAACACTGATAGCTACTACACAAAACTGGGATTAAAAGTCATATTCGGACAAGATAATGCCTCATCTCTATCTCGTACTTTCCAATTGAAGCAGGCATTTTTAGGCTCGTTTGTGTGGGAAATGGGTGAAAGTCTTCAGATCCTGAAGTCATTTAAAATGTTTTCAAATACACCAAGCAAAAGCTAGAGCCCCTCCCCCAAAAGCAAATAATAACTTGTTAAGCGCGTTTCACAAGAATGTTCAGCCGTTCCCAAAACATACATTGCAAAATTTTCGCAAACCTCCTTGCTTGCTCAAACCGAAGGGTCACGCAACAAAATATTAAAATTTTACCTGTTTTAGAAATTTTCCATGCTTTTCCTTGCAAACATTTAAAAATACGATTGCTGAAGCTTTAATTGGGTAAATTTTATAATCAAAGTTCGATGCATTGCGCATTAAATCATTGTTGTATAACAAATTGTCACTGGTAAGTGTCCGCCATCTTGATTCCAAATCGTTCACCTCAAACCAGTTTATTGCCTTCCTCTTTTCTTTTTGCCAATGGTCTGGTGGTGTATCTCCTTCTATTCAACGTCTTGGCATTCTTGGACAGAGCAGCAATAAACCTCAACTTGTTTTTCAAAATGAGTTCTTCAAATTAACAACAGGCACTTTCTAAACCAATTAATTAACGCAAGGTAGTCGACATTCAAACCCGATGATCCTATTGCATCTTCAAAATTTGTCTCACTCTGACTTGATGGTTATAATTTCCAATTAACATAATAACTATATTAACATGATAACCCATACAAATTTACTTGCATTTGATCACCTTTCTGGAAATTTTGAAATCGCCCTTGCATGGAAAAAGTCGTTAAAGTGCCTCTACACCTTATTTTTTTATTCTTTACATCGATAAAACTTTCTTTGCTGATTTTAGATCCGAAAATATTTTTTAAACCTGAGGTATAATTAACGAGTTATAACGTGGTGAAGTGTCGATATTTCGCCATTTTCGCCATTTTTTGGTTAACTTTTAGGACTGGGTCGAGCCAACTATGACATCATAGTTGAGCCTGGTTGTGCGTGTGCCCCGTTCATTTTCCCGTACTGAAGCAACAAATCTGACATCGATTTTCTCTCACACGATGGGCTCGATATTTGTTTTTTTTACTTTAATGATAAGAAACAGGCTGGCGCATAATGGCATTTGAGTTTGAAAGGCTTGCGATGAGTTTGTAAACGTGGTCGGTCTAAGGCTCTTTTCTCTTCTTCTAGCAACTGTTTCTTTGATGACACGGACAAGTAAATACACGACACAAATACACAAAATAATGACGACGACACAATTCTATAATTATTCTTTCATATCTGTCACGTATCCAAGCTTCTTTTCAGCATACACAACAAAAATGCAACAAAAACAAAAACTGAGGCAATGAGATCTTTCACAAGCATCTCATTCCTTGACAGTATGCTCTCATGCTTCTCGACGCTTACTTAACCGGGCGAGTCTAAAAACTAACTAATTAAACTAAAACACATACATTTAAACTACTAAGATCACGTGATAACATTACGAAGAACAATTAAACCAAATACGTCAACAAGGGAAGTGATACGTCCGGCGAGAAAAGCAAATGAATGTTAAGCTAATTACAAATACAAGAAAAACACTATTTATTATACATTCAGTATAATAAATAGTGTTTTTGCGCTTTGGCGTATCTGTCTCGTTATGTGTATTCGTGGGTATTTGCGCAACGTTGGTGATCAGAATTGAATAGAAAGTTTCCATAAATTAACATTGTTAGTGTTGTGTATCTGATGAAGTAAAAGTGTGTATCAAAATTCAATATACGCAATATAATTTAGGCCATCATGTCCGTGTCAGTCTAAACCTTTGGGGTTTGAAGAAGCCTGAAAGATTCGATTTTCATTTGGAACAGCAAGTGTAGAAAATCTGCAACACAATTCCTTATTACTACACATGAATTTCGTTATTGTACCGAAATTATTGCGCTTTGTTGTTTGATTTATTTCATTCATGATGATGCGTCCATAGAATTTCTTCCGTTGTTGCAAATTGATGAAATCTATCCATCTCCTTCTCCTTACAGTTTTAGGGCGATCATCCTGATAGAGCAGAATTTTGTGAAGCCATGCAAATTCTGATTTATCGGGTGTATTTCCATGGGCTAGCAAAACACATCGATATGGCATATTTTCCCAGTTTCACACATAAATCTAACAATCTTTAATCATGTTTTGATGCTCTTCTCTTGTCATCCTCGTCCAGTTCCCGTACAGTTTTAACATTGCACGGCCTACGGTCGCCGCCACTGAGCACAACGAGCAGCCACTACACGGGAATTTTGTAATTCCTCCCCACAGCTGCCAACTCATCTCAAGCCTTTCAAACTCAAATGCCATAATGCGCCGACCTGTTTCTAATCATCAAAGTCAACAAAAACAAATATCGAGCCCATCGTGTGAGAGAAAATCGATGTCAGATTTGTTGCTTCAGTACGGGAAAATGAACGGGGCACAACTGGGCTCAACTATGATGTCATAGTTGGATTGACCCAGTCCAAAAGTTAACCACGAAAAAGTGGCACGCGTTGCCTCGTACCTCAAAAACTACTTGTCATATCAAAAAAATATAAACGGATTCAGAATCAGCGCATTCGAATCTATAGTTTTAGCCAATAAAAAATAAGGTGTAGAGGCACTTTAACATTATTGATGTAAAGTACAATACAACAACGTCGCGGACTGGGGATGAACTTTCGTCTGGCCGGCCTCAGATTCAGATTCCAGCAGACGAAGTTTTAGATCTCGGGCGTAGATTCCCTGATGACGTGGGCGATCAAAAAATAAATGAAAGGTCTTTACAGGTGACTCGCGATTTTCAGTAAGCGTGTATCTATTAACTGAAATAGTTTTGTGCTCAGGATGTGATGGTTTCAGATAAAGCACATCATAACCAATTATTCTTTGTGAGTGTAGGGATATGTGGTATATGGTAGCAGAAGATCTGCCCACCGGGTTGTCGACAACTTTCCCTGTTTGCGAAAATAATTTTGGGAAAATAATCAATTTCTCGGCAGGAAAATAACAAAACTATTTCCCTGCCGAGTTCTCATATGCTAATTTGATTTCATGTCAGTGAAACAATATTTTAAAAATTGTCATAGCTCTAGCACATATTCATCGTTTTTTCCTTGAGCCAAAGTGAAAATGACCCCTTCCCCCTTGGCTACGGCAGATGCATAAGTACCACTTCTGGACTCGGTACTTATGCATTTTTCATCTCCTAAGCTTTAAAACGGCTTTACAAAGAAATTTACAGTTTTGGTCGAAAACGAGACTAAGCATGAAAACGGGGTTGAAAGCCCCGAAGTCGCCCGTATAACATCGACTTTTAGAATCAGCGCCCCAAAATTAATGAAGTCCGCCATATGCCATACATTTCACCGGGGGACAATATCCTCCTTTCTCCGCCCGGTCTATAGAAAGTACTACAAAGATCAAAGCCGATTGATCAAAAACAGAAAAAGCTGCTAATTGCACGGAATCTTGTTAACAGTTTCATCCACGATCAACTATACACAAAGGCAACATTAGAAAAATTGGAAGGGCAAAGCATTTTACCTGAATCAAGCAACAGCATATCATACTGAGTGCGCAGTAAAAAATGCAAATTTTTCTGAGTAAAATGTTGATTCCTGTTTCTGGGGGGTGTCACACCCACCACTCCCCTTATAGCGCCACTTGTGACCATATACCGTATTTCATCGATTAAACGCCCCCTTATGCTACCAACTTTTCAAATAAACGCCCCCTTCGATTAAACGACCCCCACACAACAATTATTTTAATTAGTGTAGTGTATTGTGGTATCAAAAGCCAATTGTTTTCAAATTCTTTTACAATTATGTCCATATGTTGGCAAATTTTTTTATTTGTGCCTTTGTGCAAAACCATGGCGACTTTCTTTTTCTACATTGTTGCTCGATAAAGGCACAATTTTATCTTCTTCTGGACCCAATGACAGAGGATGTGATCATGTACTTTCTAATAAACGCCCCCCCTCGATTAGGCGCCCCCCCCAAAAAAAAGTGCATTTAATCGAGGAAATACGGTAAAAATGTTTCCTTAGCACTTTAGCCAAAACAAAACCTGCTTAATATTGTCTTAAGTTAACATGAAAGGTGTAATCATAGAATGTGATTAATACGCAGCCAGCCATTGTATAATCTTTCTTGACTGTCCCTCTTTCAAGTATTTTTAAAAAGATTCTGTTATTGTAATGAAATACCTTGCTTGCAAAACAGGTTGGAAGACGTGCTACATGCATTCACAAACATGTTGTGACTCCTGCGCGCAAACTGTTTGAAGAAAACGTCGATGAAGCACAAAGGTGCGAGCTTGGTGAAAGTTCCGATGACAATGTCCCTAGAACGGTAGAAGAAGACTTGGAGCACTTGACAAAATTCGCTTCTGGTCCAGGCCATGCTTCCACGCTTCGTTTGCAGATGTTGTTAGAAATTCCATATAACATACCAGCTAATATCATAGAAAGCGGTGACAAAGTCATCAGTAGATGTTCTTCGACAAAAGTGGTATTCGAGCCAAATTATCTGGAATGCAAATTGTGCAACGCAGGGCTAAATAGAAGCTTGTTACCACAAGGATCAAACGCCGATTGTTGGTTGCTGACGCAAATCCACCCTCTTCATCCAATTGAAATAAGGACGAAGAGATGTACAAATACTGCATGCAAAGCATTGCACAGTATATTCCCATATGATCAAGGTGGGTATCTTTCACGGGTTCTCTTTAGCACCTTAACATTCATACTGGGTTATGTTCTCACAGAATCTGAAATTTGTGTTGTTAAGCATCTATTCTTTTCATGCACAAGTTCAGGCTTGTTCAATGTTTGTAACAAAATCCTAGTATCGATCAGCATTCTTCTTGAATGGCGCGAGTTTTTGAAGGAAGGTGTTCCAGTCACAAACATGATTGAAGCAAAGTTGAAGGCACTGCTGATGAAAAAAGATAAGGTATGCGAGCTTTTTATTTTTATGTTTCTTGTTTTAACAACTTACTTTTTACCTGAAACTGTCGAGCTTCAAATTATGCCTCTTTCTTCATTCCTTCAAGGTGCAATAAGCGCCCCTTATCAAATAAAAGCACCACGTGGAATTAACGTCGTTATCAAAATGTGCTGCAATTAATAAGCGCTCAAGGAAATAGAAGATGCTCTCAGTTTAGCAATGCTTTTTAAATTTTCATGTATTTCACATTTTTATACAGACACTACATCCAAGTAAAGATGAATGGAAGTACATTGTTGGTCTTTTGTACAACGGGTTTTACGGATTCGAGGCAATGACAAAGCGTGACTTGAATTCGGTTATTTGCGGTATTTGTGGTATAGTACGAGAAGTTTACTTTGGCGATGGAAATGAGAAAAACTGTTGTACTCTCAATGAGGTAGAAATAGTTCACAATAATGAAACCTTTACATAATTACTAGCATAAACATAGCCATTTGAAGCACATTTGTAACTGCTCTTACCTTGAAACAGATTGACTACAAAAACATGAAACAACAACAGCAGCAAAAATCACACACTGAAGAGCAAAGTCACCACCTGGAAGACATGTTGAAACGAATTCAGCTGCACACGATTGAAAAAGCAACATTTGCTCATCCACTACTGGCATACAGGGTCAGAGCCATCGACATTCCTCCAATAATTGCACCTGAGCAAAGAAAATTCGAAATGAACACAGAGGCAGAAAAGCAAAGTGTTTACTTGAAAGACGATACACATAAAAAGGGTAAATCTTTTGATTTCCGAAAACTGTTCGTCCACAGCTGTTTACAATCCCAACTTATTGTCAACAACTTATTTCCTAGGAGATGCTATACTATTGGCCAAATTTATTAAAGATTTTGAAATCAATATGTCGATTATTGATGAAATGGCAAAAGAACAAATAATGCAAATGGCAAAATATTGCAAATTGTCTACTTCTAACAAATCAACTGTTAGTATCATATTGAAATTTATTTCGCTTTGCAAGAAAAACAATGTCCACTACACTTAACTTGACAAAATGGTAAAATGATAAGAAAACATTCGTTGCAGGATTTTCTAAGGGGAGAAATACAAGAGCTATATGCCAGTATAGTTGTGGGAACGTCTGCATGTCACGGTTTTACGAGGACGCCAGGACACACTGGTGGCTTTTACCACTTTGTTTGCAGGCATGGTGTAAGTAATGATAACTCGTTAGATTTATTACCCTGAAAATTATTGCATCGCAATGTCTTCAGATTTTCAGGATTTCAATATTATATTTCCAGGTAACCACCCGGGGTAATGTCTGTGCAGTACAGTGGAGGCTGTGCAGTACAGTGGAGGTTGTTCAGTACAGTGGTGGGATAACATCAGTACAGTGGGGGGATAACATCAGTACAGTGGAGGTTGTTCAGTACAGCGGGGGGCTAACATCAGTACAGTGGAGGGATAACATTGAGTACAGTGGAGGCTGTGCAGTACAGCGGAGGGCTAACATCAGTACAGTGGAGGGATAACATGATTTGTGTGGGGGGATAACATCAGTACAGTGGAGGCTGTTCAGTACTGTGGAGGGATAACATCAGTACAGTGGAGGGATAACATGATGCTTGTGGGGGGATAACATTGAGTACAGTGGAGGCTGTTCAGTACAGTGGAGGGATAACATCAGTACAGTGGAGGCTGTGCAGTACTGTGGAGGGATAACATCAGTACAGTGGAGGGATAACATGATGCTTGTGGGGGGATAACATCAGTACAGTGGAGGCTGTTCAGTACTGTGGAGGGATAACATCAGTACAGTGGAGGGATAGCATGATTCATGTGGGGGGATAACATTGAGTACAGTGGAGGCTGTTCAGTACAGTGGAGGGATAACATCAGTACAGTGGAGGCTGTGCAGTACTGTGGAGGGGTAACATCAGCTTCCTGTCAACTTACGCTATTTTATAAAGAATAGCTATTTTTCACACTCTACCTAGGCAACCATTAGTAAATGCGTTACCCAACAATGAAATATAAGAAAAAAATTACACGCATGTTATGTAAAAAATGTGTCGAATGTGTTATGAGATGATAAAACTAACTGAAGATACAATAGAAACAGAAATTATTCACATCCGCAACCGCAAGACTGTAAAAAGTTTGCAAATATCATTGTCTCTCAGTCAAGTAGTTTAGAATTTATTTACTCTAACTCATGTAGATCAAAGGTGTTTGTCATAGGTAGATTTATGTTTTGCTTGGCATAACTTAAGACGAGTAAGAAGAAAAGACCTTCATTTTTAGGTCAATAAAATAACACAACAAAATCGCCATCTGAAAACGGCATGGTTGCGCTAAGGCCTCCGCTGTACTGATGTTATCCCCCCACAGTACTGAACAGCCTCCACTGTACTGATGTTATCCCCCCACAAGCATAATGTTATCCCTCCGCCGTACTGATGTTATCCCCCCACAGTACTGCACAGCCTCCACTGTACTGATGTTATCCCTCCACTGTACTGAACAGCCTCCACTGTACTCAATGTTATCCCCCCACATGAATCATGCTATCCCTCCACTGTACTGATGTTATCCCCCCACAAGCATCATGTTATCCCTCCACTGTACTGATGTTAGCCCTCCGCTGTACTGCACAGCCTCCACTGTACTCAATGTTATCCCTCCACTGTACTGATGTTAGCCCCCCGCTGTACTGAACAACCTCCACTGTACTGATGTTATCCCCCCACTGTACTGATGTTATCCCTCCACTGTACTGAACAACCTCCACTGTACTGCACAGCCTCCACTGTACTGCACAGACATTACCCCGGGTGGTAACAGTGGCTTCGAAATTCCTGATTTTGACAGAATCGGTACGAGATGCAGCGGACATATATCTGTCGCTGAAACATCAACCGATCACATTTGTATGCGAAACAGCCTGCACATTTGTACGCCACATGAACAATCGTGTTCCTTCGGTCACTCATCATCTATATGATGGCAATATGATGGATCATTTGAAGTTCCAGATCCTAAAAAACCAGCAGCCACTGTAAGTAAGAAAATTAAAACGGTAAATCCTCGAAAAAGTACCCTGAGGGCTGATATATTTTCAATATTTTTGAATGGGGTTTATTCGAGGGGGCTAATAGAATAATTGGTGATATGGCACGGAAATGACTCATTTTCAATGCGATATTACATACTAAATATGTGATATTCTCCTGTGTCAAGGACCAGGACATCGTATGTATAAGGAAAAATGGGGCCCTTTGGCAGGAGAAGACCTTGTTTACCATAGCACGTGGTGGCAAAAATCAACATCTTAACGGGGCATTTTCGAGGGGGGGGGGGTAATTCGCGGACTTGCAATAAGAGCTTTTCTTCTTCGACCTCTGATACAAAGTATGATTCATTTCTTACAGTCCCACGATTTCAGGACTTCTCCAACAGTGAATCCAATTTACGTCTCACTGTATGTTCTTTTCTAAGCATTCTGCTTCTTCTTACAAACTTAAATTTCATTGCAGGGCATCGATAATCCAGACATCGTTTCCAGTGAATATAGGAGCATCGTCCCATTTGAAGACCCGGCAAAATTGAAAGAACATGTTCACCCGCTTACCAAGAAAACTCGACGGTATGTTGTCGGTGATCGATTTCATACAAAATCCAATGCGCACAAATCACCACTATGTGGCTACCACAACATAAACAACTGCGCACAAGCGTATACGTTAAAAACAAGCTTCCAGGAATCTGAAAACAGTCGCAAAAATAAATTGCGCTTGAGATGTGCAACAATGCAGTTTTTCAAAACACATTTTTTTTATAATTATTTGATGGACTTCTACCAAAATGAAAAAATTGTCGAACAACAAAAGAAAAAGCTGGAAAATGGTGGGCACACAGTTTGTCGAGATGGATACATGCAATTTGTAATTTGAACAATGTATATGTATTTAGCATCTTCTGTTTGTGTTATAAAATATATTAATTTAATAAATTTTAAGAATCTATGCGAGTATTGGCTTCTATTGAATGGAACCGGCTTTTTAGTTCTTTTTGACTTACGACGCGCATGCGCAAGCGAGTAAATGTTGGGTGAGTGGGAAAAATGTTGTGTTCTGGGTTCGTGTCAGTGTCAGTGTTGTGTGTTTCTGCTTACTTACGCATATAGGGTATGTGTCTCAGATTCAAACGTTCACTTTTGATTTGAAATGAGGCTGCAAGGTATGATATCACATTGCAAATTTCTCATTGGATAAAATTGTTTACATAAAAGCAGTACATTCTTCGATTTCCGCTGTTCTTTCGAGCTGTATTAACTTGAGCTGCTCTTGAAATTTTTCTAAGTCAAATTTGGACGCCATGTTGCGCGAAAAATATCTGTTGTTGTTGTTGTTAAGCTGAAAAGAAGCAAACGATGAGGTAATGCGGAGCGAGTTCAAGCAGAGCATTACGGTTCGAGCCCTAAACGTAGGCGCATGCCAATTAAGCTGTGTCTGTGTCCCCACAATTGATACGATCATGCTCAAGTAAGAGCATAAGTAATTCTTCTACATCATCAGCTACGTCATTCCAGAATTACATGAGAAGCGCATGCGCGTTTTAGGTCATTACGTGTATGTGTGTTTTAATGGTCGTCTGAAAAAGAGTATCAAGATGAATATCTGAAAAAATTTTTTCCATCGAAGAAGATTGAGCTTAAATTTTGTAAGTAAATTTAACTTATTTTACCCAGGAACAAT
The DNA here is from genome assembly GCA_013076295.1 of Sanderia malayensis. Taxonomy (NCBI): domain Eukaryota; kingdom Metazoa; phylum Cnidaria; class Scyphozoa; order Semaeostomeae; family Pelagiidae; genus Sanderia; species Sanderia malayensis. Next base: position 6,501,808 of record RQOL01000906.1, read on the forward strand.
CCAAGCGAGACATTTAGCTTCCAGAACCAATTTATAACTGTCATGGCCTCGTCGAAAAACCAGGACCAAGTGAGCGTGGAGGTTCAGGATGGGCCACCGGCCCAAATCGAGTCAGAACCAACGGGTATTAATGACTCAAATGAACAAGACCCTTTTAAACATATGTTGATGGCTATGAATAAAAATATGGGTCAAATGACTGGTTTATTAGAGCGAATTGTGAACAGGCAGCAAGGGCAAGACCAAGGTGGAAAACAATGTTCTAAAAAACGCCTTAGGCCCTCCTCCACAGCGGTTCAAGCACATGCTGATCTAAGTGATCAATCCGAAAGTGACAATGAGAATTTTGATTACAGGCCACCGGCCAAAAAAGGTCGTAAAGACCAACCTGATGAAGACGAACTCAGTCTTCATGCCTCTGATGATGGCGATGAACAAGATTCATTAGATGTTGATAGAAATGACTTGCTAGGTGAGGCTTGTGAGGAGCAAAATGAAATTGATGAGAGTGATGTCCTCCTGAAGGAATTTGAATCACTTTATGAAAATGAAAATAGTGTCACCGACAATGTTTCACAAAAGTTGGCAGATATTGCCAACAAACGCTGGGAAAATAAACTCGAAGCTGATAAGTTGAAAAAAATCTTCAACAAGCATAAAAGGCCGGCAAACTGCAATGATGCTAAGCCAATAAAGGTTAATCCAAGTATCTGGAGAAAAATGGGTCAAGATAAAAAGCACATTGACCTAAAAATAAGTAACTTGCAGCAAACCTTGCAAAAAATATACTTTATCAATGTTCAGGTTGCAAATACCATTTTGAATGCCAAGCAGGGGCAATTCCCTGTAGATATAAAGAACTCTCTGGGCAATATGATTGATTCTTTGGCTCTGCTAGGGCACACTGCCCACGGTTGCTCAGACCTTAGAAGAGACCTGATTAAAAATACTGTGAAAGGACAACTCTTGTACCTAGGCAGTGAAGAAAAGTCTGACCAAAACCTTCTCTTCGGTAAAGATCTTGCTAAAAGACTTAAAGATTTAAATGAATCTCAACAACTGAGTCAAACATTAACTCCAGGGAAGAGTAATTTTCGAAAGGAACCCTATGGTAAACCACAGTGGGGAGTGAAGAGAGGAACAAACCGAGGCCAATATAATTTTTTAGGCCAAGGCAGGAAACCAACCTTCAAGAAAAAGAATTCTCAATATCAACATCAGAAATCTTGGAGAAACTCCAACAATTAAAGAATTCTGTGAGTAACTTCTTATCTTTCATACCTAAATTAAAAACATATTTACAGTTGGCCACACAAAACTTTCTGGCTGGTAGAGTTGCTCTTCATTTGTCCAAGTGGTTAGAAATTACTAGTGACCACACAATAATTCGAAGTATTCTTGGTACCACAATTGAATGCACCGCAATTCCTTGTGAGCAAATAAGTTTCCAACGATCTTTCAGTAATTTAGAAACTCAAATCATTCAAAAAGAAGTTGACAAATTATTGTCAAAAAGGGTGATACAAAAGACATGTAAGGAAAAAGGTCAGGTCATATCACCCATATTTCTGACCCCAAAGTCTGACGGCTCACACAGATTGATTCTTAACCTAAAGGAGTTTAATCAAAATGTGGAATATCACCATTTTAAGATGGACACCCTGAACACTATAGTGAACCTGGTGTCACCAAATTGTTTCATGTGTTCTGTGGACCTTAAGGATGCATACTACAGCATTCCAATTCACAGAGAGCACCGGAAATATTTATGTTTTACATTTGAAGAGCAAATCTACAATTTTACATGTTATCCAAATGGACTTGCTTTGTGTCCAAGAAAGTTTACAAAACTTTTAAAACCACAGTTAACCACATTACATAAACAAGGTCACATTAACTCTGCATATTTAGATGATATATACCTTCAGGGTACAAATAGAAATGACTGCCTTATCAACCTTGTTGATACGATTTGCCTTTTTACACAACTCGGGTTTGTAATACATCCAGAAAAGTCTTCTTTCATACCTTCACAGGAGGTTGAAATTCTAGGCTGTATTATAAATTCAGTAACAATGACAGTTCGTTTGACACCACGCAAAAAAGAGAATTTAAAATCCCTTTGTGAAAGCATATTGAAGGCAAAGTCCAACTTGATAGAAATAGTGGCAAAAGTTATTGGAAAAATAGTTTCATGCTTTCCAATGGTTCTTTATGGACCCCTATACTATAGATCATTAGAATATGACAAAACAGAGGCACTTAAAAATTCAAAAGGAAATTTCAAAGCAGTTATTAGTTTATCACAATGTCCCAAAAGTGAATTAAAATGGTGGATGAAAAACATTGATAAAAGTTTTAAACCAATTTCATCTAAGGGGTATGACATGATTATCACAACGGATGCCTCCAAGCTCGGATGGGGTGCTGTTTGTGATAATCATGCTACCAATGGAATTTGGACTGAAAGGGAAAAACATTTTACGATCAATTACCTTGAGATGCTTGCTGTATTCTTTGGTCTTAAATGCTTTGCAAGTTGCAATTTAAATTCTCACATCAGAGTGATGTGCGATAATACTACCACAGTATCTGTTTTAAATCATATGGGCACAAGTCACTCAAAATATCTTAACACATTGTGTAAAGAGATATGGGAGTGGTGCATAGAAAGAGATATTTGGCTATCGTTAGCACATATTCCAGGAAAATTGAATAAAATTGCTGATAAAAAATCAAGGAATTTTCAAAACTGTACAGAGTGGAAATTAAACTCCAAACTATTACATGATGCTTTATATGATCTGAAAATTTCTCCTGAAATTGATTTGTTTGCTTCGCGGTTAAATAAGCAATTTTACATATATGCTGCATATCAGCCTGACCCAGATGCCAAAGCTATTGATGCATTTAGTTTAAAATGGCACGATTTAAAATTATATGCTTTTCCTCCTTTTAGTGTAATTCCATTAGTGTTACACAAAATGGAAATGGAACATGCAGAGGGAATAGTAATACTACCAGACTGGCCAACGCAGCCTTGGTTCCCCAAAGCTATGAGCATGTTGAAACAAAAACCGATACGATTGAAGCCCAGCAAAACGTTGTTAATGTTGCCTGGTCAGCCCAATGTATATCACCCATTACACCACAAGCTACATCTGTTAGTCTGCCACTTGCAAGGGACTACCTCAAACTATCAAAGCCAGCACAGGAGATCATCACTGCTTCATGGAGATCAGGCACTTTGAAACAATATAGGGGTTATTTACAACAGTGGGAGAATTATTGTGCAGAACAAAAAATTAATTTTTATGAACCAGGGGTAGAAAATGTAGCTGAATTTCTGACAAAACTTTATCTGTCAGGAATTGGATACAGTGCATTAAACACTGCACGGTCAGCATTATCGTCAATTTTGTTTCTAAAGGGCAATACTCCAATTGGACAACATCCTATGATATGCAGACTCCTGAAAGGGGTGTTTGAAATGCGACCAGCACTACCAGAGTATACTGTGATATGGGACATTGGTATCGTTCTGAAATATTTACAAACATTACACCCTCCTGTGTCGTTATCGTTAAAAGATTTATCATTGAAAGTTACAACACTGCTTTGTATTCTAAGCGGCCAAAGATGCCAAACGATTCACGAAATTGATATTCAGTTCATCCAGAAAGTGGACAAGATGTATCGTATATCAATACAGACCAAGTTGAAACAAACCAAACCGAATAAACATTTGAAGGCCTTAGAATTTCAAGAATATTTGCCAGATAAAAGTCTTTGCATTTTTGAATATTTAACGGAATATTTGTCTCGAACAAAGGCTCTACGTGGGGAAAATACTAGCCTACTAATTAGTTACATGAAGCCACATAAGGCTATCAGCAAAGACACTGTGTCTAGATGGGTTAAAACGATTTTAAGAGCTGCAGGTGTCAATGTACAAGTATTCACTGCACACAGTTGCCGTTCAGCATCAACGTCCGCTGCCAAAGCAGTTGGTTTGAGTTTAACCAGTATTCTTAAATTTGCTGGCTGGAGTAATTCACAAACATTTGCTAAATATTATGACAACTTAATTGTTTCTAATGATGAAGACAATTTTGGAACCTCTTTGCTTAATAAATTTGATAAAAGTTGAAAATAATTGTCATTGTGTTAGGTATATCCTTGTTGTTGTTTTATGTTTTCATAGGAGTGATACGTTTATCACAGAATAAATTAGCATTGTTGTTATTTTCACAATGAGCTATATTCATGATTGCCGGGCTTTAAAGTCTCATGTAATTCTGGAATGACGTAGCTGATGATGTAGAAGAATTATAAAATTAAACGAAACTTACCTGTAAGTTGAAGTTTGATTGCAATTCTTCTACATCATCAGCAGGAATGGAGGAATTACATGCCCGCCACGCATCCCTCCCTTGAAATTCCTCCATTCCATTGTTTGCCTGCAATCATTCATGTTAAAAGATGACCTACAACGCGCATGCGCTTCTCATGTAATTCCTCCATTCCTGCTGATGATGTAGAAGAATTGCAATCAAACTTCAACTTACAGGTAAGTTTCGTTTAATTTTATAATTTTACGATTATATATCAGTGGGGCAAATGCCAGAGCCGAAAAGCCAGACCACAGGGTATTCAGTTTCGACTGTGCGCAATGCACTTTGGAAATTAGTGGGTTGGCAACTGTGCAATGGGAATTGTCCCCCGGTGTACTAGATTGAATATCCTAATCGGGGAGGATGGTTTTCTCGGCGTTTCTGCCGGGGAACCATTCCGAACCGGGCAGCCGAAAAATCCGATACCCCGGGGATCTACTTTCTCTTGTAGATCCCCGAGGTACCATCCCTCTTTTAATTCCTCCACTTTATCCAACCATTCGGACCAGCAAAGGATTCGAACTCACTACCTCTTGCGTGGCAAGCACACATGCTAACCACACATCCAACGAAGCTGAGCTAATTGTCAAGGATGTACGCGTTACTTCAACGTTTCTGCACGTTGAAGTGATTAGCCGGTGAACAATTGGTCGTAGACGCAATGTTAAAGTCAAGCCTTCAAACAGTCATCAACCACCTCTTACATCCACAAAATGCTTCAATAATAACAAAACTATATTCGTCGGTTAGTAAGTCAGAAGAAGCTAAAGAATTCAAATTCAAGTTCTATGTATGCTTCTTTTCTCGAAACTCGAGGCTGTTTCCTCTTCACCAAAACACTATATGACGTAAGAATTTGTCGGCGTCTTTGAAAAAAAGTGATGGACTCGAATTTTACTCTGCTTGCGTTCAGAGTAAAATTTTCAATAATGGAGGATTAGCACCTTGTAAGTTGATCCCGGTTCTGTACTAAACACCCTCCACAGTACTGCTGAAGATTAATATAATCTAGGCAAAGATTAATATGGATTGGGTTATGATAAGAAATTATTAGTCAGGATTAGTAAAGATAAATGTTGAATGGATAAAGCCAGGATCAGTTAAAGATCAACTAATGATTATGTAATGACTAGCTATGATTAGAAATGAATAGTTAGGATTAGAAGGATTTGCTAAGGATCAATGATGAGGTAATGATTAAGAATGATTAGTAAGGATTAGTAAGGATTAATTAAGGAACAACTAAGGATCAGGTAGTGATTAGGAATGATTGGTAAGGACTAGTAAGGATCAACTGATGATCAGATGATGATTAGGAAAGATTGATAAGGACTAGCAAGGATCAGTTAAGGATCAACTGATGATCTGCTAATGATTAAGTATGATTGGTAAGGATTAGTGAGGATCAGCTAAGGATCAACTGATGATCAGGTAATGATTATGTATGATTGGTAAGGATCGGTGAGGCTCAGCTAAGGATCAGCTGATGATCAGTAATGACTATGAATGACTATAAGGATCACTGAGGATCAGTTAAGGATGAACTCGTGATCAGCTAATGATTAGGTATGACTGGCTAGGATTATCAAGGATGAGTAGAAGATCAACTGATGATCAGGTAATGATTATGTATGATTGGTAAGGATTGGTGAGGACAAGCTAAGGATCAACTGATGATCTGCTAATAATTAAGAATGATTAGTAAGGATTCGCAAGGATCAGTTAAGGATCAACTGATGATCTGCTAATGATTAAGTATGTTTGGTAAGGATTGGTGAGGATCAGCTAAGGATCAACTGATGATCAGTAATGACTATGAATGACTATAAGAATCACTGAGGATCAGCTAAGGATAAACTTGTGATCAGCTAATGATTAGGTATGATTGGCTAGGATCATCAAGGATTAGGTAAAGATCAACTGATGATCAGTAATGACTACGAATGACTGTAAGGATTATCAAGGACCAGCTAAGGATCAACTGATGACCAGGTAATGATTATGTATGATTGGTAAGGATTGGTGAGGATCAGCTAAGGATCAACTGATGATGAGTAATGACTATGAATGACTATAAGGATCACTGAGGATCAGTTAAGGATGAACTCGTGATCAGCTAATGATTAGGTATGATTGGCTAGGATTATCAAGGATCAGTAGAAGATCAACTGATGATCAGGTAATGATTATGTATGATTGGTAAGGATTGGTGAGGACCAGCTAAGGATCAACTGATGATCTGCTAATAATTAAGAATGATTAGTAAGGATTCGCAAGGATCAGTTAAGGATCAACTGATGATCTGCTAATGATTAAGTATGTTTGGTAAGGATTGGTGAGGATCAGCTAAGGATCAACTGATGATCAGTAATGACTATGAATGACTATAAGAATCACTGAGGATCAGCTAAGGATAAACTTGTGATCAGCTAATGATTAGGTATGATTGGCTAGGATCATCAAGGATTAGGTAAAGATCAACTGATGGTCAGTAATGACTACGAATGACTGTAAGGATTATCAAGGACCAGCTAAGGATCAACTGATGACCAGGTAATGATTATGTATGATTGGTAAGGATTGGTGAGGATCAGCTAAGGATCAACTGATGATCAGTAATGACTATGAATGACTATAAGGATCACTGAGGATCAGTTAAGGATAAACTCGTGATCAGCTGATGATTAGGTATGATTGGTTAGGATTATCAAGGATCAGTAAAAGATCTACTGATGACCAGGTAATGAGAAGGTGTTTATTACTGTGGAGGCTGTTCAGTACTGAACCAGGATCAACTGAAGATTAATAAAATCAAGGCAAGGATTAATAAGGATTGGGTTATGATAAGAAATTATTAATCAGGATTGGAAGGATCTGTTAAGGATCAATGATGAGGTGATGATTAAGAATGATTAGTAAGGATTCGTGAGGATTAGTTAAGGAACAACTAAGGATCAGGTAGTGATTAGGAGTGATTGGTAAGGACTAGTAAGGATCAACTGATGATCAGATGATGATTAGGAAACATTGATAAGGACTAGCAAGGATCAGTTAAGGATCAACTGATGATCTGCTAATGATTATGTATGATTGGTAAGGATTAGTGAGGATCAGTGAAGGATCAACTAATGATCAGGTAATGATTAGGAATGATAATCAAGGATGTATTGAGGATCAAGTATTGAGAAGGCAATGACTAGGAATGATTAGCTAGAATGGAGTAGTCATTAATCAGGATTAGTTAGCATTATCCAAGGATTAAGTTTTGTTTATTCGGAAATATCGTTCAGTCCCTCCCCCGTATCATATTGAATGGAGGAACTTATCTATAAAATCAAGCGAGTTGAGACTCTAGAATTCAGGGATTTAAGAGTTAGTTTGTAATTATAAGTAAACAGCTAGCCATGAGTCAGTATAAATGTGATCAATGTGAATTTTCTTCCAAGTATAAAAGTAATGTTACACGACATGAAGAAGAGATGCACGAGGAGAGCAGTGAAGAGTCCGACTCAGATGATGAGATAGAAGTTGAAAGTGATCATGATAATGATGAAACTGTCAACACTGATGAGGATCTTCCTTTAGGGAATGTATGGCCTTCTATGCGTAAGGAAGTGGATGAAGATGAAAATATATTGCAAGTTTTCAAACGTAGATTTTTATACAATAGAAGTTTTGCAAATGATACTGTTGTAACTGCAGTTATAGCAACGATGCAAAAAGCACAGAGGGAAGATGATATGGATATGCAAGAGGCCTTAGATTATGCTATTGAGAAAAGAAAATATCTCATCATACGTCAAGCAAAGAATGACGAAGAAGAGGAAGCTAGTGATTCTGAGGATGCTGCTGTGAATGAACTTGTATTTAATAGTACTCCAGCATTTCCATATAGTAGGATATAACAATGCTTATAAAAAGGCTTAGATATTATTGTTTGCTAATGCAGAAAATGGTCTCTTTTTCATGGCGTCTTTCTTCTTGAAACGTGTTAAAATAGTTTCTTCAACAGCTTGCACATTTTGTTTTGAATAATGTCCATTTCAAGTTTTGTTTTAAAGTGACTCGAAATCTTGGCTGTCAGCCAATCAGATTACAGAGATTTTCTGTTTCTAGAAAAATCTTTCAATGTGACGTTAGGGGATTTCCCCGCTTCTGGAAAAATCTTTCGAATGTGGGACTCAATGATTTCCTAATTTTGCTGAGTCATCTTCATTAGCCAATCAGATTGCAGGAATTTTTCTGCCTCTGGAAAAATCTTTTGAATGTGACATCAGGGGGATTTCCCCGAGGTGATTACTTATTTCGGTTTCAAGTCTTCGGATTGAAAACGATTTGACGCGTACATTCGAACGTCGCATTCGAAAGTTTCTGATTGGTTCTTTGAATTCAATCTCGAGCCGAGAACGTGAATTTGCCAGTTCTTCGATATTTTTGTGTTTTCTTGCGATTTATTTAACAAATTCTTTTCATCTTATAAGTGCATGGAAAATATGAAATAATTCATTCAATATAATCAAGAGATTTTCTTTTTATTGCTGTAAAAATCCTTTTCATAAACAAAACCGTTTTTTAGTTATTAAGCTTTTTATGGTTTTTTTATCAGCTTTGGCGATGTTTTGCAACTTCAAACTAACTTTCCACAACCTTCCCGTTATCGTTTTCGATTATTTTTTACTGTTCATGCTCTTTTCAATTCTCGAAGACTCTCGCGCATGCGTGATCTTAAAACTAAAATAAAATAAAAATTCTACTGCGCATGCGTGCGCTCGGACCCCCACTTCCTCTCCTAATCATCAAGTCATTTTTGACTTGGGAAACATCAATATCTGAACCTATAATGTCATTTTTGATCGTTTTTAGGCATTCTTTCTTCACACAACAATAGTAGTTTTTTGTGCCATCATGCCATGTCTTTGTTGCCTTTTTGAAAAATGGCCTCGGACCATAATTGCCAATCATGTATCTTTGCTTAATGGAGCCTTTTCTTTAAATGCCGATTTGCAGCTTTCACAGCTTTCACCACAGCTTGCTTGTGACCTTTATCATTGTCATTGCATGCTGGGTCACTGGGTGTGATTCTGGCTTTTTAGATGGAGTGGATGCTGCTTTTGGCGTGGTCATTGCTGAAGGTGCTGAACCAATTGGTGGCAGTTGAGCTTCATTTGTTGCATATATCAATGCTGCCGTGCATGACGAGCATTCAAAGCTTTCCCCTTCCTGAAGCATTGCTTCCCCTTTGCATTTGGTGTGAATCCATCGCGAGCATATAGTACAAGCCATCTGTAAAATAATATACAGCAGATGTAGTTGGTTGCTTTTTGCTAACAACATGGGATTTTTTGCATAGGACAAGTGATAGCTTCGAGACAAACACTTACGATTTCACTATCCTCGCTTCTTTGAAAACCACAAATGCTGCACCAGCCCGTTTCTTTGTCATCTGAAAAGCAGAACTTCGCCGATAAATGAACTAGATATTGTTCGTTTGCCTGCAGCAATCTGCAAGAAACTTTATGCCAGGCAAAGCAGCATAAATAAATTTTTTACTTGAACATTCGATCAGTTGTTCCGCAATTTCTTTACGATATTTTTCCTCTCTGTCCTCTCTGCTGTCAGAAAATTGTGTGCTTCCACGGTTACCATCGAGCAATAACGCTTCAGCAAACTGGAATGTAAACAAGACCTTTTTGGTAGAAGAATGATTATGGAATAGACCATTTTAAGCTGCTAGCAAAAATTGCAATGCAAAAATTATTAGATACACTGGCATACCTTCAATATGTAGATGCCACAATTGTAGCTGGCACGTTGTTTCGGATGAACAACTGGAGAATAATTCCACGGAATATCATCTGCACCAAGTGCTTTGATTCGCATTCTCCAAAAAACTCTAAAAACAGTTGCATGTTGAGTTTTAAAAGACGGTATTTGGGCATCATATAATATGATTTCCAAAGGTGCAGATTTTACACAGCATGTTACTGCTGTAGGTACTCACTTCCGGTTTTTCGTCAATTTTGAGGTCTGTGATTCCTGTTCTCCCATTGGATTTAAGATCATAATGTGTCCTTCTTTTGGCTTCAGCGTCTATAAAAAAGACATCTAACACTTAGAAGCGACCACGTATTATTAATAGTGACAAATTGGAAAACTCAACCTCCGATATTGATTTCACTTACTACTAAGTTCCAATGACAATTGCTTATGTTGTAGCCTCCCAAAATTACATCAAATTCTTCCATTTTCATCTATGGTTGAGCAAAGTATTTTGTAGATTACCCTGGCTGGCAATCTTGTGTACACTATGTATTCTTATCTATGGCTGGCACGCGAAATGAGTTCTCACCTTTGTTAATTTTGGCTTGTAACATAGTCCTTGGCATATTTCCGTCATAATGCAGCAAGCAAGAACCAAAATTTTATGCTAATCGGAAAGCAAACGTGAAACAACAATTTCAGCTCAATGCATATTATGCTGATTAATGGAATTGCAATGCCTATCTTTCTTACTGTTTTACTCACGTTTGGGTTGCTGTATTTTCGCGATAAAAGCAAAAGGTATGCATCAATTATCTGTAAAAAATATAGGACATATAAAAAGAGGGCATTTGGCAGGCGGGCTCATCTATTTACAGACATATAACGCTATTTGTAAAAATGCTTCACCTTTTCTGATATAAACCCCTGTCCTCGTAGCTCTAACAGTCTGTTATCGCTGATGCATACCCCATTTATCTTGCCTTCAATGTAGCCAACATTGCAGCCTTTCCAAATCGTATCGACAACTGTGTACATAACAAAAACTTTACTGTGTACTTATGTTAAAGACAATTCATAAGCATTTCGATTTTCAGAAGAATATAGTCTTACCTTCACTTGATGAGAGCAGTCTTTTGCGATACACATTCTGATTAATCACCTGACCACTACTCTTCACATCATCTTCTATTACTATCAGTGTTTCCCTTGTAGTAAATGATGACGTTTCTGCTTGAACACAGTACTCTTTGTCGATATTAGCTTTGGCGAGAGCTGCCTGCTGATTTTCATGCCTTATTTCGTTTTCTAAGCTGCTGTCAGTGTTGGACTTCACGTATTCCATTTCTTGCTTTTTTTGACTCACCATATCTTTCCAAGTGGAATTATTCCAAGTATCTTCATCGTCAGATATTCTTTCCGCAGAAGCAGGATTGTCTTCTTTTTCAGCTTCCTCGATTTTCGCTTTTTTATTTGGGGATGGCACATCCTCTTGTGACTGCCTACTTTTATTGGTGTCTTTTTGGGCATGTGTGCTTTTTTCTTCGATGTTGGCTCCATTCACTGTGCAACTTTCCTTCTCGCTTTCACCCGTGAATGTTCATGTCTTAAGGTACTTCACATTTGTCTTGACTTTTTTATTGTTTATATAAGGGTGCTTTGTCCCTACAATATCGGTAATGACATGTGGACCTGTCCAGGTTTTGGCAAGCTTGTCTCCTTTTCTTGTTGCTTTTCTGGCGTTGTAAAGAAGTACCTTGTCTCCCTTCTTAAACTTTATCGGCTGCTGTTCGTGGATTGTTTTTCTTTTTTGTAATAAAGCTTATGCGATTCTTGAGCTTTTTCGATGTTTTGGGCAGCTTGCTTGTCCACTATATCTCTTTCGTCACGCATTTTAGCTACAAAATTTACCAGTGTGTCTTCCAAAGGTAGCTGAATGCTCATCTAGAAGATGCAAATTGACACAATTTTAGCATATCATACTTTCATACTTTTGCATGCATGTATTCACTCAATGGACAAAATTACATTTAGCAAAATTGATTCAACGAACCTTGGAAATTTCTATGTCTTTTTCGTCGTCAATTTCAACTGGTCTAGCAGCTTCCCTTCCATATAGCATTTTAAACGGGGAAATTTTCGTAGTGGTGCTCTTGGCTGTTCGAATAGAAAACAGTACGGGATCGATAAGTTCGTCCCAAAATTCTAACGTCGCTTCTTCGGATAAAAGTTTCTGCAAACGCCTAAAAATAAATTAGTGTGAAATGAATATGTATTTATCGTGCATTAAATGATTCTTGGAAGCTGTGCTGAATCTATTCTTGGCGTGTACATATTACAACATAACTGCACTAATCTGAATATGCACTTTATGCAATACCTTTTGATGGTTTGATTTGTGCGTTCGTCAAGACCGTTAGTTTGGGGGTGATAAGCAGCAGTCATCTTGTGCTTAACACCAAGAATATTACAAAATTCACTGTTCAGCTAAAAGAAAACACAAGAAACATAAATTATTGTTTTAAATTTATCTTTTGCAAAGCATAGATGCGCTTTTCAAGGATAAGTTTTAGTGCAAATAGACAAGATCAACTTGCCTCATTTAAAAACTCCCTTCCTGGATCTGTTAAAATTTTTTCCGGAGACCCATGGCGACAGAAAATTTTTACTAAACATTTTGCAACTTCTTTACCTGATTTTTTTGGTATAGGGTAGGCTTCAACCCATTTGGTGAAATAATCAGTGCATGTAAAAATGTACTTATTTCCCTTTCTTGTTGTGGCATATGATCCCATCAAATCTATTCTCAGCATTTGCCACGGCTTAGTAACCTAAAATGAATTTAAGATTTATCAATATGGCCTGTCACATTTCTAATTCACAGTTAAATTCTCACAACAATAACAATAACGATTTTGTTAGTGCAATTTGTACAAGTAACCGTTATATCACGTGACCCATTCGCATTTCGGACAACTGAAATGATGGCTGAAAACGGACGTTCAGTACAGAAGATGAAAAATATGCATTCTGAGGCTATGAAAACATTCTCGATGAATAGTGAAGTTTACAAACATGAAATGTTACGAGAATTTTCCTGTCTAAATGTAACTAACTAACTGGACTTTGCAAGTATCCATTTGGCAATAAATCCCCAAGTTATCTCATAGTTTTCAACTCACCTTCCAGTTCTACTTCAACATTTTTGAGCGGCTGCCCTCTTCTGTAGCATTTTTGGCATTGTGAGCGCTGGTGTAAATAACAAAGTACAAATGCTATTTTATTACAGCACTACTTATATAAAAGATAAAAAATAACGAGTTGGTGCACCTTCAGAAATCCTTCCATAGACACGAGGATATACCATCACACTGCAAAATTTGTTGGTATACAACAATATACAATCAGTACAATCACTTACAAAATAATTTATATGAGCAGTTATGCCTTTCCATTTATATCTACGGCATATCTGGTCTTCAGTGTTATTCCTGCCACTGTGCCAACCGATCGGACTGTCGTGAAATTGTGCAAATATTTCTTTTGCTTCTTCGAATGAGCAGACTGCTTTCAGCAATATATCATGACTACGAGAACGGTCACTTTCTGACTGCCGATAGTACAACGTGTTATCTAAGTAGAAAATGGTTCTTATGGTTCTAAATATGAAATAGCTTATAGCTTATAGCAGCAATTGCTACTGTCCTCATTTTAGCAAGTTTTCTCTTGAACCTGGAAAAATTTGTTCATAGATATATACAATACACACATACCTTTCAAGTGATACTTGTTAGCATATCGACGCAAAGCATGCTTTATTTTTTTAGAATAACGACTAGGATAACACTCATCACCTAATTTACCAGAACTCTTCGCTTCGTGATATTTGCGAACAACTCTCATTTTTTCAAAATCTGAATGCATTTTCTTCAAGACTTCTTCATTGTCATGGCCATGGGGCGTTTCACTTGGCTTCAACACTGCTTCGGGTTTTCTTTCCATTTCAATATTCTCTTTGCTTTTTTCCATCACAGCTTAAATTTAGAAATCTCCTTTCAAATCTGTATAATCGTGGTTAAAATCTAGCTCCAAGCTGGAGATAAATGTTGTTGTCTTCTATATTTATATATAATTTACTCTTCAGAACTTCATACCAACCCGATCAAATTGTATCTAAAAACTACCATCTACTATGCATATTTATAATTCTTTTAAGAAGCAGGAAGATAATTTCATGTACGTTAGGTGTACGTCATAAGGAAAAGGTTTGGCTGTATGAGTAGCAAAAATATGCTAAAAAGACGCAGGTTTAGCAAATATGAAGATGAGTAAGTCAGGTCATGTGGCTATTGATGAACTTGGGGAATAACTTCATGTCCAGGCATGCTGCGAATGACGCATTGAGGATTCTGTATGTTAAAAGAAGAAAATATGAAGGAAAACTTGTATCAACAATGAATACATACATTTTTGACGAAAAAATTTTGTTATAAGGTTGCGCTCTGCTCTTAGAAAAGTTAAGAAATGAAAATAATGGATTTTGAAACTTAAAGGGCTACTCTCACCATATTTTTTTATTTCATTTCTGGGTAGTTTTTGACGTAAAAACAGGTACTGCACTTTTTAAATTTCGAAATTCGCTCATTAACACCTCTTTTCACGGCTCTAAAAGTGCGATTTTCAGAAAAAAGTCGGGCAAAAAGAAAACTTGGGCGAGGCCGGTGTGACGTAGATGCCGGAACGCATGAAATTTATTTTATTGTGTTCAGTACCAATTCAATGTTTTGCATATTATGGTCAAAACCAAGTCGTATTTAAAAAATTAAATCGTACCACGAACTAGTCCAGGATCTCAGGAATCTGTTGATGCCTCGTTTATCATGAAAAAGTGAGTTTTTTACAAAAATGAGGATGATTGGCTCACGCTTATGCTGCAAGCCGGCATGTTTTTCGACCTCAACGTCGCAGTCTCGCTCGAGCGAGCTTCACATACAGTCTTCAGTGGTGCGGGATAGTTTTAAACAACAATATGAATTCGAAATTTATTCAATTAAAGAGGAGCAAGCTCTCTTTCAACAATTTTTCGATAGAATTAATAGTATGGAAAATTGGTGAGCTCTTATCTATGCATTTATATGATTTAAACCAAATCTTGTCAGTTAAAAATTGCTAAATTGTAAAATTGCTAGACCGAACAGGTTCTGGCACGGGTAAAGCAGAATTCCGCTATTTTGGATTAATAATGCATGAAAATAACCCTATTTGTCTTATCTGGTGTGTTTTTGAAGCAGCAGCTCATATTTTGGTAATATTTCAAGTGTAGTTATGGTCATAGCTGTGTAGAAAACTAGAAAATCCCTTCCAGGAATGTGAACATTAATGTCCAGAGATCGAAGATTTCACAAGTTCAATGTGAATTCGAAGAAAAAATTTCCAGCACAATGTTGGGCTTCATACTGGTGTTCTAGTTTTGATCATATTGTCTGACTTTGTCAACAATATACACCTTTACTTTGCCTTAGGTTTCAATGTAATCACCAATGTATATAATTTATAACAAGAACTCCAGGGTTATGTCAACCAACCAATTTCAATTTGAGCAATTTTTTAACAGTGCATCACTTTAGCATTTCAATATCTTTGACATAAACCCAAGTAGTAAAGACAAAAATAATCCATAATTATCTTGCTAAAACAAAGCACACGGCAAAACTTGATAAAATAGATTATAGAACTGATGGAAATGGAAACGATAAACAAACTTATTATATTCACAATCACGAATAGTTGGTTGTTTATAACGCAAATGAAAGGAAGGAAGAGGTTGAGTGACGAACAGATAACAACGTGAGGCGTGTGAATACTGGAAAAATCCATTGTCACTGCATCAGCTTTGGGGTCAATTTTCAGCCCTTAACAATGCCGAAAATTAAAAAAAAACACACGGGGAGATGTCAATAAGCTTTGTAATGATGGTGTTGAAGTGGTTTGAAAAAACATTTGTATCTATCATTGAAAACAAGGGAGAAAACCGGACGCGACGTTGATTTTTCCATACTAAAGCCAAAGAGAGAATTTTTTTTGCGTTCCGGCATCTAGGTCACACAACCTCGGCCCAGATCGTTTCATGTTGCGCGACATTTTCAGAAATGACCTGAAAATCGCACTTTTGGAGCCGTGAAAAGAGGTGTTAATGAGCGAATTTCGAAATTTAAAAAGTGCAGTACCTGTTTTTACGTCAAAAACTACCCAGAAGTGAAATAAAAAAATATGGTGAGAGTAGCCCTTTAAGAAAGTTGCAAAATTTAAATACTTAAAATTTCAAGAAAAAAATGTCGCAAAAGCAAGAAATACCTAATATATGGTGACTATAATATATTATCTATTAAATGTATAATGTTTCAAATTGTATCTGTAACATTAATGGATTGTTTGGTAACATTAAACTATTCCATGGTTGCTCAGAAAGTTTGAGTGCTGGGTTAAACAACACAAAATATATCAAATAAATATATCAAATGTTTATGAGAGCATTTAGTGTAGCCAATTTAAGGTAGGTCACTACCCTAAATTTCGCGTTTTGGAGCAAAATGTGAAAAATTCCACTTTTAATAAAAAACGCTAGTTTATTACATTAACTTTATGACATCAGTCAAATTTCATGAAAAAGTGGGGTTGATGGGGGATTTTAGGGTTCCTATAAGTTTGCAGGTACAATCTATCAACCCCGATTCGTTTTCCATTGCTCGCAAAAGAACTTCGCGTGCACGACCATTTTGAAACTTTTATAACACTCCTTTACATCAATCGAGAGCATATTGATTAAGCTACTCAAACATGTAGCTTCTCGCTCAATACTTCTTTGTTTTAAACAAGAATTCAGCACTTTCATTGGATAAATGCTGGATAAATTAAGTACAGGCTAATCGTAGCAATCTATGATTTGTTTTCTCTTGGAGTTCTCAAATTTGATTGGTTGTTGCAAATGTCAAAAATCAGCTGATCGCGTGTGTTCTCACTCACGTTATTTTGTTTACTCTTACACTGGAGATATCGAAGTCTTTTTCCATATTATTACATAAATTTATATTCTTTTTGATGAAAACGGGCGAAGCCATATTTAAATCAAAACATCGCTTTAGTGGAAAGCGAGAAAATCCAAATTTGGCAGGGAAGAACATGGAGAAGTCGTCTGAAGATGCTGCTCCCTCAGGCCCTTCTCACACTCCCAAGAAGTAAGCTTCCACAGAAGTTAGAACAATTCGAGATTTCTTTGGAAAACCTCTGCCAAGTAAAAGATCAAGATTTTTGTCAGACTGAGGATAGTTTTATATAATGCAGCAATCATGTCTTGACTTCATTGTGAAGAAACGTTGCCAGCAGATGTTGGACGAAAGCTGGTTCCAACCTTCAAGAGGCTTTACTGAAGATGGGTTACCTTAGAGAGGTGTGCAAGAAATAGGAGACAGAATCCAAATGTGTCACTCCATAATGTCATTGGGAGATTGTATCCTATCCTAAATCTACATATGTGGGGAAAAGGCCTTTGCACACAGCTCTCACTCTTGCGGTCTGCCAGTTTATCATGGGTGCCAGCTTTCACAATATTCTATTGTGGACTTTTAGGCAGTCCATTTGGTGCAATTTCTGTGAAAGCTTCCAGGAAAAACTGTCAAGAGGCTAAGTCACAGAGAGCCTCTTCAGATGAAACCAAAAAAGAAGAAAAAAACTAAAATTTAAAACAGTTATCCGAAATCAGCAACTGCAAGACATTGAGGCTCAAACGTACACTGCGGGGGCATTCTAAATATTTGACTTATTTTCCAACATTACATTATTTTTTTTTACTATGTGTGCTTAGCTTAGTTTTACTATGTGAGCCTCCAAATAGTGAAGAAGTTAGATAAAGAGCTTACTGATATTCGAAAAATTTAGTGGTCAATCTTTAAAGCCATTTTTTGCAAATCGGAAATTTTCAAAAAAAGTCATTTGAACAGAATGCCCCACTTTTTTATTGTTGAAGTAACATAGTAAAACTATACATCATTTTCTTGCAAATTTATTGGAGAGTGAGACTGGTTAATTTGTTTACTTATTTAGCTGCTCATGTGGACAAAAATAAAAAATTGAGAGTGTGACCAAAGACGAAAAATTGTGTTTTGAAGATTTCCTGGAATAAAATTTTTTATGTGCAAGATAGAAGAAAATAAAATAGATAATCTCACTCACAGGGCTATTCTGGGCAATTTGATACCCTATTTGCTTGCTTTTGATGCTCCTGTAAAAATGGGGCATTCAGACCTAGCCCCTACTTTTTGACACATTAACACCAGTTACCATGGAAACTAAGCAGCTAATTAAAATTTGGTTGTTAATTTTGAATTCAGCAGATAAGAATCACTATGTTATGAAAGATTCAGCTTGTTTTCCTTTGTGGTTGCAAAAATAGATTTTAGGGTAGTGACCTAAAACATAGAAAATAACTAAATGAACAAAATTATGTTAAATGGAGTATGTACCATAACTACATGGATTCAGTATTTGTATTTCTTTTTTTGCTACAATGATTTTTCGTCACAACCTATTCAGTTATAGGTGATTTGTTTTTGAATGAATTTTCTTCTTTCACTATGATGATTGTTTGTCATACGTATATCCTGTTATCCTGTTACAATTTGGCGATTTATTTTCCATTATATTTTCTTTATACTTCTCTCTCCGATATCCTGTTATCCTTTCCTTGAGAGAACTGAAACGCGTCCCGTTTTGTTACTCTATATACCACACCGTGAAACAGATTATGTTTCATCGTGTTACCAAAATGCCTGGGGTACGCAAACGCATACTACACCGGCATCTACGTCACACCGGTCTCGCCCGAGTTTTCTTTGTGCCCGACTTTTTCTGAAAATCGCACTTTTCGAGCCGTGAAAAGAGGTGCTAATGAGCAAATTTCGAAATTTAAAAAATGCAGTACCTGTTTTTACGTCAAAAACTACCCAGAAATGAAATAAAAAAATATGGTGAGAGTAGCCCTTTAAAGGCCTACTGCAATCAAAAATCACTTTCCCGTTTTTTTTCATAAAATGAAATTTCAATCTTTACTGATTACTTTGGTGCCTGTTTTGTTTTTATTCGATCACGATAAGTATACTAAATTTGGCTTTGAAATGGGGCACTGACTGCGATATGGTATGACGTCATAACCAGGACACAAATCGACTTTTATAATGGGAGAGTATAGGGAAAAGTTTTCAAATCTGCACTATGCGTAACCCCGGCCCTTATTAAAAAATCGCTTCCCAGGAATCAAAACTATAACTTTCCGCGCGTCGTTTCAGCTATTAACCAAAAAAATTGAACTTACGGTAACGCTATAGCGGCGCTTTGAAAAAGGGTACCACAAACCGCGCGGTTAATCAAAAGACATTTTATTCCGCGCGGTCTGATTTCCAAGCAGCTGGAGGAAGCATTCACAAAGGAAGTTTGTCAGAAATCATGGATGGCGGAGCTGTGTAAATAAAACTAGTAACAAACACGATGGCCGAGGTTGTTGTTAGAGGACCAGGCAAAGTAAACTGTTACAGCAGTTAAGTTAATTAATAAATGGTATTTTCAAGCAGCCGTTTTCAAAACAAATTTGAAAGGAAACAGATAAGGAGAGCTGAAGGCGTGCGTTTTGCTCACAATACACATAGACCAGACAGAAATTAAAAACATAAAGCTACGGAACCACCAGTTTCATTTGTTGTCCATTTGGAATTTTGGAACCATCGTGTTTCAACAGAAAACTTGTAACACATCTGACTTTGACAATAAATTGCTATGCAGAATATTGCGATTAGTTCTATTTTATTTCTCCAATTTCTACCCTGATGAAAACATTGAAGCAACTTGGCGTTCCAGCCAGACGTGATGTAAAAGTAATTCGTTTTGATAAGACTGGACTGACAACAACTTAGCAGCATCAGATATATCTTAAAAAGCCAACTCTGAGCGTAAATAGTCCATGTAGATTCTGAAAACATCTCTGCATTCTCTCACACACATCATATGCGACTCAGTCAAGTCAAATGCAAAAGTATATTTCATCTCGACACTGATAATCCCCGTTGTTTGCTTCCGCTCTCCGCCGCGGCTGATCGCCCTCCCGCAGTTTGACGTCACGACCAAAACTGCCCCAATTCAGACCCCAATTACTCCCCCCAAATCGCTTTCTAAAATTATGAAAAAAATTTTAAAATTTGTGAAAACACTTTAATATTTATGCCTTGGGATGCGATTTTTAATTAATTAGTTATTTATTGAGCTAGACGGAGTGAAGCAAAAAGCTACAATACACTTCAATACAAAAACTTGAAATGGGTCCTGGTTATTACGTCACGTTTGTCGCAGTTGAAATGGCAAAATCGACGACTTTGCGGGCTTGTAAAAACAATTCCACTTGATCAATTTTCATTCTGGAAACGGTTTTATGATCAGTTCGAATAGGTTTACCATGAAATGTAAAAAAATCATATCACTTTTTTGATTGCAGTAGGCCTTTAAGGAGCGGAAGGCAGCGTTGTTTGTTGTTGCAATTTCCACGAAGCCAAAACTTTATATCAAATGGAAGACGTTCTGTTCGGTAATTGTTTATTTATGTCGAAAGAATTTAGAATAACTACGCCAAACAAGTTTCTCTTACTTTTTGGATAGCTTTATTAGTCTCTTTTTGTGCATTGATGTTCATTATTCAACAACAGACCCAACCCAAATAAATAGGCTAGGCCAATGCACGTGTTTGTTTCACAGTACATGGCGTTTTGAAAATCGACGAATGAAACCAACAGATATTTTCAATGATCCCTTAGATAAACTCAAACTCAAACTCAAAATTAGATACTGAACCGGATATCGATGAATTATAGATTTTAGAATCTATTGCTGATGACTGATTATCATTATTGTTATTTCATAGACTCCTGGACTGGTTTTGTTCTGTCTTCTTTAGTTTTGTTGTTTTCTTGATGCTCGGTTTAACCATGTGTGTATTGCTAGTTCTTTCTAGTAATACATACTTAATGGTTCCACATATTGAGCAATTTCTTTTTCAAAAGGAGCGTTCCCAAATTAAAAAAGGGCGTGGTCACCAATAATTATCTTGGGCCACACCCTTTCAGCTTCAGTCAGGTTTACGTCTGGATCCGCGCCTGTACTTCTTTCAAAGCCGTGTGTAAAACCCTTTTATAGCTGCTACTTTGTAAACAATGTACTCCCTTGTTTATAAAAAAGCATGCTAAACATGTAAGAATACAACACAAATATGGTAATACACGTAAAGCCATGGTCAATCATTAAGAATCGATTACAGATCATAAAACAAAGTTATCATAAAGCAATATGAAAGTTTGTCCTTGAAGATCCCTTGACAATTATTGCTTGCACGCAGGAACATCTACATGAAAGTGTGTATTTGAAGGTCCCAAATGCCACGGCGTGTTTTCAAATGTTACAAAGGTCTGAAGCTTAAACTATATTTAAAGAAGTAATGTTATTAATCACAATATAATTGCTTTTGAGGGACATACGCTTGAAAGTGTATACATGTAGCGTGGCTGGTTAAAGCGGGTGTACTCAAGAAAATCCAAGATGTTGCTTGCTTGAGATCAATTATTGAACTAAAATGCTATTATCATTTCACATAAGTGAAAACAATCATAATGTAAGAGCGTTACCCTGTTAGCCATAATTCAATTCAATTATCTCTGTTGCAAAATCTCTTTAATAGTGCAGCCTCTCATCTCTTTCAACACCAGTTCTCAGCTAGTCATCAATGAGGAAGGAGCTCTGGTCAATCACAGCATTCTTTATCTTAGTCTATGGGCTGAGAGCCAAAAATAGGGGTTTTTTGGTACCACTTGGCGGGAATAACAATGATGTTGATTTTCGTGAAGGGTATGACCCCAGTGGTAAGAAATGGCATGATAGACTCTTTTAAAATGGGGCATGTATAATTGACAGGGGGTTAAACATTCAAAAGCCAGTACTGAGCCCTTATAGAGAAAAAAATTTTGTCAAGCGCTTCACTTAGTAGATATCAAACCTTTCTTAATACCAACAGAACGAACGTTTCAAACTAAACAAGAACAAATTTACAGAACCTTGATATATTTTTCAGAACCGAAGATATCGCTCGTTCATTTTATCAATGTGACGTCACACCTTAGCAACGCCTTAGCAACTGGAGCAGTTCTATGGACTGATGACTATTTTTGGCACCACTTGGCGGGAATAATAATGGTGGAGATTTCAATCAAGTATATGATCCCACTATGCAAAATTGGCTTGATAAGATATTTTTAAAATGGGGTTTGTCGTAAAGACGGGGGTTCAAAGACTTTATTCCCAAGATACTCCCTAGTAGCATGCCGTATGAAGAATATTTTTGTAGCAAATTCTCCTTCGTAGAAAATAAATATGAATCAATATGTTCGACAAACAACAAATAAAAAGAAAAATGTCGCCGGGGTATGTGAAGGGTGTAATGCTCCTCCTCAGTCACCATTCCTCTCTATCCCATGCCTCTTTATTCAAGTATGGTTATCAATCTATAAAGTTTATTCCTCGTCTCTGTTTTGCCGGGTTTTCTTCACAATAGCCTCCATTTCTCGGCTGAGTATCAATTATCCCCTATCTGTCTATTATCAAGAAATGTTGACTGATAGGAGCACTTCGTGCGCTATATTCGCTTACGCTCATGCCCCTTGCAACCTCACGTACAATAGGCTAGCTCTCTGCGCTCGCCTGTCTATCTATTATCAAGAAACGTTGAGTGATAGGAACACTTCGTGCGCTGCTTTCGCTTACTCTCATGCCCCTTGGAACCCCACGTAGCTACATATGGTTTATCAAAAGAAAGTTATATGTTCGTTATTATTATATAAATAGTTATATTGGCTCTTTTATTCGGGCTTTATTTCACTCCAGTTTTCGCAAGGTTGTTCCTTGCTTTATTTTTACAGTTTTGAGTAAATATAGGAAAATATAGAAAAACCTATTGGCAACTGTATTTATTTAACTTCATGTTATAACACTTTATAAAGCTGTTGCTACTGCAGCCCCAAAAATGTGTCACATTTTTGCCAGCATAACCAGACTTCAGCTTGATAATTTGCTCTTTGTATTTGTTTAAAAGGAAAAGTCCATAAAAGGAGCTGCTAATATTTTGGGGGCTCCTGCCCCAAGTTCCCCCCTACCCGGTGATACCCCTCGGTTCAGATTGACCAATGTATGGCAGTTTTTAGTTAGAAGCAATGAACTGAATGATGTTCATTCGACACATGAAGGAAAACACTGAAGAGTTCCAGTTGCTAAGGCGTTGCTAAGATGTGACGTCACATTGATAAAATGAACGGGCGATATTTTCGGTTCTGAGAAAGATATCTTCGGTTCTGTAAATTTGTTCTTGTTCAGTTTCAAACGTTCGTTCTGTTGATATTAAGAAAGATTTGCTATCTATTAAGTGAAGCGCTTGACAAAACGTTTTTCTCTATAAGGGCTCAGTACTGGCTTTTGAATGTTTAACCCCCTGTCAACTCTACATGCCCCATTTTAAAAAAGGCTATCATGCCATTTCTTACCACTGGGGTCCTACCCTTCACGAAAATCACCATCATTGTTATTCCCGCCAAGTGGTACCGAAAAAGGTCATGAGCCCATAGACTATCTGGCAAGCTGGTAGGATTTTGTTTCGTTACTTGTTTCTTTGGCAGCCATTTTGTTTTTATAGGTGTGGCATTACTTTAGGATTAAGTTATCATGTTCTATCGATAGTTGTCTCTAGTTTCGATTAAATATTTTGCAATACTTATCAAATACTTTAGATTTGTGACGAATTTTATATTAATTTATTTAGTTTGAACTTCTTGACTACAAAAGATGTTACAAACATAAAGAACAAAACTTGAGTTGTCCTTCTTCGTCTACATTCAAACAGCAAGATACACATGCTGTCGCTCAATCTTTCAACATATCACTCATCAATCAAGTGTTTGATCTGTTGTACATCAATCAGTAATTGACTTTGTCAACTCAGCCAACGCCCTATCCATGCAAAGGCCTAAGCGCAAGGTAGGCGAACGAAAAGTATCTGACATAATGCCTGACGAGAAGCCCGTGCCAGCTGCCAATGCCATCAACGCAGCTGTTATCGTTGATAAACTCAGTGATTTCATTACAGACAACGACCCGTGGACTATAAAAAATTTCAACGACTTAATGCTTACCTGTATCGAGAAGATTGAGTCCACGCGCCTTCAATTCAAAACCCATTTCCGTACCTTGAAAGCTGAACTCGGTGATGAGAGATATCTACCTGAATATCAAGATGAATACCAGAGGGTAAGGAAATCCATCAGTGTCTATATCCAAGATACAAACAAACTTATTCAGAAGGTAAGCATCAAATCAAAAGCAATCAATACTCACAAGGCAACATTTCTGAAGTATGAAATGGAATGTCATGTTACCGAAATCAAAGAAGTTGCATACGTGATGTTAGCCGTTTATCAAATGAAGAACTGAGAGCAAGTAGCCAAGATATCAACAAACATTCAAAAACGTTTGCATCCTTGTCAGCAAAGTTCAAAGAATGCATAGAATTGGCACCATCAGAATTTGAACAGTCCAAAGTAAAGTATGAAGCTGTGGTGAAGAAGTGGGAAGCATATTGTGCAATGATCGTGAAAGAATTCAAGACGCGTGAGATGGAGAAGATAGAATCATTCAACAAATCCAAACTCAACATCAAGCTGGACAAATTCAGCGGGTATGAATCAGCAATCAATATTTACGATTTCAAACTGACTTTATGAAACTTTATGAGCACTCAGTACCCACAAACCTCAAAGCTGATCTGCTCAAGAACAACCACTTGAAGAAGGATGCTCTAACACTCGTCAAAAATGTGTGTGACATCAAGGAGATTTGGAACCGCCTCAAGAAAGCCTACGATGATACCAAGTCCCTGCTGTCCAACAACATTTCGGAGCTGACCAGTTGCGAAATGATTAGATCAAGAGACCCCACCAAAATTATCAACAGTATCAGCAAATTCGCCAACCTGATGCGAGACTTGATGCAACTATCTTCAGACCATCATATCGAAAATGAACTCTACTACAGCGACGCCTTCGATCAAGCTTGCAATCTACTTGGAGACGAAAGATCGATCAGATGGCTGACCATTAGCTGTGATGCAACAAAGAAGGGCAAATGGAAGTGGAGACAGATGCTTGACTTTCTGGACAAGGAAATCAAGATGCAACAGCAACGAGCCATCCTTCAATCAAAATCCAAGAAGCAAGAGCCAACTAATCCAATCATGAAACGCAGATCAGGTCATCACACCTCGTTCAACCCACCACCATCAAACTCACCGATACAAGATCAAACTATCTGCTTTATTTGTGGGAAGGACGACCATGTCCAACCAAGAGGTCCAAGAGGTATGAAGTTGACTCAATATTTCTCATGCAAAAACTTCGTTGACATGGCCCATGCAGAAAGACTGAATACACTGAAGTCCAAAAGTCTATGCTTTCAATGCCTTTTCCCTGGAGCTCGTGCCAATCAAGACAAACATCAAGAAGGCCTGTGTCAACGGGACTTCATATGCCAGAACGTTGATCACCAAGGATTCCCTATGAAGAAGCATATTCTTGTTTGCGAAAAAAAAAGAATAACAAGCAAAATCAAGATACGCTGGAACATTACAAAAAGGAAGAAAATCATGAAAAGACCAATTTCATAGATGCAGATGCAGAGAGTGGAGATGAAAGTGAAAGGAAAAGAAGTAAGAGAAGAAGAGTAAGAAGCGCAATGATGATAGATACGGAAGTCGAAGCAAGTGTTAGTAACAGCGAATATCAAGGCAACATTGAAATATCTGCAAACGATGAACTAACCGGTAGTTTTGAATCTGAAAGTGATTGGGAAGTTTCTGACTTTCATTCAAGCGAAGACTCCGGGGATGAATGGATACCCTGGATACCATGTCTACAGTCAAACTCGTGTAGGTTGGTTTGCTTTGCTCCGGACAAGTTCCTTAAACTTCTGCGATGTCTTACTAACAACACATATTGAAAGCTTTATACAAAATGGACTGGGATCTCATTTTTTGTATGAGTTGTAAAATATTGGATATCCGACTAAAACATAGTTTATTGAATATGACTAAAGTTAACCTTCAGAGTTTTATTGTAGTACTATAGGTAAGCATACATAATTAAGCAGAATAACAAGCTCACGATAATGTTTTAAACATCTCAAATCAACTAAATTTGTTTAACACAACATGTAGTACCACTGGGAGTAGCTGATGCGGAAAAAATAATGATGACGTCATATTCTACAGGGGCGGATCCAGCTAAAAATCTGAGGGGTGCATAACGGTGGCTGGTGGCTTTGGCCACACCCAATTTCTTACTAAAATATTGGCCACACCCACATTTGTAGAAACCATAGAAGCACTGAGCTGAGTATCAAATAAGGAAAACAAACAGCAGACAGCCTATAAAATTGAAATCGTGTTTCTTTAACATATTATATTTACATCTCGGCAAACTCCTTTATTCCTTGCAATATCAAATTCAAATTCGTCACCTCACTTTAAAAAATTGAATTACTTTAAAGCATTACTTTTACGGTTTCCAATTCGGTGAATATATTTTATCAAATGCTTAGGCCCATTGAAAATTTATTTCTACCGATAAGGTGAATGGAAATATCATTCGCCACATTGACATTGATACACGCGTGCTGATACATTTATTTTACATCTACATTACACCCCGAGTTACCCCCTGAAAATCAATCTTGCTCCCCTCAATATGCATTTTGATTGGTTGATCTGCCTTGAGTGGTGCAAAACTGAGTTGAGGAGAGCAGAATTGAAGCTTCTTATTGGTTGTTCACACTACTGACAGTACTTAATTTACGGGTCAGGGGAGCAAAGTCATGATCAATCAGGCCGACGTGATTTCATTGGAGGAGAACCTCAGATTTTGGTCAGTAATTTACTGAAAATGTACATGTCAATACGCAATCCACGGGTCAGAGGTGCATACTCAAGATCAAATAATCCGACGTAATCTCATTGGAGGATGATGTGGGATGCTGGTCTGCCTTTTATGACAACCTTATAACAAGGCCTTGGAGCAAAACGAAAACAAGACGGTGTTTGGAAAGTTGCTGGAAGCTTGCTCAGGACGCCAAAGATTGTTAAAAATTTAATATTTAGATATTTATGATATTAATAATGGTCATTATTAATTTATTCACATCTGTTGAAAAATCTGAGGGATGCGCTTGCACCCTTTGCACCCCTCTGGATCCGCCACTGTTCTAAATATAGAACATGGTCCAATATACAAAAACTGTTTATCAAATGAAAGGCCTTACTTTGCTCTATTCAGACATGCAATGATTTGACGAGTCTAGCTGATGCCTATGAAGATATTGCAAGATTTAAGAAAAATTAGGCCATTTTAATGACGTCATCATTTAAGTAACTTCCGGTCATTTTTCGAAATGTTGTCTGGTCTTAAATTGATCTTAACAACTCAAAGTTGTGTTTTCAGCTTTAAAAAGCTTGGTTAGGCAGTTGCTTAGATGGTTAGGGTATTTACCCTGTCTAAGATTACCGCCATTGATGAAGTGATCATAAAACGGATTGTTGTTGGCTTTTTAACGATTATTTAGACCTGTTCTTGGGTTGTTCTGGCATGTTCCGGTGTGTTCCGTCTTTAAGGACTGCCAGTAAATAAATTGATATAAACAATATTCATTTTATGACATGCCTTCCAAACTGGAGAGAGGGAAAAGCGGGAGACATCGCGAGCCGAGCGAAAAATTAGAGCTGGGGGTCTGGGGGCGCTCCGAGCCCCCCAGCGTTGACAATCCTAATAGTTTTGAAAATTAAAGGAATTTGTTACGAAGAGCATTGAGTAGAAAAATTACAAAGTTTGGCGCCTGGCTTTATCGGATGTCGTAGTCGTAACTATTCTAATGTTTTGAGTTAAATCACATAGATTCGTTTTGTCCGTTATGAAAAGGTGGCCCTGTTGACAGTGATCTTGATTCTTCTTTATTTTATACCAGTTTTTTATTCTTACTATAAGTTTTTTTCAAAAATCGGGAGGATTTTTTAATTGTCGGGAGGTCGGGAAGTGACCTCTGAAATCGGGAGTCTCCCGGTCACATCGGGAGGGTTGGAACATATGCTATGAACATCTGAATATAAATTTTTGATAATCTTCCAAGTCCTAAACAAGCTTCCAACAACCTTTACAATACCAGACACACTTTTCGTTCGTTCGCTCTGAACACTCGAAGTAAACAGACGTATATTTATAGCTCTGATTAATTCCTGAATATGGATAAGAAAATTTTGAAAGCCATCATTGATATCCGAAATAAGAATCATCATAGACCTTGTAAACTAATAATTCGTGACTATTTCCTAAAAGAGGGCTTCGATGACAGTGCAGAAGACATCGAACTTGACTTAAACCACCTTGCGCAAAATGGCCTAATCGAGAACCGTGGCGCCATTGGCAAAGATTCGTTTTTCATGCTTGAAGAATCCAAAAGTCAAAGTTCAAAGGTCAACAATAGTCAAAAAACAGAAGATGGAAATGAAAGTAACAAGGCTTCTGAAGAGGAAGAGGAGGATAAGAACAAGAGAAGGTACACGCTGTACAGCGATTTCCTTTCCTTGCGGGCGAAAGTTGAAATTCTTGTCAAGGCATACGAAGGAAGCCAAGCTGCCAAAGTTACGAATGAGTCAGATTTGAAGCAAGAAATTACATTGTTAAAAAAGGAAAACGAGTCCCTCAGAATTGAACTAAGACGTAAAGATTTATTAATTAGTAACATAGAAATGGGGAATTCTTATTATAACTCTCATGAAAGTCAAAACAACTCAAACATTGAAAGGCACTGCAACAATGCCTTTGCATTACCGAACAAAAAACACTCCACAAGATCTCAGCTGCAGAAGCCTTCATGGCAACCAATTGAAAGACATGCAAATAGATTTGAGTCCTTGCCACGCCCTGACACTGTAGAAACGTATGCGTCAGTTAGCAGAAACAAAAAGTCATTTGAAATTTCTAGAAAGTCAAGCGAACGAAAAGATAACGGTGTGATTTGCATTACGAAACCGACTGAACCGGGAAAAAGGCGGGAAACAATAATAAATAAAAACAACGCAAGAGCAGTGCAAGCAGAAAAGACACAGGAAAACATTGACACGCAATCTATGAAAACCAAGATCATTGGTGATTCTATAATAAAGGATATTAAAGGTGAAGGAAGCATCTGGAAATCAAGAGCAAATATTTGTGAAATCGTTTAGTGGAGCAACAACTGACTGCATGAATAGTCATGCTTGCCCAACGATGAAACGGAATCCAAGAAGAGTCATTCTGCACTGTGGAACGAATGATGTCCGTGGCCAATCATCTGCAGAAAACATCGCCTCTGAAGTTATTGAGCTTGCCAAATTGTTGCAAAATACAAGTAATGCTGTTTTTGTGAGCGGTCTTGTTGTAAGAGGTAATCGAGGGAATACAAAGGTTTGTGACATTAATTTCAGTCTTAAACGCCGATGTCAGGAAGAAAATTTAATATTTATAGACAATTCAAACATATTATCAAGTCATCTTAGCCGTAGTCTAGTTCACCTTAACCCGGAGGGCACAAGAGTCTTAGCAAATAATTTTTTACATGCATTAGGGTATTTTTGACAAAATGTTCCGAATGGGGTTTTAAATGCGCAGAAGGTTCCCAACATTTCCGATTCTGATCAGCTATCATTTGAAAACGAGGTTTCAGGCCCCGTTCCTTTGGATAGTGCACATAAAACTCGCTTACTGGATTACTCTTACTCGGGTGAGACCAATATGTCCCTTTCTGAATCCAACTTAGGAAATCTTTCAGGTTTTGAGGCTAACTCTTTATTTACAACGGAGTCCAATGATTTTGAATCAACTGTATCGTCAATGGTTAACGACCCCCCGCATTTCAATGGCGCCAAGTCTGAATTAAATAAACTGAAATTAAAAAACGTTGGTCGCATTATTGTTGGCTGTTTGAATATAAATTCAGTTAGGAATAAATTCAATGCATTAAGGGAGATAGTCTCACAAAGTATTGATATTTTAATGATCGCAGAAACGAAAATTGACAATTCTTTTCCAAAAAATCAATTTTTCATGGAAGGGTACACTGAGCCACTACGGTTGGATAGAAATGATAAAGGTGGAGGGCTTTTAATATACGTCAGAAGTGATATACCAACAAGTGAGGTGAAATCTTTCAAGCTTGATGATGACATTGAATGCTTATGTTTTGATATCAATTTAAGGGGCAAAAAATGGGCCATTTTTAGCATCTACCAACCCCGGTCACAGACACAAACTCACTTTTTTGAAAATCTCGGCAGAGCTGTAGATCTTTATAGTGGAAAGTATGACAACTATTTGTTTGTATGTGACTTTAATGCAGAGGAGTCAGATATAATGGTGAATAATTTTATGAATGGTTATGACCTTAAAAATTTAGTGAAGGAGCCAACTTGTTTCAAAGCTTGTAATCCCAAGGTAGAGACAGGAAAGACAGGACTTTCTGATTTCCACAAAATGGTTGTTACAGTTCTGAAAACAACATACGAAAAACCTGGACCCACTGTTGTAAATTATAGAAATTATAAGAATTTTTCTGAATCATTGTTTAAACAACATCTTCGTGAAGAGCTGCAAAAAATTAAATCAAGGGACCTGAATTATGATTCATTTCAAAATTGTTTCGACGAAGTCTTAAATCAACATGCCCCTATGAAATAGAAATATGCTAGGGCAAATGATGGTCCCTTCTTGAATCGAACCCTGCGTAAAGCTGTCATGATGCGCTCAAGGTTGAAGAATAAATTCAATAAAAACCGCACAGCTCAAAATTGGGAGGCGTTTCGTCAACAGCGCAACTTGTGTGTAAAATTATTTAGGATTGAAAGAAAAAATTTTTATAGCAACCTGGATATTTCTCAATTCACAGATAATAAAATGTTTTGGAAAACCGTGAAACCTTTTATCTCTGATAAAAGTAAAGCAAATGTAAAAATTACTCTGATCGAGGATGACAAAATAGTATCTAAAGACAAAGAAGTAGCTGAAACTCTAAACGATTACTTTGTAAAGATTACTGACGCACTTGGTCTTATAGAAAATCGTGATGTCATCTCTAGCACAGAAGGTATTTCAGATCCTATTGATAAAGCCGTGACCAAATATTCCAACCACCCCAGCATAAGCAAAATTCGCAGTTTCGCTCAAATCAAAAATAAGTTCCACTTTGATAAAATCGTACAGTTGAAGAAATGAAAATGGAAATAAATAGACTCAATCCGAAAAAGGCAACGACCTTCAAAAACATTCCTCCTAAGATTTTAAAGGGTAGTTCTGACATTTATGCTCAATCGTTACACGTTATCTTCAATGACAGTGCTCAGAATTACTCATTTCCAGAGAAGCTAAAGTCTGTAGACGTTTCTCCACTCCATAAATCTGAGGCAAAGACTTCAAAACAAAATTATAGACCTGTTAGTATACTCCCAACGGTTTCCAAGATTTTTGAAAGAATTTTGGATAGGCAGATTATTGAATATATAACACCATATCTATCGGTTCTACTTTGTGGTTTTCGCAAAGGTTATAACACACAACATGCTTTGATTCGAATGCTTAAAAAATGGAAAGTCAGCTTAGACAATGGGGAAAACGTAGGTGCAATCTTGATGGACCTCTCGAAAGCGTTTGACTGCATTAAGCACGACCTCCTCTTGGCAAAACTAAACGCTTATGGTTTTAGTCGTGAAGCTCTATGTCTTATTCACAACCTTCTAGAGGGAAGGCAGCAAAGGGTAAACATCAATGGGTCTTTTAGTAACTTTGAACATCTTAGCTTAGGCGTCCCACAAAGATCAGTTATTGGCCCCCTTCTCTTTAACATTTACATAAATGATCTGTTGTTCTCTATTGACGAAACAGATATCTGCAATTATGCAGATGATACAACTATTTATGCATGCGATAAGAACCTCAACAATGTTATTGGGAAGCTGGAAAATGATTCTAACTTTATTGTTCAATGGTTTGCAGATAATTTTATGAAGTTAAATACAGATAAGTATCACTTATTAGTGCTAGGGAAAAGTGCCAACCAATCAGTTACGGTAAATATAGGTAACAGTAGTATCGAGAATACAGATCAGGAAAAACTGCTAGGTGTCACAATCGATAATAAACTCACTTTTGAAACGCACATCACAAAGCTATGTAAAAAGGCCGGCAATAAACTTTTTGCACTTTCTCGTCTGTCTCCCTATATGGACTCAAGCAAATTAATGAGATCGTTTGTCATAAGCCAATTTCAATACTGCCCGTTAGCTTGGATGTTTCATAGCAGAAATTTAAACAATAAAATTGATAAAATTCACGAAAGAGCTTTAAGGATTGCATATAAGGACTATGAATCTAATTTTGAGACATCATTGGAAAGAGACAAAGCTGTGACCATCCACACTAAAAATCTACAAACACTTGTGTTAGAAATATTCAAAACTCAGAAAAATTTAAGCCCTCCTTTTATGAGTGAGATTTTCAGGCAGCGAGAAATTATGTTTAACCTGAGAAATGGCAATGAATTTTTCTTGCCAAGGATTAAAACTGTACATTTTGGTTCTGAAACTGTGAGATATAGAGGGCCTCAACCTTGGTATCGCATCCCTGAAGAAATAAGAAATGTTGAATCCTTCTTGCAATTTAGGTCAAAGATAAAACAATGGCGCAGTAATGAATGCAAATGTAGACTCTGCAGACCGTTCGTTCCAAACCTTGGATATTTATAATTGTAAAATTTTCAACATTACTTTCATTTTACATTTTAAAATCTTTTATTGTACCATACACTACTCTTTTTATATGAATTATTATTAGCTTGTTTTAATCATTTATTTAACAACTTATATGGCTATTTTAAGTAGATTTTAAATAAACATTTTAGATTTATTTAAAGAATTATATGGACCATTTTAAGTAGAATCTTAATAAATATTATAGATTTTATTCAGCATTTTAAATAGTTGGCCTTAATTAGCAAAATTAACTTGTTAATCACGCTATGTATTTACCAGCCAACTTTAAATAAATTGATTATTATTATATTATTAAATAATCTTTCAGAGACATCTTAATAAGGTTAGTAACGTTAATCAATATATATAAACATCATTATGGAAAAAACTAACCTCGGTTTTTATATACTTAAATTTTCGCCTGGCCTGGAGCCCGGCATCATCAGAAGTGAGTTTTCCAACGGTTGTTGTTCGAAACATTGTTCATTAAAAGAATAATCGCCACAAAGAATCGAATTATGACACGCTACATCTGTACCCCAATAGTTTTGCCATCTTTTTAGTCCTGGATGCGTTTTCCTCCAATCGTAGAAGAAAGCCCTCCAAACTTGTGAATTAATGTTCATACCAGTATCTCGATTGAGGCCTTCTACCTCATTTCGGCCAGTTTTCATACATTGGATCTCCAATGCAACAACCGTTGGAAAACTCACTTCTGCTGTTGCTTGGCTCCAGGCCAGGCGAAAATTTAAGTATATAAAAACCGAGGTTAGTTTTTTCCATAATGATGTTTATATACATTTATTATATTATTATATATTTTGTTTATCATTATGTTCACGGGCCTTTATCACCAAAATAATTATGTACTGATTATTATGTACTTGACCAATCAATTATGTACTTACATGGACACTTTTAGTAAATTACTGACGGAAATCTTAAGCCCTCCTCTAATCAGATCACATTGGAATGTTTGATCATAAGTTCACACCCTTGGTCCGTAAAATAAGTACTGTCAATAGCAAGAACAACAAATAAGGACCTTCAACTCTGCTCCCTGATATTTCCATTCACCTTATCGGTCAATGTTTTGGAAGTAAATTTGCTGCAGACTTGAGCAGATGAAATATACTCACATAAATGGAAACCATAAAAATATTGCTTGAAAGTAGGTAATTCAATTTTTCAAAGTAAGATCAGAATTTTAAGATGATACAAGAAGGAGTGAAATAATTTGCAGAGTAAAATGGGTGCTATGTTGGTCATGTTTGAAACCCAATTTGATATTATAAGCTGTTGGTTGTTTGCTTTCTTTTTGTGTTAGGCTGAGAATTATATAAATTTTATTTGTGACCACGCCCAACTCGTGCAAGAAATATACCAATGGACAGTTATTACCTGCCTAAGTATGAATCTACAATATTGTTATCTTTTTCATTGATGACATCTTAAAGCCTCTTTCTGTTGTGCTGTGCCAGCAGGCTAGTCAACTTGTGTACTCCTATCTATATTATACACTACACTAGGGTTCCAAAATGTTGCAACGCCTGATGAAAAATGGTCTCTAGAAGTGGCCCTAGACTTGAGCAAGAAAATTTACATAACAATATAAAACTATCAAACAGGTTTCAATAGTGAATTTCTTTAGCAGAAATATACTCAAAATTTCATACTTTTTCAAGTGGAATCATAATTTAATATCATATTGTTTTACCATAATATTAAAAGCAAACTGCAAAGAGGTCCCTCAAAAACAGTTTGCGAAAATTTATCGAAGTGGAGTAATTAAACGCCAATAATTAAAATTTCTTTCACTCAAAGCCACACAAATTTTCTCTCATTTAAAAAAGAATGTTGTAACATTTTGAAAAATATATAAAAATTTCATGTAACTGTCTTGACCTTTTAGAATTCAAGGTTTAAGTCTTTGTTTACAACTTGAGAAGCACATGTTTTGTTTTTCATATTTCAAATATGGTTTTAAAAAATAAAATTATCGTTCACTTCAGAAAATATTCAGCCCTTAAAAATTATATCAAATTATAATATTTGAAACAAATTATAGGAACATCCATGTCGGATTTTTTGTTATGGTGCTTAACCTTCTTTTTTTACTCTGAAAAACATTATGGAAAGATACCAATCACATTCCTAAAATGATAAACAAAGACTTGAACCTTGAATTCTAAAAGGTCAAGACAGTTACATGAAAATTTTTTATATTTTCCAAAATGTTAAAACATTCTCTTTTTAATGAGCCAGAATTTGCGTGGCTTTGAGTGAAAGAAATTTTAATTATTGGAGTTTTAATTACTCCACTTCGATAAAATTTCGTAAACACTTTTTAAGGGACCTCTTCGCAGTTTTCATTGTGTACAAACAAAGGGACATGTAAAGATACCTCGTAACAGAGATGCAGGACTCTGGAAGTCGGATCAGAAAGAGACTCCTTGCTTTTATTATTCTCTTCGGTTTGGTTCGGTACGGTACGAATATAATAAAGCCGGATTCGAATGTTTTGTATTCTATATGAAGCAATTTTTGTGTTGATTTGATTTCTGAGTTATGGTTTCAGGGAAGTGAGTGCTGTTGCTAGTGTTGCTACCTGGTGAATTTTCATTTGGTGAACATTTTTTAAAAATTAACCAGCAACAGAACAGAGCTTGGTTTAGATTATGGTGTATCTTAACCTGACGGACCACACCAAAATAGGTCACAATATATATCATTAGAAAGATCTCACCTCACTGAGTCCGAATCTGCAATAATATTAGAGAATTTATGATTCACGACGCGCCAACGCAAGACGCCCTGGGAGCTTTGTTAACTGTCGCAGATTTGGGGATGACCCTTTGCAGAGACGCGTCTTGAGCAATTTCGCAACACTGATTTTGTAATTTCAAGCGCGTCTTCACAACACAGAAAACATCGTCAACTATTTGGTAGGTATTTGCAACTAACTTTCGTAATTTTTATAAATTGAAGGTCCATATAATATATATAGATTAAATTTTTGTTTGTTCGAAGTATTTAGCAATGTTTAGAGGTAATGTTGCTATTCTTTTGTTTTCTCAGGAAAATGGCCTACTCTTCAGGAACACCGTCACCAGCACAAGTTCCAAAAAAGTCATAAATGTTTGTAGTTCGTTTTAGGACATTTAGAAATGCTTTTTAAATTAATTAAGGAACACATCGAGAATTGATTTATGTTGATATGACTTAAAATAAGCTCCAAAGAATTGTCATGAATACATTTCTGTATATATTTTTTCACGATCTATTGACTTCACTTACGAAATATTTTGACCTGAACTTTGTTTTCATAAGGCAAAAAATGAATTGGTCGTTTCAGCATGACGTGATGCTATTCTTCGTCATTAAAATTAGCAATATCATTTATGTTCAATTCTAAATTTTCCATGTTGATTTTTTTGGAGGGAAATAGTGGCGCGTCTTAAAAATTTTGGAATCATAATCAAAATTAACAGAAGACGCACTTTCACTAGCTCTCATAGCTCCCAGACGCGTCTTGGGCTGGCGCGTCGTGAATCATAAACTCTCTATTTGCGGAATACCCCGCGTTCAAAAGTTATCCCCTTTTCGTCGAGGGCCTAACACGCACGTATGTTTCCAAGGGTCGGTGTTAGATCGGTTGGTGCTAGATGTCAAAGGCCAGAGGGAGGTTGACGAGAATTAATATTTTCGTGATTCCCGACCGAGACCGAGAACAATTGTCGTGCAGCAGTATACGTCGTTTGTTGTCGGAATGTATGCAGGGCCCAGCCTTAGAATAATGCCTGTAATGTCTGGCGCGAATTTCCTTTGAGTTTCCTCGTGTTCTAGCGTTGAGCTCTGTCTGCTGTGTATAAGATTGTCCAATTTGACTGATATGATCTATGCATGCAAGCCTGCAATTCATGTAAATCCTTTCTCAAATGAATGCAACAATGAGCCCTGTGTAGTTTTAAAAGAAAAACTTGTGAACTAACTGTGTGTAAAGTATGAAAGTCTAAATCATGGCTGCGGGAAGAAGGGAACGATAGCCTGTTGTTCTTTTACATACAAAATTTGTTTTAATGGTTGTTGCAATTTTAAGTTCAGTGTATTCGTACATTAATAGAAAAGTACATGAAGCGCTCCCCTTTTTGTTTTGTAAGAACAGCCTTGTATAACAAAAATCAGGCTGATATGTATTTGCTCAAAAAATAAGAACAACATGAGAAACAAACAAAGCCGGTTGACATTCAACAAAACTCAAGAAATATAATAGCAGCAGCAATTTAATGTTAATGTCCAACCCCAACCGAGCCACAACCAGAGTGGTGATCGACTTGCAGGAAAATTGGGCATCTGTGCACTGCCCTGATTTGCCTGCGGACTACTGTACTTACTGTCAGGTGACTACTGTACTTACTATCAGGCTAGGGAAAGCACAGATTTCCGGCCCAACGAACCCGAAGGGTGACGGCCAATCACCCTAATCTTTAATTCACAGGTCTACCAGGAATCGGAATGTGAGGTCCAGGTGGAAGTATCCTAGGAAAAGCGGAGAGTGAGGACAGAAAAGGAAGAGAGAAAGATATAGCGAACGACGACAAGAGGCAGAAGCTAGCGACTACTTACCATACAGAGGCAGCCACCAGCCAATTGCAAGGCGATACTGACTCACGGGGTGAGCTGCTGGTATGCGGAGTCGGTTTGTCATACAGAGACAGGGACCGGCCAAATGCGATATTGACTCACGGTGGTGAGCCGCTGGTATGCGGGGTCGGTTTGTCACTCAGAGACAGGGACCGGCCAATGCGGTATTGACTCGCGCAGGTGAGCCGCTGGTATGCGGGGTCGGTTTGTCATACAGAGACAGGGACCGGCCAATGCGGTATTGACTCACGGAGGTGAGCCGCTGGTATGCGGGGTCGGTTTGTCTTACAGAGACAGGGACCGTCCAATGCGGTATTGACTCGCGCAGGTGAGCCGCTGGTATGCGGGGTCGGTTTGTCATACAGAGACAGGGACCGGCCAATGCGGTATTGACTCACGGAGGTGAGCCGCTGGTATGCGGGGTCGGTTTGTCTTACAGAGACAGGGACCGTCCAATGCGGTATTGACTCATGGGGGTGAGTCGCTGGTATGCAGAGTCGGTTTGTCATACAGAGACAGGGACCGGCCAATTGCGGTATTGACTAACAGAGGTGAGCTGCTGATATGCGGAGTCGGTGTGTCATACAGATACAGCCACTGGTCAAATGCAAGGTGATACGGACTCATCCAGATGAGTTGCTGATATGCGGAGCGGTTTGTCATACCGAGACTGATACGGACTCAGGCAGCTGAGTCGCCAACAGTGCAGAATGGAGGGCTCTTGGTACCCTGGCAGTAGTTGCCAACGCCGAACGCCGAAGCTATGCAACGCAAATCTACCCTGCTCACGCATGTGAGCCGCCGATAGCAACGATTTTGGATTGGCTCATCCTATAAAGACAGCTGCAGGCCGAATGCAAGGCAATACTGACTCACGCAGGTGAGCCACTAATAGCAACTACTTTGGATTAGTTCATTATGCAAAGACAATGACAATGCGAATGCAAGGCAATACTGACCCAAGCAAGTGAGCCGCTAGTATTATTATTATTATTATTATTATTATTATTAACAATTTATTTTACGTTGGCAAGAAAAAAAAATATATATACATAGCTAATAAGCTAATTAACGCCAACAAGATAAAGTTTAAAACCTATTTTACAATTTCCCAAATAAATAAATAAATAAATAAATTAATTAATTAAATTTACAAAAACCCTAAATCTTTAATAAAGACTTTGCACAATCTGCAGATGCAAGTATTTCCTTTCCATGATTTTATTTTTCGTTTGAATTCAGCGAGTGTGCTGGAGTCTTTAATTTCGGTTGGTAATGAGGACCATAAATGACAGCCTCTGTACTGAATATTCTCTATTCCGTATGTGTTTGTCCTTACTTCGGGCAACCGTAAATGATTTTCACTTCGCAAACTGTATTTAATATTTCTCTCTGTAAATATTTTTTTCATAAATGTTGGATTTAGATTGTTTTTTGTTTTGAATATTTCAATCATTAGCAGTTGCAGATTGTGCTGATGAACAGTGCCATATTTTTTCTTTAGTTTTTCTAGCTCTGATTCACTATCTTTGCATACCAACCGTAATGCTCTCTCTTGAATGCGATTTAACTTCGAATTAGTTGCCCTGTCATGAAACATCCATACAAGTGGACAATAATTAAACTGCGACCGGATGAAAGAATTCATTAAAATTTCTAATTTGATAGGATCAATGTAATTCGACAAACGAGCAAGCGCGTGAAGCTTTTGGTTGGCCTTTTTTGACAAATCATCAACATGTTTTTTAAAGCTTAGTTTCTTATCAAAGGTCACACCTAACAGTTTTTCGTATTCACTTTCATTAATCCTTGAATTTCCAATTGAAACTGTTGCTTCCGTACTTTTATCGCCAAATATCATCAGGTGGCATTTGTCATCATTTAATTTTAAAAAGTTGTCGGAAAACCATTTTACTATCACAGAGCTGTCTTCTTCTAATTGTTTGATAATAGTATCAAGATCCGGTTGGCATGCAAAGATTGTGGTATCATCAGCATAGTTACAGATCTTTGTGCGATGTGTAGACCAGAATATGTCATTTATAAAGACATTAAATAATAAAGGCCCTAGGACCGACCCTTGGGGTACTCCAATCTTGATTTCTTTCCAATCACTAAAAGAGTTGTTGATCTTTACTCTCTGTTGTCTATTGGATAGATAGCTTCTTATGAGCTGAAGGGCATCCGTGTTAAGTCCATAGGCACTCAGTTTTGCTATCAAAAGACCATGGTTTACACAATCAAAAGCCTTTGAAAGATCCATGAACACTGCTCCTGCAAGTCCCTTATTATCAATGATGTTCTTACAGTATTGCAAAAAGTTTAACAAGACATGCTGCGTGTTATACCCTTGTCTAAATCCTCCTAATAGCGGTGAAAAAAAGCGTGCAGTAAATTCAGATAATTGCCTGTGCATTAGTCGCTCGAATATTTTACCGATTGTAGGAAGGAGACTTATTGGTCTATAATTCTTTTTGCTCATGTTATCATCCTTCTTGAAGAGTGAAGAAACGTCAGCATTTTTCATATTATCTGGGAAGCTGCTTTCCTCAACAAGTTTATTAAAAAGCTCTGTGAGAGGAAAACAAAACAAATCTGCGTTGTACTTTAATATTTTTGCAGGGATTGCATTCTGTGGTGAACCCTTCTTAGGATCTAAATTTTGCAGCTGTTCTAGCATTTCTTCGACTGTGATTTTCCTGAATGAGAAGTTTATGGTGCTATTGACGGACGACTTTATCCTAAGGACACTGGGGTGTGACTGAAAACGTTTTACAATCGTTAAGCAGGGATCATCTTCGTGATCATTCAAAGGCTTTTGCTCATGCTCATGCTCACTGGCGATACCCAAAGTTTCCGTTATATTTACAAAATAGTTATTTAGAATTTCAGCAACTTTGCCCTCATCTGATTCAACCACACCATTTTCTAAAAGGGTGATAGTAGCAAGGACTTTGGATTAGTTCATTATGCAAAGACAGCGACAGTGCGAATGCAATGCAATACTGACTCACGCAGGTGAGCCGCTAATAGCAACTACTTTGGATTAGTTCATTATGCAAAGACAACGACAATGCAAATGCAAGGCAATACTGACGCAAGCAAATGAGCCGCTAATAGCAAAGACTTTCGATTAGTTCATTATGCAAAGACAGCGACAGTGCGAATGCAAGGCAATACTAACTCAAGCAAGTGAGCCGCTAATAGCAAAGACTTTGGATGAGTTCATTATGCAAAGACAACGACAGTGCGAATGCAAGGCAAAACTAACTCAAGCAAGTGAGCCGCTAAAAGCAAAGACTTTGGATGAGTTCATTATGCAAAGACGGCGACAGTGCGAATGCAAGGCAATACTAACTCAAGCAAGTGAGCCGCTAATAGCAAAGACTTTGGATGAGTTCATTATGCAAAGACGGCGACAGTGCGAATGCAAGGCAATACTAACTCCAGCAAGTGAGCCGCTAATAGCAAAGACTTTGGATGAGTTCATTATGCAAAGACGGCGACAGTGCGAATGCAAGGCAATACTAACTCAAGCAAGTGACCCGCTAATAGCAAAGACTTTGGATTAGTTCATTATGCAAAGACAGCGACAGTGCGAATGCAAGTTTAATCTATTTTAATGTTTTCTTTAATTTTAGAATATAATTGTAAATAAGGTTTAATATTGTAAATAAGGTTTTATATTTTAGTTTAATTAATAGCTTTTTACTTTTTATCTTATATTATAATTAATGTTTTTATCGGAGGGCCCCTTGAAAATCAACTTGTTGAAGGGCAACCCTCCTTAAATGAATTAAAATGTAAATGTAAATGTAAGGCAATACTAACTCAAGCAAGTGAGCCGCTAATAGCAAAGACTTTGGATGAGTTCATTATGCAAAGACGGCGACAGTGCGAATGCAAGGCAATACTAACTCAAGCAAGTGACCCGCTAATAGCAAAGACTTTGGATTAGTTCATTATGCAAAGACAGCGACAGTGCGAATGCAAGGCAATACTAACTCAAGCAAGTGAGCCGCTAATAGCAAAGATTTTGGATTAGTTCATTATGCAAAGACGGCGACAGTGCGAATGCAAGGCAATACTAACTCAAGCAAGTGAGCCGCTAAAAGCAAAGACTTTGGATGAGTTCATTATGCAAAGACGGCGACAGTGCGAATGCAAGGAAATACTAACTCAAGCAAGTGAGCCGCTAATAGCAAAGACTTTGGATGAGTTCATTATGCAAAGACGGCGACAGTGCGAATGCAAGGCAATACTAACTC
Source organism: Sanderia malayensis (assembly GCA_013076295.1). Classification (NCBI taxonomy): domain Eukaryota; kingdom Metazoa; phylum Cnidaria; class Scyphozoa; order Semaeostomeae; family Pelagiidae; genus Sanderia; species Sanderia malayensis. The sequence continues at coordinate 6,543,828 of RQOL01000906.1, forward strand.
AAGCAAGTGAGCCGCTAATAGCAAAGACTTTGGATGAGTTCATTATGCAAAAACGGCGACAGTGCGAATGCAAGGCAATACTAACTCAAGCAAGTGAGCCGCTAATAGCAAAGACTTTGAATGAGTTCATTATGCAAAGACGGCGACAGTGCGAATGCAAGGAAATACTAACTCAAGCAAGTGAGCCGCTAATAGCAAAGACTTTGGATGAGTTCAGTATGCAAAGACGGCGACAGTGCGAATGCAAGGCAATACTGGCTCAAGCAGGGGAGGTGTTGATAGGCAAAATGTTCAGCGTGGCTGGTCATACAAAGACAGCCGCGGGCCTAATGAAAGGCAATACTGACTCACGCCTGGGAGTCCCGAACAGTGTTGATTGAAGCTCTGTAGGCTGTAAGAGCTTTAATGGAACTCGGCACCAAGGCATAGACAGCAGCAGCGTTTGTCATCCGAATACTCATTACTGTGTCACAGCGTAAAAAATGTGACACAGTAATGAGTATTCGGATGACAAGCAACGCAAACGAGCCAGAGAATAAGCAAATGATTAACATAACGAAATTTGCTGCAGCACTTGGCTGGGTGTGATGCATCCTAACAGTGGGAGCGTTAGTGCGAGTGCAGCATAGGCTAGGCTGTGTGGAGGTGTTTGAGATATCTTTAGAGCCGCAGGGGAGTGTGGAACGTGAACGAGCGTTATTGTCTAGGGTGTCGAAAGGTTGCAATTTGCAAGAAATTTGCTGGCAGGGCTAACATATTGTCATATTTCAAGGTTGCTGGCATAATATTTTTGTTTTGGCATATTGATTGCCCTATCTTGGCATATTGGTAGAATGGACAGACAAGACACTTTGACGACGCAAGCAATTTTAAGCCTGAACAGCAAAGGATATACATGTGGGCGAAGCAAGCTCCTGGTGGATCCGGCATGGCTTACTGCACTTTTTGCCAAGTTAATACTCAAACAAGATTCAGATCCTAAGCAACACGAAGAAACTGCAAAGCACACAATGGCTATAAGAGTGATATCCAGCAACGCAAAGATCTGCCCGACGCAGACTTCCGAACATAGAAGTTGTTGGAACCTTCTCTCAGGAAAGGAAACAGTAGCACTTCATGGTTATCTTTGCAGCCATACAGTGCCTCTACGGTGGATTTTAAATTTTGGGCATATTTCAGCGAGAATTTGCAACTCTGGCAACCCTGGCTGGCAGACGCGCGCAATGTAAAGGCTGGTTGCTTCCGACCGGACCGAGAAACGAAAATGTTAACGAGGGGAGCCTCGACGACAAGAGCCGAAAGTTTTCGACAGCGCAGCAGAAGATTTAGTTGTTAAAACGCCTTTGGCATGGATAAACGCTGCAATTGTGTATACTGAACACGGGTATTGCCAGTAGGTTGGTTAAAATTATGTATATTGATTTAGATAAGCATAGATGTACATGTAGGAGCATAAGAAACAGCAAAATAGATGGAACGATCTCACCGAGAATGCGGGCCTGAAGGGACGATACGACGAGCAACTTGTCAACTGGAAATTCCGGCGTGGCCAGGCAGCTATAATATGTCGAAATAAGCCCAACCGAGAAGCCACAACAGCAATCAATGGATACTAAAATAACCTCTTGAAACTGGCAGCCAATTGTGAGATAAACAAGCGATAGAACAATAAAACCAAGCAGCAATTCGGCAAGCATGCAGCACGAATGTAATACGAAGCCAATTGATCTCCCACTGGGGAGTTATGCTGCATGGGGCAACAGCGAGCAGTGGGGTACCTGTCCATTAAACTTGGTTAAACCACACGTGCTCTAACCTGTGATTAAAGGTATGGAAACTCCAATTTATAAACACACTTTGGTAATAATCGTAATAATCAATCATATACCGTAAATCCTCAAATAAGCCCCCGGGAGCTTATTTGCAAAAATGAATTTTTGGGTGGGGCTTAATCGAGGGGGGCGCTTATTCGAACGTGGGGGCTTATTTGAGGATTTACGGTAATCAAGGTCAGAACATCTAGTCGGTGCGGTCAAACAAAAGAACAAAAGATAAAACTATAGGAATAACAGAGGAAGCGGAAGCATGTCTTTAATATTTAATTGAGTGTCAATCACTTTTCACAAGCTTACGCTTCACTTCGCTTCCGCTCCACTGCGATTTGTAATGTGGCTTTCCAAAATTTGACATGACAGCCTAAGCCTATACGTATTCCCGTGTCCAACGATCACCTAAGTTTAGCTTTATGATTATGAGTATAGTTTTTAATAAAGTAAACCAAGAACTATATGACATCTTTAATAATGGGTTTAAAAAATCTGAAAAAATACCCCAACTGACAAAAGGCAATTTAAAACAAAACGTATATTCACACAAAATATAAAAAACCGCTGTTTATAAATAAACTTGACTTATTTTCCATAACTGTATGTATGTATCAATAATATCAAATTTATTGATCGTTTTGTTTTGCTATTAATTTTGTATTTGACCATTTAGCTTAGTTTTGTTAAATTTTTCTGACTTGAACTTATTTTCCGATTTCTCGTCGGTTGATAAGGCTTGTCGGCCGATCAACCAATCGGAATTCTCCTGGAAAATTGGTGAGCTCTTATCTACGCATTTATAAGATTTAAACCAAATCGGGTCAGTCAAAAATTTGCAAAATCGCTAGGCCGAGCAGGTCCTGGCACGGGTAAAGTAGAATAATGCTATTTTGGATTAATAATGCATGCAAATAACCTCATTTGTTTTATCTGGTGTGTATTTGAAGCAGTAGCTCATATTTTGGTAATATTTCAAGTGTAGTTATGGTCATAACTGTGTGGAAAAACTCGAAAATCCCTTCCAGGAGTGTAAACATTAATGCCCAGAGATCGAAGATTTGACAAGTTCAATGTGAATTCGAAGAAAAACTTTCCAGCACAATGTTGGGCTTCATACTGGTGTGCTGGTTTTGGTTATATTGTCTGACTTTGTCAACAATATACACCGCCCACAATATCGTAATTAACTGTTTTTAATTTATGTATAACATCATTGATATATTTACGTATTATTACCTAACAATTATGTTGTAAATTATGATGATGATGAAGATGACTATGTTGCAAATTATGATTATGATGACTATTGTGATGATGATGATGATGATCCAAAGCATAACGCAATGGCTTGTTCTTGCGATTCTCTGCGGTACGAGTGAATAATTAACCATCCATGTTCTGCTTGGACATGGCATTTCAAAAGAAATGAAGATCAAGAGAAGGTTTTCTAGAATATAAGTTTGACCTCTTCTTGATGCTCATTTGGTGATACTGTTAATCAATAGTTAAACATACAATGCCATTTTAGGCGTTAGGATTTATTCAAAGTATTATGTTCGTGTAATTATATAAGCGGATGTCTGAAAATCTGATTCTTTCAACATGAACTTTTCGCATGAGAAGTCTTGCTTGAACTTCATACACAACCTTGAAAATGCGTATTGCTCAATTAAAGTGTTTTCCTCTAAGAAACTCATCAAAAGATGGTTCCGCAATGACAGCATCTCCGATCACTAAATCAGCAATCCCACACTCCTTTGTTCTCTTGTTGATGGCTGCAATGAATGACATATGAGCATGGAAGGCACCAATAACTGAAATAACAGGTTTGAACCTTTCAGGGCTTACGAACTTTACTTAGACCATTAGAGCATAAACTAGCTGGTCGACAACAAATGTACGAATGACATATGCTTTAGGTTGGATGATACCGTTGCACTTTCCACAACCGTGTTCAGTACAGGTTTATGTGGGTGCTTCGAGAATGTCAGAATGTAGGATGGCGTTGACTTCAATCAATTACCTTTCATACCTGCGTAGAAACCCCCAAAGGTACTAATCAGTTGATTTCCTGCCTCATTTGCATGTTCCATCGCCTTGAACTCGAGCCAGAGAATGAGTGACGTGGACGTGTCTCTTCCTTTGCTCTGTAGACTGCGCAACAAAGGCAGAGGATCGTATTCAGAAATGGATGATGAAGTTCTTTCCTTTGGGGGGGGGGGTGATTTTTACTAACTTCATATTGTGGAGGCGGTTGTTCGATGATGGTCAAGTCTTATCTTTTGGATATAGCCACACTTGCTGAGCAAGGAATGAGTGACTCCTGACATAAATTGTTTTTACTGAAGGCTTACTGCAGCTAAAAAAGTGATGGGACTTTCTACACATTATGGTAAATATTGTCGAGTTGATCATAGAACATTTTTCAGAATGAAAATTGTTCCAGGAAAGCTGTTTTCACGAGCCTGTAAGATCTTTGTTGTGTTGTAGCCAAGTCATGCATAAAAAATGTCTCGAGTACGGAATAACTTCTATATAAATGTAGCAAAACAAAATAGCAGATATAAAAATATATCTATAAATTCGTTAATCAGAGCTGGCTGCGGACAACATTGACTGATGACCTAAATCTAATCAAGCCCATGTGCTCAGGAGTATCTCCAAGAAACTGGGACCAACGCCGACCCAAAGAAGGCAGCATTTCTAAACATTCTTCGAGGCTGTCGTATCAAGATTTTTAAATCATAATGACGGAAAATTAGGATGTATGTGGAGAAATAGACACGTACAATGGTGTACAGAAAGACGAATCGGAAACTTCATTATTTTTCGTGATTCATATCAACTAGCCTTGATTAATAACAGATAAAATATCATCAAATAAAGTCCAATTTAACAGTACTTGCAACTCTTCTTGCAAACCCTTTTCACATAGTCATTTGTCACGCAGAAATTTCCTGATGTTTGGCTAACCCAAATTGGACACTGTTTATTTTCATCCTTGCAGCTAGAGACAGTTCCCTCTCCTAAAAGCATAAATTTCAACGTTTATATTTAAATTAAGTCGTGGTATGATATGTAATATGATTATAGAGTAATTATATTACATACCATAGCATGTATATACTTTGCTATTCGTTAAATTCTTGAATGTTCCGTAAAACATTTGGCTAAATTTAGCAATTTGGCTCAAGTCCTAAATGTAGTTAGACTTCGAATAAATTGACCTAATCATCGAAGTATTTATTTATCCCTAACTTACGAAATTCTTTGCAGCTTTTGCAACAGTACTTCAGCATGTATCTTGGGCTTCTATCGCATTCACCCCTCTGGGCACTGCTGGTGCAACCATTCGACATGTCAATACAACCTGGTCAGGGAAGCAATTGAAATGAAGGATGAAGCAATAGTTTTTATTTATGTCACATGTAGCTAAGCCTCTCTGCTTACAATTATACATTACTGGGCCAAGACTAGATTGGATGTATTACCTTTTAGTGCTGGCACTTTGACGTTTTCATATCCTTTACAGCGGTAGACCTTGTTTAGCTGTCGGACATCTGTCTGACTGAAACCATCTCTCTGTCCAACGATCTTGTAGGGATCACTAACTACTTCGATTGTCATTTTACCATTCTTGCTGAAATACCAGTTACCATAGTGCATTATGCTGTCGTAGTCGTAACCGTCGCCATAATAATCAGCTTCGCCATGAGTATACTTTTTGAAATTGTAGTTCACTAAATAACAAAAAATACTGTAATGTAGCAAGCTGTCCTTGCCATTTTCTCATTAAGTTAATTGGTACATTAGAGGCTCTTTAACAGCAAGCAATACCAATCATCCAATCTCCCCCCCCCCCTTGACAATATATATGTTGATAGCTCAAGATATGGCATATGCATGCTAGAGAGTAATGTGTTCAAAAGGCCTCGTGTTCAAACTTTGAATCTCGTGAGTTCATTATCAAAATGTTGCCATGCACATTAAAATTCTGAGCCTCGATGCTAATTTTTATGACTGAAAATTCAAATATATCCAAAATTAATTATATTTTAAATATACACACTATCGTTTGAGATGTTGCCCCAGTACACTCGAATGTAATTGTCTCTGTCCAGTCTCGATTGCTCATGCCAGAACCCAGATGCATGCATCATTTCGTGCATGACAATTCCCTTTTCTTGACATCCTTGTCCAATGGAAATATTCTGTGCACCTCCTACCATGCCAATGCTCGAATAGCATCTAGAACATGATCAATTACTTGATACTCAATAACGGGTCAAGCCCGAAACGTTGTTTCAAACTTTAAAAGTGACTGTTTTTTATCTTTAAATTGTTTATTTGCATATATACAGTCGCACACGCAACCTGGATATTTATATTCAATATAATGAAACTCGATAAAACGGAGGATAATATTGAAGCTGGATACATATCATATAAAACAAATGTGGCTACGTACCCATCTCCGATAATGAATCTGACGTAGTTTCTTTCGAATGTTCTCGGCACGAATCTAATGCAACTGTATTTGTTGTATTCTGCAATTGCTTGACGAACAACCTGTTTTCTTGAGTCCTCTAAAGAAATATTTAGAATTATTTCATATGCAAAGCCAAATCGTCCAGTACTTTTGATCCCGCTGATCATAAACTGTGCATCTGAGTTATTTCAAAGTTTTGAATAATCATGAGCAAAACCTGAAGCATACATTTAGCGGGCAATCGAATTTTGATGAGAGAGATTTTATGAGCTAATGAATATGGCACGCCATACATGACAAAAGTGGTTCAAAGTCATATGGTGAAGGTCGAGGTGAATACATCCTGGTCTGAGATGCATAATCGATGACTGAAAGGTATCGAGTTGGGGTTGAAATCTACCAACTACCAAATGAAAATTGCTTTTTTCTATTGAAAATAAATGACTGATGTGTGAAATAATTCCATCTTGGGTTGGAATTCACCAAGGATGCATTGAAATGCATCAGGCTTAGGTTCAATTTCATCGATTGAAACTTATCCATTGCTATATATTGAAATCCATCGAGCATAGGTTGAGAATTCATCGATTGAAATACATCGATTGAAATTCATCGATTGAAATACATTGATTGAAATACATCGATTGAAATTCATCGATTGAAAATTTGGCGCCATTCTCCTAGTGTGCATTAGGTTTTTACAGAGTTCAGAAAATGGTGGAAAACACGAGGACCACAATAATGGAGTTAGCAGCTCGAGTAGGGGAGTTGTCAAGTGCGATAGCCCAGTGTGAACAGAGTGATGGAATCTCCAGTGGAAGAGAGAGAAGTCAAGCAAGTGGCAACAGCACTAACGTTGAACAAGAAATATCGCATTTATTTAGGCCAAGAAATGGGATGCCAACTACAGATGAGAGAAGTAGGTCTACATTCATCAGACCGTCACCAAGGCCAAGTGGCAATGCCATTAATCCACTTTCATCGCCAGCTTTGTCTGATCAAGCTATGGCACCAATTTACGCAGTAAGAAGAAACTTTGGAGGCAGATCTTTACCCCGAAGGAAGCAAAGATCAACACCAAAACGACCGGTGGTGCAGGGCCGTTCCTTCGCAATATAGTTTTACTATCTGGACCAAACGATGATCTCGTTCCAAGACAGAGCACCAAGTTGTGGCTTACTGAGCACGGACATGTGATGTCTGGCATTGAGCTACAAAAACAATGGATCAGTGAACAGGTTGTTGACTGCCTCAGAAATGCATTTGATGACAAGCTTACAGGTCTGACAACAATAGAAATTTTAATGTCTGTCCACACGAAGCTATTACCACCCACAATAGCCCCTGGACAAAGCTTGAATGGGATGATGGTATTCAGAATTTTCAAAGAGAAGCCAATATATGTTCGCCCTTCCGATATAATTTATTGGAATCCTCCAAAAAGAGAAGGAAATTTGAGGCATGTGATACTGATTCTGAGGATGTTGATGAACCTGAACTTCCACCTGCTTTTGATGTCGGTCAAGCTCATTTCAGCCCTTCTGACAGTCAAGATTTCTTTCCAGGCTCTTCTCAAGTTACTGGTAACTCCCAGGGGTGTGCAGAAGGCATAGCTTCTGGTACAGCAGATGCAAACCATTCAGCTCAAACTGATTTCACCAGTATCTCAAGAAATGGATGGATGGAAACTTCTGTTAAAACAACAGTTGGGAGCACAATCCAAGCAAGCTCTGTCATTGACTTGACAGAAGAGTATAATGCTCTGCTTAACATTAGTTTTTCTGATGATGAAGATGAGAGAGAACATCTCATTTTAAACAACAACAATTCCCCAGCATCAAGTAGTGAAGAAACTATCGAAAATTTGCTTTTCCAGTTAACATCAGCACTAAGCAATGAACAGATTTCCAAGTTCAATGTGAGCAGAAATCACATTTGGGAGTCTGCAAGGAGAGGCTTTGGAAAGAAGTCATTTTCAGCAAACCATAAAGTATCTGTCAAGTTCACAGATGATGATGGCCTTTCTGAAGGAGCTGTGGACCTTGGTGGTCCCACACGGGAGTTCTTTAATCTGTTGTTGAATGAACTCCAAAAAGGCAGCCTTTTTGAAGGCAAATGCATCAGTAGCCAAAATATCACATGTTACACCACCAGCCTCAACAATGGTTACTACAGATCAGCTGGCAAAATTATGGCCATGTCCATTGTTCATGGTGGCCCAGCACCTGGGTTCTTCTCCCCAGTTCTTTTTAATGCTTTGGCATATGGCCCAGAAAACATCAGTGTTGGCCTTGATGATGTAGCAGACCAAAAAATGTATGGTGATCTTGTTGCCCTAAAAGATAGCGAGAATAAAGAGTCAATTGAGCAATGCCTAGATAACCTTGAAACCATCACTAATTTGGCTGGTATAAATACAATAGTGAGAAAAGCAGATGACAAGTTGCGGGTCATAAATGATGTTGCCAAGTGGTATGTTTTGGGAAAAACGAGACCTGCCTTTGAAGAATTGAAGAATGGCCTTTCAATGCTAGGCATCATGGATGCCCTTCAGAAGAATCCAGATGCCTTCAGAAGCATATTTTGTTACAAAGAGGCAACTTTATCATCTGAATCATTTGAACAGTTGTTTCAAACAAAGAGAAGTGAAGCTGGTTCAAATTATTTTATTGCTGAAAGCAGGATTGTCATGTATTGGCGAGACTCTTCTTCGGATTGCTGTTCGGCGTCTGATTGCTCTTCCTATAGCATCCACTAAGGACAGCCTTTCACGAACTCTCTTCCGTGGAACAAATATTCCTCTGCCAAGAAGGCTTCCCTTTATCAAACTCTCTCCGGCAAATGGAGTTAATCTGAGAATTTCCGATACATGATAATCCAAATCTTCATCAGAAATATCTGAAAAATTTTCGAGCATGTTAAATTCAGCCCTTCGTCTCAGCAAGGTGCGCTCATTAATGCCAAGGCTTGACGCTATTTTCCTCCAGCTCATACCTGTTTCTCTCAGGCATTCGATTTGCTGCCTGGTAATAACATACCTTGGCCGACCACCGGTCGATACTTGTTCTGTCTGTGTCTCCATTGCAGTAGAATTCCCATGCTGTTCCGTGTTATGGGCATTAAGGTCGTAAAGCAAAGTGCATAAACCATTAATGAGTCCCTCCATCATATCCTTTACTGCGTAATAGCCATGCACATTTGTGATTGCAAGGGAGATGCCCATAAAAATACGAATCGCATCTTCAAGTTTGCGGACAGAATACTTTAAAGAAAAATCACTTGACGAACTATTTTCATTTATAAAAGTAACCAAGTTGTCTACTGAAAGGAAGAAAAGTCTAAAAACTGGCCTAAATCATGTGACAATGGCTCCATGACACTATTCAACATTCAATCGGTGAATTTCAATCGGTGAATTTCAATCGATGAATTTCAATCGATGTATTTCAATCGATGTATTTCAATCGATGAATTTCAATCGATGTATTTCAATCGATGAATTCTCAACCTATGCTCGATGGATTTCAATATATAGCAATGTATAAGTTTCAATCGATGAAATTGAACCTAAGCCTGATGCATTTCAATGCATCCTTGGTGAATTCCAACCCAAGATGGAATTATTTCACACATCAGTCATTTATTTTCAATAGAATATTTATATAGAATATTTTTTATTTTTTATTTACCTCGACCTTCACCATATGACTTTGAACCACTTTTGTCATGTATGGCGTGCCATAAATGAAATACAGAATTGTCTGTGGTCAGCATTCACAAGAGCAATTATATTTTGATAGTATTGAGAAATTCTTGGGTCAACGAGAATCAGTCAATGAATGAAAATAAGTTGTTCTGTGGCATAAAATACAGAAAATGCTCCTCTAGAAGATTCATTATTGTTCATACCAAAGTTTGAATCAAAGATATATGGCACTCTTCCGTTGGTCCACTTTTTTGTGTCTGATTTGACGGCGTCAAAAGTGTTTTGCCCTTCAACAACTTTCAATGTGTTTGGATCCAATATTATATCACCTTCGAAAAGTTCTACGAAGAAAGGCACAGAATGAAATATTCTTGTACGTCTTTTTATGAGCATTCATTTAGCTGCCTTTACTCAATGGTATCACAACTTGTTGAAGAAAGGTCGTTGGTTAAAATTGCTTCTTACCTGCATGGCAAACAGCTGTGCCGATGGCAATGAAAAGGGCCAAGATAACCTTCATCTTTAATGATGTGGAAACGATCTGGCAGAAAAAATAACAAATTCATTTGAGTTTCGGCATTATTGAAAAATAATAGAAAATTTTCTTGCATCAAGGTAAGAAAGAAGATTGATATTTGAATTAAAAACGGATTTTAATTATGTTTATAAAATGAAGTTTTACCTTTCTTCAACATTCAATGTGTCTGTAAGCTGAAGTGAAAGCACACTGATGTGGCACAAAATTTCTTGATGCCATTTATATGTTTTTCTCCATAAAATTTGCCAACCATGGCAAATACAGCTTCACTGACATGCTTGCTTTTTCAGCGAAAAATTACAAGTGCATTTGCAACAATTTAAAATATTTGAAAAAGGCTTCTCAAAATTAACTTATAGTTTAGAATTGATTTGTTGGATCACCTGATGCCATTGATGCAGCATGTTTGCAAAATTCTGCAAAAGAATTGCACGAAATCAATTCAAGGAGAAAGGACTTTTGTTTACTATAAATACTTTAAATACTGACTAAAAGTGATTATTCTTTTAAAAGGCAATTTTCAAATTCATGCGCTTTGTGTCAACAGTCCTTTAACTTTGCGTTATTCTATTCAATTTAATAATTCAGCAATTACAAAATGCACGTATGATTGTAGTGATGTTTACCCAAACTGTTACGCCAAATGAATGGCTCTTATGAGCTGGTCACGTCAGCTCGTTAAGCTGCCAACCAATTAACCTGCAGCACAAATTAAAATTCAGACTTTCATTCATGATAGTTTTATTCTTTAAATTGCCAGAAACGTCTTAAATACTACATTAAAAGCATTAATGAAACTGAAAACGAAAACATATTTTCAATAGAAATGAATGGAAGCAAAAGCATGATAGATGATATTTTAAAATTCATGAGTGAAAACAATTTTAACACAAGCCAAGTCGGTTCGTAGGGGGCGTGGCATGTATTTGCTGCCATTCATTTTCCAGTTGCCCCCAACAAAAAACTCCTACCTCCATTTAAACTGAAACTTGGTTTCAAGGCAGAGAGTGGGAAATTTGGCGAAGAAAAAAGAACATCTTCTATTACAATTATTGCGCGTGTTAGCGGTTTTGGAGAACTTATCTTCATTTTTTATTTTGTAAACAATTAAGACCACGACCACAAAATGCGTTTTATTACGTTTTTTTGCGTTTTCTTATGCTTTATTTCCCAAAACAACTTAAATCTCAAAACGACTCAGCCAGTGTCTGACTGGAAACATTTCTAACTCCATTATGAGCCTTTATGGAGTAAAAATATTATAATTCACTTGTTTGCAGGGGGTCAGCAAACTCAAGTTTTAATCCAACTGTCAGAAGGGATTAAAATTGTCTCAAAATGATTAGAAGGCTCTCAGTAATAGATTTCTGCTGCTTGTGAGCCAAGTTTCTGTGCGAGTGAAAGTGTGCGAGCTTATCCTTTAAACCAATTGCGTCAGAGGGCTGAATTTTGTCTCAAAATTATCAGAGGGCCTTAATTAGTTTGTTTTGCCCATATTGGAGAGTAAATTAGAGGGTTCCTTTCTCTGTTCCAGAAATGCCAGTCTTCATAGTTTCAGTTCAGTTTCAGTTTCAGTTTTAAATTTAGAATTGCACAGCATACAAAATTAATAAAATACAAACAGTACAAGGAATAACAAATTATAGCATACTACAATAAATAATAACCAGTGACAAATTATACAATAAAGACATGTAGATAAAACTTTGTACGTAAATAAAATTTCATAGTTTGCCGAATACCATATTGATGAACAGATCCAAGCCAATGTAATATTCAAGAGTTAATTGCTAAAAAAGCATGCTTGCGCCACCAGAAAAGTCTATTTTCAGTTCATGAAGCTCTCGTAAAGTTGAAATAAAAATCATAATGCTCAATTAAGCGCAGCAATGGTCTCCAGTGTACGAATTAGAATATTTGGTATCATTTTCCTGTGTATTTGCCAGCGAAGTAATGTATTGATTGCCATTTTTTAGATTCGGCTGTCAATTATTTATGCCAAAGCCAGGAGAATCATCAGTTTCTATTCACGAAGCTCTTTCTAAAATACAATCCCAGAAATATGTTCATTTCAAAGCAATTTTAGATCGCAGTTAGGAAGTTTTTTTGTTGTGCATAAAATCCAGGCCATTATCCAGGTAAATAGTACTGCGCAGGAGTGACACGTCACGTGTTCCCATCTTCTATAGACTAGAACTTACAACTTATTTTTATGTGTGAATGAATAGCCGATGGTAGGGCGTCGGCGTTGCAGGCCGAAGATCGTGGGCTCGAGTCCCACCCAGTCATCGGCCGGGTCAATATACTTTTGTGGCAGTACAGCATGTTGGACAGCCGGGGGCAGTGGCGTAGATACAGGGGGCATGGGGGCGACCGCCCCCCCCACCAGAGCTTCCGAGCAATTTTGTCGGAAAATTTAAGATTTTGTCGGAAGGTTTTCAAAAATGATAAAGGACAGTTTGAAAACATTTTCAAATTGCTAGAAATAGCCATGACTCTTCCCACGACGAACTAGCTTTCAGCTGCTTAAAGAGAGTCAAGACATATCTCCGAAGTACCATGAATGGAGAGCGTCTTTCAAACTTGGCGTGGATCAGTGGCGGCGCCAGGGAGGGGGGAATGGGGGGGACTAATCCACCCCATTTGTTCAGAAAGATGGTCTCTCATACTCATGCAAATCCGATGAGAAAATTGGGGGGTGGGTAGGCCTACGTTCTGTGAATTGTGTCGCAAGATTATTTCAATGTAAAACACAAAAGGGTTATTTCAATGTATGCAGAAAGAGAAGTCAAAGGATCCTAAGCCATTTTGAGACCTCAGAAATGACAAAATCCCGAGAGCTTCAGGGGGCTTCGCCCCCTGGACCCCTACCAGGGCACTGCCCTGGACCCACTGGGGGGCTTACAGCGCCCCAGGCCCGGCCATTGCGTGGGTGCCTTCGGCACGTCATGTTTCCCTACAACAGCGAGACACAATTTTTAAAAACGTCTTGCCCGCCCCCGGAAGTCCCCCCCCCCCACTTTTTTAGAGCTGGCGCCGCCACTGGCGTGGATCTCCATCAATTGCGAAGCAGTGGCAAACTTGCCATTAAGAAAGATGCAAGAACCCTTTCTTGAAGCAAAAACAAGAAAACTTGTCAATTGAGCTATTCATCAATTTGTTTTCGATGTTCTATTTTGGTTTTTGTTCTGTTGTAACCTTTTAAAAATTATAATCACCAAAACATTTCATTTCCCGATTCGTGTTTTTCTCAACTAACTGTCATCTTTCATGTTTATACTCAGTGTATATTCAGAAACGTCTTATCAAGGAATTTCCTAAATTCGGGCGTGCCCTTATGGTCACGCCCAAAAGACACACCTTTTTGTCGGAAAATTTTGGTCTTTGTCCCCCCGCTAAATATTTTTATCTACGCCACTGGCGATAGACACGATTTCACCTTGTCTCGGTACGCGAAGTGACGATTTTGATGATACAGTGGGCCCTACTGTAAAAAATTAACTAACACATTGTTAATTATTGTAGATTACCCACTTTAAATATATTCTATTATTATTATTATTATTACACGCGAGGCACGTTCACGAAGTGACGTAAGATATTCCGTTTTCCATTGATTAAAAAACTGCGATAATAAGAACTGTAAATGTCTTGAACGTTTTACTAATGTTTTATGATTCGAAGCACTATTTTGTTCTGAATTTGCGGGTTTATTCAGTAGTCGACGTCCAACTATTAAACACGAAGGCGTAAGCGGAGGCTGTGATATATCGTTATATACAAAGGTAAGCGGTCTTGAGTTCAAAATTCCTTCAGTTTCTATTAGAACTGTTTCTAATTCTTCATAGGATAATTTAGCGTTTCCAAGAGTTTTACGCAAGCATCGTTTTGTGAGTTTTACCAAAGATTCAAACACGCCGCCCCACCAACTTGCAGTAGGGACATTAAACTTCCATTCAATGTATCTAGATTTTACATTGTTTTGCACCTTGCGATCAATGAATGTTGAGCCGTTATCAGATATTACGAAGGCGGGGATGCCGCGGCGACCGATAAATCGTTGAAGTGCTCGAATAAACTTGTCAGCTTGAAGATCAGGTACTAATTCGAGATGAATGGCTCTGGTATTTGTGCAAGTAAACAAGGCGATGTAACTTTTGAATGTTTCATTTGTTGATGAGTATATATTTTTGACAAATAAAGGTCCAGCAAAATCTATTCCTATCTGTGAAAAGGCATTTTCACCTGATACGCGAAATGAAGGCAATGGCGGTGCCGTAGGCGTTTCGAAAGGTTTACCCATTATTTTACGACACGTAACACATTCTGACAGGATTGATTTTATGACCTGTCTTCCTTTTATGATCCAATATCGTGATCTTAGTTCTGTTAAAGTCTCCTTTAGACCGTTGTGTTTTACGTTTGCATGGCATTTCTTCACGATTAATTTTGTTATGTGATGATCTCTGGGAAGTAGAATAGGGAATTTGGTTTCATAAGGCAGTGAAGCATTGTCGATTCGACCTCCAACCCGTATGATATTTTGAGAATCGCGAATGATGTGAAGATTTTCCTTTGACTTATTAAAACTTTTGTTGTTGATAAAGGAGGTCTGTAATTCTTTGTACCAAATAACCTGTGCCTTTGTATATAATTCTGCCGGTATTATGTCTTTTTTCATAAGTACTTCAATAAATTGTAAGACCAATGCAGTGACACGAAACAGTCTGTCAATACTGCTAAAATCTTGACAAGCCATAACCTTGCTTACAGCGAAATGCGTTATATTGCTATTCACAAGAGTGGATTGAGGTTTTTCAATTACTTCTTCAATTATCGAAGTCGAAAATAGATCGACTTTGGGCCAACATTCGAAATCCAATTTTAAGAATGGGGCGCCATCCCACCAGAGTTGATTTGTTTGAAGTTTTGCGACAGTAGATCCTCTGGAAACTACATCAGCAGGATTATCAGATGTAGGGCAATATCCCCAGGTAGCATTTGGCGTCATTGCTCTTATTTGTATTACACGATTTCTTACAAACTGTTGCTTCAAAACTTTGTTTTCGTTCAATATCCAATGCAAAGTAACTTGTGAATCCGACCAACAATATATTCTACGAATAGTAAGCTTGTGTTTCAAAACTATGATTACGGTGTTAATTAACTCTGCGAGTGTCAGTGCTCCCATAAGTTCCAAGCGAGGTATGGTGGTGCCCTTTATCGGTGCAATGCATGTTTTCGAAGTTATCAACTTTACTGAAACTGTAGAAAACGTTTCTATTCTTAAATATACTGCTGCTCCATAAGCAACCTGACTCGCGTCTGAGAAGCCGTGTAACTGAATTGATTTAACTGTATCGTATTTTATGTCTCCAAAGACAGATCTTTCTACCACGATATTAGGGCCTGTTCATATGAGCCCGCTTGCCGGGCCAGCTCACTAAGCGAGACAGATGTAAATTCTATTCATATGAGAAAATTCCGTCACGCCTACCGAGATAGAAACTGTAACATGATATTTGTCACTTGAGAAATTGACAATGAAAGCAATGCCTGTACATGCGCAGTTGGCACGTTTCTGGCCCGGTAAGCGGGCTGGAGTGTTCATATGGGAAAAATTTCATCCCGCTAGGCGGGATCCCGGCAGTGCTCCAGTGAGATCTCGCCTAGCGGGCCAGCCCGCTTTCTCATATGAACAAAAAACAAATTTTGTATAGGAAATGGGGAGTGGGTGAGATCTCGCTTAGTGAGCTGGCCCGGCAAGCGGGCTCATATGAACAGGCCCTAATATCGTGGTAGAAAGATCTGTCTTTGGAGACATAAAATACGATACAGTTAAATCAATTCAGTTACACGGCTTCTCAGACGCGAGTCAGGTTGCTTATGGAGCAGCAGTATATTTAAGAATAGAAACGTTTTCTACAGTTTCAGTAAAGTTGATAGCTTCAAAAACATGCATTGCACCGATAAAGGGCACCACCATACCTCGCTTGGAACTTATGGGAGCACTGACACTCGCAGAGTTAATTAACACCGTAATCACAGTTTTGAAACACAAGCTTACTATTGGTAGAATATATTGTTGGTCGGATTCACAAGTTACTTTGCATTGGATATTGAACGAAAACAAAGTTTTGAAGCAACAGTTTGTAAGAAATCGTGTAATACAAATAAGAGCAATGACGCCAAATGCTACCTGGGGATATTGCCCTACATCTGATAATCCTGCTGATGTAGCTTCCAGAGGATCTACTGTCGCAAAGCTTCAAACAAATCAACTCTGGTGGGAGGGCGCCCCATTCTTAAAATTGGATTTCGAATGTTGGCCCAAAGTTGATCTATTTTCGACTTCGATAATTGAAGAAGTAATTGAAAAACCTCAATCCACTCTTGTGAATAGCAATATAACGCATTTCGCTGTAAGCAAGGTTATGGCTTGTCAAGATTTTAGCAGTATTGACAGACTGTTTCGTGTCACTGCATTCGTCTTACAATTTATTGAAGTACTTATGAAAAAAGACATAATACCGGCAGAATTATATACAAAGGCACAGGTTATTTGGTACAAAGAATTACAGACCTCCTTTATCAACAACGAAAGTTTTAATAAGTCAAAGGAAAATTTTCACATCATTCGCGATTCTCAAAATATCATACGGGTTGGAGGTCGAATCGACAATGCTTCACTGCCTTATGAAACCAAATTCCCTATTCTACTTCCCAGAGATCGTCACATAACAAAATTAATCGTGAAGAAATGCCATGCAAACGTAAAATACAACGGTCTAAAGGAGACTTTAACAGAACTAAGATCACGATATTGGATCATAAAAGGAAGACAGGTCATAAAATCAATCCTGTCAAAATGTGTTACGTGTCGTAAAATAATGGGTAAACCTTTCGAAACGCCTACGGCACCGCCATTGCCTTCATTTCGCGTATCAAGTGAAAATGCCTTTTCACAGATAGGAATAGATTTTGCTGGACCTTTATTTGTCAAAAATATATACTCATCAACAAATGAAACATTCAAAAGTTACATCGCCTTGTTTACTTGCACAAATACCAGAGCCATTCATCTCGAATTAGTACCTGATCTTCAAGCTAACACGTTTATTCGAGCACTTCAACGATTTATCGGTCGCCGCGGCATCCCCGCCTTCGTAATACCTGACAACGGCTCAACATTCATTGATCGCAAGGTGCAAAACTATGTAAAATCTAGATACATTGAATGGAAGTTTAATGTCCCTACTGCAAGTTGGTGGGGCGGCGTGTTTGAATCTCTGGTAAAACTCACAAAACGATGCTTGCGTGAAACTCTTGGAAACGCTAAATTATCCTATGAAGAATTAGAAACAGTTCTAATAGAAACTGAAGGAATTTTGAACTCAAGACCGCTTACCTTTGTATATAACGATATATCACAGCCTCCGCTTACGCCTTCGTGTTTAATAGTTGGACGTCGACTACTGAATAAACCCGCAATTTCAAAACAAAATAGTGCTTCGAATCATAAAACATTAGTAAAACGTTCAAGACATTTACAGTTCTTATTATCGCAGTTTTTTAATCAATGGAAAACGGAATATCTTACGTCACTTCGTGAACGTGCCTCGCGTGTATCATCAAAATCGTCACTTCGCGTACCGAGACAAGGTGAAATCGTGTCTATCGCCAGTGGCGTAGATAAAAATATTTAGCGGGGGGACAAAGACCAAAATTTTCCGACAAAAAGGTGTGTCTTTTGGGCGTGTCCATAAGGGCACGCCCGAATTTAGGAAATTCCTTGATAAGACGTTTCTGAATATACACTGAGTATAAACATGAAAGATGACAGTTAGTTGAGAAAAACACGAATCGGGAAATGACATGTTTTGGTGATTATAATTTTTAAAAGGTTACAACAGAACAAAAACCAAAATAGAACATCGAAAACAAATTGATGAATGGCTCAATTGACAAGTTTTCTTGTTTTTGCTTCAAGAAAGGGTTCTTGCATCTTTCTTAATGGCAAGTTTGCCACTGCTTCGCAATTGATGGAGATCCACGCCAGTGGCGGCGCCAGCTCTAAAAAAGTGGGGGGGGGACTTTCGCGGGCGGGCAAGACGTTTTTAAAAATTGTGTCTTGCTGTTGTAGGGAAACATGACGTGCCGAAGGCACCCGCGCAATGGCCGGGCCTGGGGCGCTGTAAGCCCCTCAGTGGGTCCAGGGGGCGAAGCCCCCGGAAGCTCTCGGGATTTTGTCATTTCTGAGGTCTCAAAATGGCTTAGGATCCTTTGACTTCTCTTTCTGCATACATTGAAATAACCCTTTTGTGTTTTACATTGAAATAATCTTGCGACACAATTCACAGAACGTAGGCCTACCCACCCCCAATTTTCTCATCGGATTTGCATGAGTCTGAGAGACCATCTTTCTGAAAAAATGGGGTGGATTAGTCCCCCCATTCCCCCTCCCTGGCGCCGCCACTGGCTGCTGCTTTTGCGCCTTATAATGCCTTTGGGCCATGCTTTTGCCTTCTAGCCTGTGTGATGTATGCGTCCCATGTATTTTGCCTTCTGGATATGCGTATAGTATCATAATATACTAATGATGAGTTTGGTCTTCGGGCCATTCGTCGGCCTTTGGGCCTTGCTTTTGCTTTCGAACCTGTTATAATGCTGTCGGGCCATGCTTTTGCCTTCTGGCCTTTGTTATGTATGCGTGCCATGTACTTTGCCGTCGGGCCATGTGTATATTATCAGAATAGTGCTGATGATAAGTTTGGTTTTTTGGCCATTCGTCTGCTTTCGGGCCTTTTTTTTGCTTTTGGACCTTGCTGGGGCTTTTGAGCCATGCTGTTGCCTTCAGGCCTTTGTATAATGCCTTCTGACCATGCTTTTGCCTTCTAGCCTTTGTTATATATGCGTGCCATGTACTTTGCCGTCGGGCCATGTGTATATTATCATAATGATGCTGATGATAGGTTCGGTCTTCGGGCAATTTTTCTGCTTTCAGGTCTTGTTTTTGCTTTTGAACCTTGCTGGGGCTTTTGAGCCTTGCTGTTGCCTTCAGGCCTTTTATAATGCCTTCTGGCCATGCTTTTGCCTTCTAGCTTTTGCCTTCTAGCCTTTTGCCATCTAGTTATATATGCTTGCCATGTAGTTTGCCTTCGGGCCATATGTATGTTATCAGAATAATACTAATGATAAGTTTGGTCTTTGGGCCATTCATCTGTCGTTGGGCCATGCTTTTGCCTTCCAGCCTTTGTTATATCTGCATGCCATGTACTTTGCCCTTGGGCCATGTGTATATTATCATAATAATGCAGATGATAAGTTTGGTCTTTGGGCCATTTGTTGCCCCTGGGCCCATGCTGTTGCCTTCGGGACTTGCGTTTGCCTTCGGGCCATGCGTATATGATCATAAGAATGCTGATGATAAGTTTGGTCTTTGGGCCATTTGTCGGCCTTCGGGCCTTGCTTTTGCCTTCGGGCCCTGCATATATTATCATAATAATACTAATGGTAAGTTAGGTCTTAGGGCTATTCGTCTGCCTTCGGGCCTTGCTTTTTGCCTTCGGGCCATGCATATATTCTAATAATAATACTAATGGTAAGTTTGGTCTTCGGACCATTCATTTGCCTTCGGGCCTTGTTTTTGCCTTCGGGCCATGCGTATATTATCGTAATAATGCTAATGGTAAGTTGGGTCTTCGGGCCATTTGTTTCGCCTTCGGGCATTGTGTTTGCCTTCGGGCCTTGCCTTTTGCCTTCGGGCCATGCGTATAGTATCATAATAATACTAATGATAAGTTTGGTCTGCGGGCCACTTGTTTGCCTTCGGGCCTTGCTGTTGCCTTCGGGCCTTGCTTTTTGCCTTCGGGCCATGCGTATAGTATCATAATAATACTAATGATAAGTTTGGTCTTCGGGCCATTTGTTTGCCTTCGGGCCTTGCTGTTGCCGTCGGGCCTTGCTGTTGCCTTCGGGCCATGCATATATTATAATAATAATAATAATGGTAAGTTTGGTCTTCGGGCCATTCGTCTGCCTTCGGGCCTTGTTTTTGCCTTCGGGCCATGCGTATATTATCGTAATAATGCTAATGGTAAGATGGGTCTTCAGGCCATTCGTTTGCCTTCGGGCATTGCGTTTTCCTTCGGGCCTTGCTTTTGCCTTCGGGCCTTGCCGCTGCCTTCAGGCCATGCATATATTATAATAGTAATACTAATGGTAAGTTTGGTCTTCGGGCCATTCGTCTGCCTTCGGGCCTTGCTTTTGCCTTCGGGCCATGCATATATTATAATAATAATACTAATGGTAGGTTTGGTTTTCGGGCCATTCGTCTGCCGTCGGGCCTTGCTTTCCCTTCGGGCCTTGCGTATCATATCATCATAACACTAATGATAATTTTGGTCGTCGGGCCATTTGTATGCCTTCGGGCCTTGCTGTTGCTGTTGCCTTCGGGCCTTGCTGTTGATGTTGCCTTCGGGCCTTGCTGTTGCTGCTGCCTCCGGGCCGTGCTGTTGCCTGTGGGCCTCGTGTATATTATCATAATAGTGTTATAATATATGGTACGTTTGGTCTTCAGGCCAGTCGTCTGCCTTCGGGCCGGGCTGTTGACTTCGGGCCTTGCGTCTTTTGCCTCGCGAAATGTTCAATGCTGTCTGGCCGCGCTGTTGCCTTCGGGCAATAACTCGGCATCTAGGATTAGGCGTAGCTCTCGAGCTATGTTTTCGCGCCCTGCGAGTTTTCCATTCCTGGCTCTAGTGGATTTGGGGAGCCCGTTATTGCTAGGTGTTCTAGGATTGTAGTGTTAGCGTTCCGCGATTGGTGGGTACACTTGCGTCACCGACCTTAGGGCTAGGTTTTGCTCAGGCAGTTCAAGGGCTAACGCACGAACGCCCACTTCCTGAGACAGGTGAGTGTTAAATATCAGTAAGTCATCAGTTTACCCTGAGACAGGTGAGTATTAAATATCGGTTAGACCTGATTTAACCGCAGTTAATACCACCTGGGCGAAGTGTCACTGTTGCTGGGGAGGGCTTTAGTTTGTCTGCTTGCATTATTACGAGGTCACAGCGGATGACACCATGCTATCTTTCTTGCTAGATCCCTTGAGATTTATTCCGATCAGTATTCACGCCTTAAAATTACAGCTACAATTTCATCCCCACCCTGGTTTTCCCTCCCTCAATTTTTTTTTCTTTTACGTTCTTCCTTTTTTCTCGACTGCCCCCTTCTCTTCTCTTCTCTTTTCTGTTCTTTTCTTTTTCCTTCCTTATCCCGCAGTTTTTCGCTGCGGTGACAGGTGCGTTGGCGGGAAAAGTGTTTTTCTGGGCAATCACCGACCTTAGGGCTAGGTTTTGCTCAGGCAGTTCAAGGGCTAACGCATGAACGCCCACTTCCTGAGACAGGTGAGTATTAAATATCAGTAAGTCATCAGTTTACCCTGAGACAGGTGAGTATTAAATAAGCATTTGCTTGCTATGTTTTTGTCTAGGCAATTGGCAGAGTGCAATCAATGTCAGAATCGATATCACAGGATGTGTGAGAGAATACCAGGTCAGGCATTCCATGACACAGATGTTGAATGGAAATGCTCCCACTGTCAGAATAAAGCCCTGTCCACACTACACAGACTAACCCGGGTTCGACCCAGGTTTTCGTTAACCCAGGTTAGATTTTGCAGTGTGGACACAAATAACCTGGGTTCGCCCCGGGTTAGTTTAACCCATGTCCAGAGTTGGTTTGGACCCAGGTCGAACCCAGGTTAGTCTAAAAATTTCAAGTGTGGACACGGGCGAACCTGGGTTAGTTTTTGCAGCGCATTCGCATATTTGCATTTTGCATTGCGCGCCGAAAAATAAAAATACAATTTTGATCACTCACATGCAAACAATCTCACGTCGCTTCAACAAATAAATAAATTGATAAATTGAAATGGAAACTTGCACTATCACTCCGGCACCTTCCATCTTGTTGATTGTCTTTGTGGTGGAATATATTTTTGTTTGTTTTGTTCTTGTTGCACAGCGACATAAAATTTGACTACGCATGCGTAGCGTTAGCTAACCTGGGCTCGCCCCGACTTTGCGTCCACATTACAAAACATGAAAATCAAGTGTGGACAAAACAGGGTTCGCCCCAGGTTTAATTTAACCCGGGTCGAACCTGGGTTAGTTTGTGTAGTGTGGACAGGGCTTAAACCTAATAACTAGTATATTAAATAATCAAGTAGGGCATTCCTGCAGAAGTCTGCAGGTTAAAAACTTCCCGGCAACCAGTATGCTCTGCTGGTAAGTTTGCTCAGGCGTTACTGTTATTTTCTATCAAATTGCGTTAAATGCACTAACGTTTTTTCGTGTTACATATTCTACATTTCACGTTGGCAAGAGTCAATAAAAAGTAACCAACTTCCCAACTTTGTGCAGCTTCGTAACTTTAACTCTTTTTAGGCCTGTCCTATCCTGTCCATTTAGGGTCGGCACTAGTACGTGGAGGATTTATGTACAATTATGACATCATCGGTAAAATATGATTGTGAGGCTGTACACGAGTGTTGTGAGATAAAGAAGCGAGAACTGAGGATGACGACAATTCTCGCAAATCATTGTACCAGACATGCGCATTTGTAATGTAACGAGACTTTTAGAATGTGAAATGAATGTGTAAGAATATATATAGTGGGCATAGTGATAGATATAGTAATTGGAAGAAATTAGTTTTTCATGTGTCCATCAGCTTACTTAGTATTATTATATGGTTGCTCGTTTTTTTAATGTTCTTTTTGTAATTTTCGATTAGCACATGAAATTGAACAACTATCTTAAATGACGTACCTTGTAATTAATGAATTTGCTGATAAACATTTATGATTTGATTTGATTTGATTTGATTTGGGATGGGAAATAAATAACGTGAACGCGAGAAAAGAGAGATATTTTTGTGCTGGTTTATTTCTACCCTACTGTGCATCTGTCTTCTTTGGCTTTGTTAACAAAGCAACGAGCCTGCCGTGACTGACAGAATGAGACAGGAAGTGAAGCAATTGTCAAAGGCAAAGGCCATCGTCAACTATAACCAAAAAACCAAATCAGCACTTTTGAAAAACCAGATAATTTTTTATCATTTGCATGTAATATGAAGGAGCTAAGTCTACCTGCGCTATAAAATATAATATATTTTGGCCACCGCAGAGGTACTTCCTGTGATCACATGCAAAAGAACAAAACAAAACAAAAGCACGAGAGAGTTATGTACAGTTTGACAAAACGGTTGATTTGAAAATAAAGCAATCACTGAAAAAGTTCAGAAAGAATTGAGTCATAATTTGTTTCCAATTTTTGCAAAGATTGAGCATGTTCTAACCTTGTTTGGCTTCTTTATCTAATCCCCTAACATTTAATATACTTGGTTGTATTGTCTCTTTTTGAAGTCTCGTTACATCACAAATGCGCATGTCTAATAATTTGAGAAATGATTTGCGAGAATTCTCGTCGTCGTTTGCTTCGTTTCTTAAACTCATAACACTCGCGTGGCTCGGAAAACAGCCTCACAATCATATTTTACCTGTGATGTCATAATAGTACATAAATCCTCCACGTACTAGTGCCGACCATCTACAATAGATGGATTCCATGTTTACAATTATCGGGCGCATGCGCACGAGCTGGCAGGCAAAAAGCCGTGGCAGACTGTCACGGTCACTGTGTGATTCATCTATTTACGTATCTGTTGGGCCGATAATCGCACTTTTAATTATTCCTACACGTAAATAACACAAAATATAAGTAAATAACACAAAATATAAGTAAAAACACAATGTAAATGACATTCTAACCCCTTCAGACTAACGTTTGAGTTTAGTACTGGAGAACACGAAACTTTCACGCAAGACGCGTGTGTTTTGCATTTGCGAAAATTAATCTGTAGCTTCCCAAAACTTATTTTTTTTACCCAGACACTTTCGATAAATATTCTACAAGCTATTAGCTTCATGTTGATATTTTTTGGGGGTGTGTAGGACGAAAATTGGCCACGCTAATTGAATTTGAAAGTTGGTGTATCATGTTTTAAATGCTATTCTTTGCAGGGGTTTGATTTCACGGCTATTTTTGATCAAGAAATCATGTCTTGAGCTCCAAAAATACCCAACTAAATTTGCCAAAAGCATTTCAAATGCACCCAAGTACTTTCGATACGTATTCGCCAAGGTTTTAGCTTTATGTTGGTGTAATTTAAATTAAAATGGAAAAATTTTGACCAAGTTAGGGGAATTTTAGTGTTTGTAAAGTAGCCTGACGAATTTAATTTTTCACGGCTTTTGTGTTTGGCTGCAGTAAATACTCCCTTAAAATTCAAAACAACACTGTTAAGAAATTTGAATATTTTTATCGGATTCGCTGTTTTCTTAGCTACAGTTTGATATATTTTTTATTACAGATTGAGTTTAAATTTTCCAGGATGGATTAGGTTTTTGAAGGCAACAAATCTTTTTAAACTTCACACTGAAATTATCAACTTTCAGAAACGGCTTTCAGGGGGCAGCGCCTGCGCGGGGTGGTCACTTGCCAGGGGGAAGATTCCACCTCCCACCTTTAAGTGTTTTAGAAAAGTCATAGTATGTATGTATGTATTGTAGGGTGTGTATTGTAGGGTATGTATGTAGGGTATATATGTAGGCTTTGTATGTAGGGTATGTATGTATGTATGTATGTAGGTACTACACCTACTATAAAAACATACTATATACCTACTATACCTATTGTACAAACATACTATACCTACTGTACTATACAAACATACTATGCCAATACTTTTTACTAAAATAAAAGTATAGTATGTAGTAGGTATAATATGTACTTTAAAAGTACTTTCGAATACGTATCGAAAGTACTTGGGTGCATTTGGAATGCTTTTCGCAAATTTAGTTGGATATTTTTGGAGCTCAAAACATGATTTTTTTTGATCAAAAATAGCCGTGAAATCAAATCCCTGCAAAAAATAGCATTTAAAACACGATACACCAACTTTTAAATTCAATTAGCGTAGCCAATTTTTGTCCTACACACCCCCAAAAAATATCAACATGAAGCTAATAGCTTGTAGAATATTTATCGAAAGTGTCTGGGTAAAAAAAAGTAAGTTTCGGGAAGCTAAAGATTAATTTTCGCAAATGCAAAACACACGCGTCTTGCGTGAAAGTTTCGTGTTCTCCTGTACTAAGTACAAACGTTAGTCTGAAGGGGTTAGAATGTCACTTATATTGTTTTTTTACTTATATTTTGTGTTATTTACGTGTAGGAATAATTAAAAGTGCGATTATCGGCCCAACAGATACGTAAATAGATGAATCACACAGTGACCGTGACAGTCTGCCACGGCTTTTTGCCTGCCAGCTCGTGCGCATGCGCGCGATAATTGTAAACATGGAATCCATCTATTGGTATCGATCATCAACCGTGTTAGGCCCTCGACGAAAAGGGGATAACTTTTGAACGCGGGGTATTCCGCAAATATTATTGCAGATTCGGACTCAGTGAGGTGAGACCTTTCTAATGATATATATTGTGACCTATTTTGGTGTGGTCCGTCAGGTTAAGATACACCATAACCTAAACCAAGCTCTGTTCTGTTGCTGGTTAATTTTTAAAAAATGTTCACCAAATGAAAATTCACCAGGTAGCAACAGCACTCACTTCCCTGAAACCATAACTCAGAAATTAAATCAACACAAAAATTGCTTCATATAGAATACAAAACATTCGAATCCGGCTTTATTATATTCGTACCGTACCGAACCGAACCGAAGAGAATAATCAAAACAAGGAGTCTCTTTCTGATCCGAGTTCCAGAGTCCTGCATCTCTGTTACGAGGTATCTTTACATGTCCCTTTGTTTGTACACAATGAAAACTGCGAAGAGGTCCCTTAAAAAGTGTTTACGAAATTTTATCGAAGTGGAGTAATTAAAACTCCAATAATTAAAATTTCTTTCACTCAAAGCCACGCAAATTCTGGCTCATTTAAAAGAGAATGTTTTAACATTTTGGAAAATATAAAAAATTTTCATGTAACTGTCTTGACCTTTTAGAATTCAAGGTCTTGAACCTTGAATTCTAAAAGGTCAAGACAGTTTTGTTTGTTTATCATTGTTTATCAAAGGTCAAGACAGTTTGTCTTTGTTTATCATTTTAGGAATGTGATTGGTATTTTTCCATAATTTTTTTCAGAGTAAAAAAAGAAGGTTAAGCACCATAACAAAAAATCCGACATGGATGTTCCTATAATTTGTTTCAAATATTATAATTTGATATAATTTTTAAGGGCTGAATATTTTCTGAAGTGAACAACAATTTTATTTTTTAAAACCATATTTGAAATATGAAAAACAAAACATGTGCTTCTCAAGTTGTAAACAAAGACTTAAACCTTGAATTCTAAAAGGTCAAGACAGTTACATGAAATTTTTATATATTTTTCAAAATGTTAAAACATTCTTTTTTAAATGAGAGAAAATTTGTGTGGCTTTGAGTGAAAGAAATTTTAATTATTGGCGTTTAATTACTCCACTTCGATAAATTTTCGCAAACTGTTTTTGAGGGACCTCTTTGCAGTTTGCTTTTAATACTATGGTAAAACAAAATGATATTAAATTATGATTTCACTTGAAAAAGTATGAAATTTTGAGTATATTTCTGCTAAAGAAATTCACTATTGAAACCTGTTTGATAGTTTTATATTATTATGTAAATTTTCTTGCTCAAGCCTAGGGCCACTTCTAGAGACCATTTTTCATCAGGCGTTGCAACATTTTGGAACCCTAGTGTAGTGTATAATATAGATAGGAGTACACAAGTTGACCAGCCGGCTGGCACAGCACAACAGAAAGAGGCTTTGAGATGTCATCAATGAAAAAGATAACAATATTGTAGATTCATACTTAGGCAGGTAATAACTGTCCATTGGTATATTTCTTGCACGAGTTGGGCATGGTCACAAATAAAATTTATATAATTCTCAGCCTAACACAAAAAGAAAGCAAACAACCAACAGCTTATAATATCAAATTGGGTTTCAAACATGACCAACATAGCACCCACTTTACTCTGCAAATTATTTCACTCCTTCTTGTATCATCTTAAAATTCTGATCTTACTTTGAAAAATTGAATTACCTACTTTCAAGCAATATTTTTATGGTTTCCATTTATGTGAGTATATTTCATCTGCTCAAGTCTGCAGCAAATTTACTTCCAAAACATTGACCGATAAGGTGAATGGAAATATCAGGGAGCAGAGTTGAAGGTCCTTATCTGTTGTTCTTGCTATTGACAGTACTTATTTTACGGACTCAGGGTGTGAACTTATGATCAAACATTCCAATGTGATCTGATTAGAGGAGGGCTTAAGATTTCCGTCAGTAATTTACTAAAAGTGTCCATGTAAGTACATAATTGATTGGTCAAGTACATAATAATCAGTACAGAATAGAAACAAGAAAGGAGACAGGTTCTCTGTTACTTAAAGTTTCATGCTCACGCAATCATCAGACAGACTATTATGAATTACATCCCGATTTACTGAAATTTATTTACAAGCAGGGGTTGATTAAAACAAAGGAGTTACTTTTAGAATTAGAGTCAATTACCTACTTAATGTTCTATTGTTCTTCCAATAAAATTTGTTCTCGTGTCGGCATTTGGAAATCAGTTCGGAGCGTTTGTTAAGAAGTGAGTCATTGTTTGAGTTGATGATGTAAAGTTTCTCTGTCAGGCAAAGGTCACACCTTTTTGTGATGTTGTTGTAGGCGGTCGCTAAGGTGATGATTGTCCATTGTACTCTGTAGTCTTTGTTCATGTCCTTGAGGTCCCAGATGTGTTTCGAAAGTTCGGTGCTGTTTGCGTATTTGCGGTTTCTGAAAGATTGCTTGTGTTGTGTGTAGCGTTTCTTGAATGTCCCTTCCGTAAGTCCGATGTAGTTTTTGCTCGTAGTATCTTCGTTGGTGGTGACTTGTGCGTTGTAGATGATGCTGGATGTGAGACAGTTGTTGTTGAGTGGGCATTCGTCTTTCTTCTGGCAGTTGCATGTTTTGTTGGATGAAGGGTTGGTGGTGGTGGTGGTGTTGTTGCTGACTTTCTTATTATGTTTGCTAATGATGGTTCCCATGTTGTCTGTGCAGCTGTAACTTACTTTGATGTTATTTTTGTTAAAGAGTTTATGGAATTTATGGTCTTTGTTGAAGTGCTTGTTGATGAGCTTGAGGAAGGTTTTGCCGATGTTGGTTTTTACGTTTTTACTGTAGGGAGGGTTGTACCAGATGATGTTTCGTTGTCGGTATCGTCTTGCTCGTGGTGGTGGTCTTTGGTTGTCGAATGTCAAGGGTTGGTTGTATCCGCTGGATTGTAGGGCGTCTTCGTAGATAGGTTTGGCTTTGTTGAACTCTGTCTCGTTACATGAAATGTCAGATATTCTGCGGTTGATGGCGGCCGGGAGCTGTTTGATGATGTTGGGTGGGTGGTTGGATTTGGTGTTGATGTAGAGTGGGTTGTTGTTTGGTTTTTTGTAGGGGTAGTATGATGCATTCTTGAGGTTGAAGGTTACGTCCAGGTAGTTCACTATTTTCAGGTTGGTCTGTATCGTGATGTTGAGGCCGTGCTGTTTGAATTGTTTTGTAATGTCCTTTCTTATCCTGTCTGCTTGTTGTCCGGTGATGTTTTTGAAGATGGCAAGTCCGTCGTCTCTATAAAGTCCAATGGAGTCTTTTTCGTATTTCGTACTAAGTTGTTTGAGGATGAATAGCCCTACAAGCTCGCAAATTTCTGCACCGTCGTAGCTTCCCATTCTGACGTCGAACATGTTGTTGTCTTTCTTGACCCAGGTGGTTCCCTTGTTGAACAGTAGGGATTTTCGTGCATGCATTTGTCTTTCTTGACCCAGGTGGTTCCCTTGTTGAACAGTAGGGATTTTCGTGCATGCATGAGTATCGCTACTATCGCTACTATAAAATGAAAGTAATGTTGAAAATTTTACAATTATAAATATCCAAGGTTTGGAACGAACGGCCCGTGAACATAATGATAAACGTGCATGCGATTTTCGTGCATGCATGATTATCGCTACTGTTCAACAAGGGAACCACCTGGGTCAAGAAAGACAACAACATGTTCGACGTCACAATGGGAAGCTACGACGGTGCAGAAATTTGCGAGCTTGTAGGGCTATTCATCCTCAAACAACTTAGTACGAAATACGAAAAAGACTCCATTGGACTTTATAGAGACGACGGACTTGCCATCTTCAAAAACATCACCGGACAACAAGCAGACAGGATAAGAAAGGACATTACAAAACAATTCAAACAGCACGGCCTCAACATCACGATACAGACCAACCTGAAAATAGTGAACTACCTGGACGTAACCTTCAACCTCAAGAATGCATCATACTACCCCTACAAAAAACCAAACAACAACCCACTCTACATCAACACCAAATCCAACCACCCACCCAACATCATCAAACAGCTCCCGGCCGCCATCAACCGCAGAATATCTGACATTTCATGTAACGAGACAGAGTTCAACAAAGCCAAACCTATCTACGAAGACGCCCTACAATCCAGCGGATACAACCAACCCTTGACATTTGACAACCAAAGACCACCACCACGAGCAAGACGATACCGACAACGAAACATCATCTGGTACAACCCTCCCTACAGTAAAAACGTAAAAACCAACATCGGCAAAACCTTCCTCAAGCTCATCAACAAGCACTTCAACAAAGACCATAAATTCCATAAACTCTTTAACAAAAATAACATCAAAGTAAGTTACAGCTGCACAGACAACATGGGAACCATCATTAGCAAACATAATAAGAAAGTCAGCAACAACACCACCACCACCACCAACCCTTCATCCAACAAAACATGCAACTGCCAGAAGAAAGACGAATGCCCACTCAACAACAACTGTCTCACATCCAGCATCATCTACAACGCACAAGTCACCACCAACGAAGATACTACGAGCAAAAACTACATCGGACTTACGGAAGGGACATTCAAGAAACGCTACACACAACACAAGCAATCTTTCAGAAACCGCAAATACGCAAACAGCACCGAACTTTCGAAACACATCTGGGACCTCAAGGACATGAACAAAGACTACAGAGTACAATGGACAATCATCACCTCAGCGACCGCCTACAACAACATCACAAAAAGGTGTGACCTTTGCCTGACAGAGAAACTTTACATCATCAACTCAAACAATGACTCACTTCTTAACAAACGCTCCGAACTGATTTCCAAATGCCGACACGAGAACAAATTTTATTTGAAGAACAATAGAACACTAAGTAGGTAATTGACTCTAATTCTAAAAGTAACTCCTTTGTTTTAATCAACCCCTGCTTGTAAATAAATTTCAGTAAATCGGGATGTAATTCATAATAGTCTGTCTGATGATTGCGTGAGCATGAAACTTTAAGTAACAGTTTAAGTCTCCTTTCTTGTTTCTATTCTATATTGCTCTGTACGTTCGTACATCGAGCACTGTGATGCGGCGTTGACAGCGCAATTGGTATAGAGATAATAATCAGTACATAATTATTTTGGTGATAAAGGCCCGTGAACATAATGATAAACAAAATATATAATAATATAATAATAATCAATTTATTTAAAGTTGGCTGGTAAATACATAGCGTGATTAACAAGTTAATTTTGCTAATTAAGGCCAACTATTTAAAATACTGAATAAAATCTATAATGTTTATTAAGATTCTACTTAAAATAGTCCATATAATTCTTTAAATAAATCTAAAATGTTTATTTAAAATCTTCTTAAAATAGCCATATAAGTTTTTAAATAAATGATTAAAACAAGCTAATAATAATTCATATAAAAAGAGTAGTGTATGGTACAATAAAAGATTTTAAAATGTAAAATGAAAGTAATGTTGAAAATTTTACAATTATAAATATCCAAGGTCTGGAACGAACGGTCTGCAGAGTCTACATTTGCATTCATTACCCCGCCATTGTTCTATCTTTCACCTAAATTGCAAGAAGGATTCAACATTTCTTATTTCTTCAGGGATGCGATACCAAAGTTGAGGCCCTCTATATCTTACAGTTTCAGAACCAAAATGTACAGTTTTAATCCTTGGCAAGAAAAGTTCATTGCCATTTCTCAGGTTAAACATAATTTCTCGCTGCCTGAAAATCTCACTCATAAAAGGAGGGCTTAAATTGTTCTGAGTTTTGAACATTTCTAACATAAGTGCTTGTAGATTTTTAGTGTGGATGGTCACAGCTTTGTCTCTTTCCAATAATTTCTCGTGAATTTTATTTATACAATAAAATTGATATAATTTCTTCGTGAATTTTATCAATTTTATTGTTTAAATTTCTGCTATGAAACATCCAAGCTAACGGGCAGTATTGAAATTGGCTTATGACAAACGATCTCATTAAAAGTCGTAATTTGCTTGAGTCCATATAGGGAGACAGACGAGAAAGTGCAAAAAGTTTATTGCCGGCCTTTTTACATAACTTTGTGATGTGCGTTTCAAAAGTGAGTTTATTATCGATTGTGACACCTAGCAGTTTTTCCTGATCTGTATTCTCGATACTACTGTTACCTATATTTACCGTAACTGATTGGTTGGCACTTTTCCCTAGCACTAATAAGTGACACTTATCTGTATTTAACTTCATAAAATTATCTGCAAACCATTGAACAATAAAGTTAGAATCATTTTCCAGCTTCCCAATAACATTGTTGAGGCTCTTATCGCATGCATAAATAGTTGTATCATCTGCATAATCGCAGATATCTGTTTTGCCAATAGAGAACAACAGATCGTTTATGTAAATGTTAAAGGGAAGGGGGCCAATAACTGATCCTTGTGGGACGCCTAAGCTAAGATGTTCAAAGTTACTAAAAGACTCATTGATTTTTACCCTTTGCTGCCTTCCCTCTAGAAAGTTGTGAATAAGACATAGAGCTTCACGACTAAAACCATAAGCGTTTAGTTTTGCCAAGAGGAGGTCGTGCTTAATGCAGTCAAACGCTTCCGAGAGGTCCATCAAGATTGCACCTACGTTTTCCCCATTGTCTAAGCTGACTTTCCATTTTTCAAGCATTTGAATCAAAGCATGTTGTGTGTTATAACCTTTGCGAAAACCACAAAGTAGAACCGATAGATATGGTGTTATATATTCAATAATCTGCCTATCCAAAATTCTTTCAAAAATCTTGGAAACCGTTGGGAGTATACTAACAGGTCTATAATTTTGTTTTGAAGTCTTTGCCTCAGATTTATGGAGTGGAGAAACGTCTGCAGACTTTAGCTTCTCTGGAAATGAGTAATTCTGAACACTGTCATTGAAGAGAACGTGTAACGATTGAGCACAAATGTCAGAACTACCCTTTAAAATCTTAGGAGGAATGTTTTTGAAGGTCGTTGCCTTTTTCGGATTGAGTCTATTTATTTCCATTTTCATTTCTTCAACTGTGACTTTATCAAAGTGGAACTTATTTTTGATTTGAGCAAAACTGCGAATTTTGCTTATGCTGGGGTGGTTGGAATATTTGGTCACGGCTTTATCAATAGGATCTGAAATACCTTCTGTGCTAGAGATGACATCACGATTTTCTATAAGACCAAGTGCGTCAGTAATCTTTACAAAGTAATCGTTTAGAGTTTCAGCTACTTCTTTGTCTTTAGATACTATTTTGTCATCCTCGATCAGAGTAATTTTTACATTTGCTTTTCTTTTATCAGAGATAAAAGGTTTCACGGTTTTCCAAAACATTTTATTATCTGTGAATTGAGAAATATCCAGGTTGCTATAAAAAATTTTTCTTTCAATCCTAAATAATTTTACACACAAGTTGCGCTGTTGACGAAACGCCTCCTAATTTTGAGCTGTGCGGTTTTTATTGAATTTATTCTTCAACCTTGAACGCATCATGACAGCTTTACGCAGGGTTCGATTCATGAAGGGACCATCATTTGCCCTTGCATATTTCTTTTTCATAAGGGCATGTTGATTTAAGACTTCGTCGAAACAATTTTGAAATGAATCATAATTCAGGTCCGTTGATTTAATTTTTTGCAGCTCTTCACGAAGATGTTGTTTAAACAATGGTTCAGAAAAATTCTTATAATTTCTATAATTTACAACAGTGTGTCCAGGTTTTTCGTATGTTGTTTTCAGAACTGTAACAACCATTTTGTGGAAATCAGAAAGTCCTGTCTTTCCTGTCTCTACCTTGGGATTACAAGCTTTGAAACAATTTGGCCCCTTCACTAAATTTTTAAGGTCATAACCATTCATAAAATTATTCACCATTTGATCTGACTCCTCTGCATTAAAGTCACTTACAAACAAATAGTTGTCATACTTTCCACTATAAAGAACTACAGCTCTGCCGAGATTTTCAAAAAAATGAGTTTGTGACTGTGACGGGGGTCGGTAGATGCTAAAAATGGCCCATTTCTTGCCCCTTAAATTGATATCAAAACATAAGCATTCAATGTCATCATCAAACTTGAAAGATTTCAATTCACTTGTTGGTATATCACTTCTGACGTATATTAAAAGACCTCCACCGTTATCGTTTCTATCCAACCGTAGTGGCTCAGTGTGCCCTTCCATGAAAAATTGATTTTTTGCAAAAGAATTGTCAATTTTCGTTTCTGCGATCATTAAAATATCAATACTTTGTGAGACTATCTCCCTTAATGCATCGAATTTATTCCTAACTGTATTTTTATTCAAATAGCCAACAATAATGCGACCAACGTTTTTTAATTTCGGTTTATTTAATTCAGACTTGGCGCCATTGAAATGCGGGGGGTCGTTAACCATTGACGATACAGTTGATTCAAAATCATTGGACTCCGTTGTAAATAAAGAGTTAGCCTCAAAACCTGAAAAATTTCCTAAGTTGGATTCAGAAAGGGACATATTGGTGTCACCCGAGTAAGAGTAATCCAGTAAGCGAGTTTTATGTGCACCATCTAAAGGAACGGGGCCTGAAACCTCGTTTTCAAATGATAGCTGATCAGAATCGGAAATGTTGGGAACCTTCTGCGCATTTAAAACCCCATTAGGAACATTTTGTCAAAAATACCCTAATGCATGTAAAAAATTATTTGCTAAGACTCTTGTGCCCTCCGGGTTAAGGTGAACTAGACTACGGTTAAGATGACTTGATAATATGTTTGAATTGTCTATAAATATTAAATTTTCTTCCTGACATCGGCGTTTAAGACTGAAATTAATGTCACAAACCTTTGTATTCCATCGATCACCTCTTACAACAAGACCGCTCACAAAAACAGCATTACTTGTATTTTGCAACAATTTGGCAAGCTCAATAACTTCAGTGGCGATGTTCTCTGCAGATGATTGGCCACGGACATCATTCGTTCCACAGTGCAGAATGACTCTTCTTGGATTCCGTTTCATCGTTGGGCAAGCATGACTATTCATGCAGTCAGTTGTTGCTCCACTGAACGATTTCACAAATATTTGCTCTTGATTTCCAGATGCTTCCTTCACCCTTTAATATCCTTTATTATAGAATCACCAATGATCTTGGTTTTCATAGATTGCGTGTCAATGTTTTCCTGTGTCTTTTCTGCTTGCACTGCTCCTGCGTTGTTTTTATTTATTATTGTTTCCCGCCTTTTTCCCGGTTCAGTCGGTTTCGTAATGCAAATCACACCGTTATCTTTTCGTTCGGTTGACTTTCTAGAAATTTCAAATGACTTTTTGTTTCTGCTAACTGACGCATACGTTTCCACAGTGTCAGGGCGTGGCAAGGACTCAAATCTATTTGCATGTCTTTCAATTGGTTGCCATGAAGGCTTCTGCAGCTGAGATCTTGTGGAGTGTCTTTTGTTCGGTAATGCAAAGGCATTGTTGCAGTTCCTTTCAATGTTTGAGTTGTTTTGACTTTCATGAAAGTTATAATAACAATTCCTCATTTCTATGTTACTAATTAATAAATCTTTACGTCTTAGTTCAATTCTGAGGGACTCGTTTTCCTTTTTGACTCGCGAAGCGCATGCGCAAGCGAGTATATGTTGGTGAGTGGGGAAAAATGTTGTGTCTGTGTCTGTGTCTGTGTAGACTTTTTACTTGCCCATATAAGGTATGTGCCTCAGATTCAAACGTTCACTTTTGATTTGAAGTGAGGCTACCAAGTATGATATCACTTTGCAAGTTTTTCATTGGATAAAGTGTAAACTTGTTGAAATAACAAACAACATGACGTACTATACTAGATGTTGGGCACGCTGTGGCAGGGGGGGGGGAACCACGAGCACGATCACGCACGGAGACGGGGAGCATTTTTGACTCGTTGTTGGAAGGATCAGGTGAAAAGAAGAAAGTTTTCTAGCTGAATGCTTATGCAACTAATACAACAATTATAGTATTTCATTTTTGTTTTGGAAAATGATAGTTTTTAACTTGATGAAACAAGATCGAAAACTGGAGTCAAAATGATTGCGTGAGTGGTCTCAGAACAAATGTTTTTTGAATTTGCTGCGTCAACACTAAATTCGTCTCTCTCCAGAAGTCTCGCAAGACGAAACTCTTCTAAAGGCCTGGATTGGACCGTAACAACTGAAGACAAAACAGTACAATGAACAAAACTCATATGATTCCATAGAATTAATGTTTAACAGTTGCCAATAATTTATTAAATAACAAATGAACTAACCAATTATCAACATAAGTTTTATTTTCAAAACGGGCATCCAGCTCTTTCAGAGATATCTAGGTAGGCCTTCACAACCCGATTCTTTATCATCACTGCTCTAGGTCTTCTTGCAAGAGGTTCTCCTTCGTGCGAGTTTCAACTATACGAACTGACTACTGAATAGTCTTCGTCTTCTTCGCTATCCTCAGGAAGACTTCGTCCTTCGTTGTCAGAGGAATTTGTTTTGAACTACTATTTTCGCAATCCGACATTTTGAAAAGATTTTAGTCAGACACTGTTTCAACACAGACCGGGCAGGCAGCTCTTCCTCAGAGAACAATAGTTGAAGAACAATAGCTCGGTTCATTCTGACGTCACACTGAATCAAAATCTTGAAAGTTTTATTTTTTTCAAAATTTGTTAAAATTTCTGTTTTTAATTGAAAGCAACGAGAATTGAGTCATAATGTGAGGAAAATATCGCGCAGACCTGGCTGTGTTTGAGCTTGGAACAAATATACTTATACTCGTAAGAAAACACTCAAAATAGGTTCATAGTGATACTCAGATCTTTTTCTCTCCACCTCCGTAAAAAAATCGATATGTCATTTCAGGCTGCATAAGCCCTTTAATTTAATATTACTTTCTTCACTTTCTGGATAATACAGTGAAGTAAAAGCCATCTGTCGCGAGTCACCTCAAGGTTCCTTTGATTTAACAGTGTAATTTCTTGCTTCAAATCTGACTCATTCGTAACTTTGGCAGCTTGGCTTCCTTCGTATGCCTTGACAAGAATTTCAACTTTCGCCCGCAAGGAAAGGAAATCGCTGTACAGCGTGTACCTTGTCTTGTTCTTATCCTCCTCTTCCTCTTCAGAAGCCTTGTTACTTTCATTTCCATCTTCTGTTTGTTGACTATTGTTGACCTTTGAACTTTGTCTTTTGGATTCTTCATGCACGAAAAACGAATCTCTGCCAATGGCGCCACGGTTCTCGATTAGGCCATTTTGCGCGAGGCGGTTTAAGTCAATTTCGATGTCTTCTGCACTGTCATCGAAGCCCTCTTTTAGGAAATAGTCACGAATTGTTAGTTTACAAGGTCTATGATGATTCTTATTTCGGATATCAGTGATGGCTTTCAAAATTTTCTCATCCATATTCAGGAATTAATCAGAGCTATAAATATACGTCTGTTCACTTCGAGTGTTCAGAGCGAACGAACGAAAAGTGTGTCTGGTGTTGTAAAGGTTGTTGGAAGCTTGTTTAGGACTTGGAAGATTATCAAAAATTTATATTCAGATGTTCATAGCATATGTTCCAACCCTCCCGATATGACCGGGAGACTCTCGATTTCAGAGGTCATCTCCCGACCTCCGAACAATTAAAAAATCCTCCCGATTTTTGAAAAAAATATATAATAAGAATAAAAAACTGGTATAAAATAAAGAAGAATCAAGATCACTGTCAACAGTGCAACCTTTTCATAACGGACAAAACGATTCTATGTGATTTAAATCAAAACATTAGAATAGTTACGACTACGACATCCGATAAAGCCAGGCGCCAAACTTTGTAATTTTATTACTCAATGCTCTTCGTAACAAATTCCTTTAATTTTCAAAACTATTAGGATTGTCAACGCTGGGGGGCTCGGAGCGCCCCCAGACTCCCAGCTCGAATTTTTTGCTCGGCTCGCGATGTCTCCCGCCTTTCCTTCTCTCCAGGTTGGAAGGTATGTCATAAAATTAATTATTGTTAATATTAATTTATTTACTGGCATTCCTTAAAGACGGAACACACCGGAACATGCCAGAACAACCCAAGAACAGGTCTAAATAATCGTCAAAAAGCCAACAACAATCCGTTTTATGATCACTTCATCAATGGCGGTAATCTTAGACAGGGTAAATACCCTAACCATCTAGGCAACTGCCTAACCAAGCTTTTTAAAGCTGAAAACACAACTTTGAGTTGTTAAGATCAATTTAAGACCAGACAACATTTCGAAAAATGACCGGAAGTTACTTAAATGATGACGTCATTAAAATGGCCTAATT
Organism: Sanderia malayensis; assembly: GCA_013076295.1. Lineage (NCBI taxonomy): Eukaryota > Metazoa > Cnidaria > Scyphozoa > Semaeostomeae > Pelagiidae > Sanderia > Sanderia malayensis. The sequence goes on from RQOL01000906.1 coordinate 6,582,164, forward strand.
TTTCTTAAACCTTGCCATACCTTCATAGGCATCAGCTAGACTCGTCAAGTCATTGCATGTCTGAATAGAGCAAAGTAAGGCCTTTCATTTGATATATAGTTTTTGTATATTGGACCATGTTCTATATTTAGAATATGATGTCATCATTATTTTTTCCGCATCAGCTACTCCCAGTGGTACTACATGTTGTGTTAAACAAATTTACTTGATTTGAGATGTTTAAAACATTATCGTGAGCTTGTTATTCTGCTTAATTATGTATGCTTACCTATAGTACTACAATAAAACTCTAAAGTTTAACTTTAGTCATATTCAATAAACTATGTTTTAGTCGGATATCCGATATTTTACAACTCATACAAAAAATGAGATCCCAGTCCATTTGTATAAAGCTTTCAATATGTGTTGTAAGGGCCTGATTATATGAGAGTTTTCAGCCCGTTTGTAACTTTAGCCGGGCTGAGATTTCAGCTCGGTGTTACGGTTAAAGCGTTGCAAAAACAAAGTTGCGATTACATGATAAAAGTTTCAGCCCGGTTTGCCGAGCTGAAATCTCAGCCCGCTTTTATCAAACGGGCTGGGATTTTCTTCTCGGCCAAACGGGCTGAAAAATTACATGTAATCGCAAATCGAAATATTTAGCCGGGCTGAAATTACGAGAGCATGCGCAAAACAAAAGAAAACATGGCGGCGAGTGCAAATGATGGCGATTGTAAATCTACACCAAAGGTCCGCTTTAGATGGGACAAGGACGATAAAGTCCTGAACCTCATTCAGTGCTTGCTACATTATAAAGTGGCCTGCACATACGAAGCAAAAGACTTCAACGCAGACAAGCCAAAGATGTACGACGTCATCCGCGAAGATAAGGCTCGCATCTACAAGGATGAACCAAGTTTATTTGGGCCTATTCAAATCGTGGTTGATCCGTTGACGTGGCACTCATAAAACGTGGGTACACACGTATACAAGAAAAAATCAAGGAAATACGGCAGAAATTTTCAGAAGCTGTAACATCAGGGCAAAGAAGTGGTAGTGGCAAAATTGTCCTAGAATTCTATGATCAATTGGTACAGCTCTGGGGTGGTTCTCCAGCAACAGAACCATTGCCATCAGGTGTATCTACCCATGGCATTGACAAGGGATTGCCAACTAATGCAGTTGTTGACGGTGGTGGTAATATAGATGAAGAGCTTGGTACTACATTACAAGAAGATGTAGAAATTGAAGAAGAACCAACCACATCAAAGTTAAATGCAAAACGCAAGAGTACTTCTCCTATACCACAACTGATTGATGAAAAAAGAAAGCACTTGGAAAGGAAACTAAGTGCAGCTCAGAGAGATCAACTCCTATTAAAGGAAGCCAAGGAAGATGCGCATTTTAAACGAGATTTGGGAGATGCAATTCGCCAATCCAATCAAAGTTTTTCAACATCTATTCAGGGAATGAGCACTGCCATATCAAAAGTTGCTGAAGGGCTATGTAAATCCATTGAAATGATGGCAACAGCAATGCTTCAACCCCAACAACAGCTGGCTCAACCTTATAACATACAGCCACAGTATGGGCATTTCCAACATGTCAACAACTACATGGGATCCTCAGGTTTACAATATGGTATGCAACGCAATACTCAACATCAACATCAATCCAATGATACTGAAAACTCTAATGAACATGAACAAACAAGATATACTCAGCTTTAATGAATATAACTAACAGTCATATCAATAGTCATATCAATACATCAATAGTCATCTGGTAAATGGTTTTGTATATATTCTGTGAGAACTTCTCGCACATATTCACCTTCTCCATTGTTGCAAGAGTAAACAGGGTCAGGTATGTTAGCATAGTATTCTTCGACCTCATGATGCTTCATAATTTGTTCTTGCACATTTACTTCATCCAGACCACAGTTTTGTCTGGCTTCACAGTAGTTATGCAGAACAAAACAACTATATGCAACTGTTGGGACAATTTCCAATTTGAGATCTACTTTTCTGTTCATAAACCCCCAACGAGCCTTGAGACGACCAAAAGCACACTCCACCTGGTTTCTTGCGGACCTTAACATATTGTTGAAAATGACTTGCTTATTTTCAAAGCATGTTTTGTATTCCTTCATACAAAATGGTGTTAGGGGGTAGGCTGGATCTGCAATCAAGTATGTAGGTATTGCTCTATAACCTGGTAATACTGTGAAAAGTGTCTTTGGCAGCTGACCATGTTGCAATTTCAAATTAAGGTCCGAGTTTGCAAAAACTTTAGCATCATGAACAGAGCCAGGTCATCTGCAATCAATGTCCATAAACAAGCCTTTGCTGTCACATACTGCTTGAATATTGAGAGAGAAAAACTGTTTATAGTTGAAATAGTCTTGTGGATTTGCATGGGGACTCTTGATTCTTATGTGGGTGCCATCAACACAACCAAATGCCTGTATCATGCCAAATTTTAACTCAAATTCAGACACTTTTTTCCTCATTTCTTCCTCACTTCTAGGCAAAAAAATGTACTTTGGGCCTAGCTTGGTACTTATTGCATAACAAACTTCAGCAATAGTTTTTGTCACAGTGCACTGGTGAATACCGAATGTGTTGGCTGTCATCCACAACGAGCCTGTGTCCTTCAAATAATACAGTGTAACAGCCAGTTTTTTTAGTGAACTCAGGAAGCCATGATTAGGAGTACTGGTGTTGGGTGCTATAAACGGGTCTAGTTCTGAAGCTAAATTCATGAAAGACTGCCTGTCCATTCGAAAATTCTTTTTCCATACATTGTCAGATACATTAGCTGCAAGCATGTTTTCCCACCATTTGCCAGTTCGTCCATTAGCCACCCAAATTGACCTTGGTTTTCGACGTAAGCGACGTTGCTGCAAATATCTTCTTTTTCGACCACTTCTTGAACGCTTTGAACCCAAATATGCAGCTAATATCATGTTCCTTTTTGCTTCAAAAAGCTTCCGTGGAATAATTATAGACTTTATTTGAAACAGCAAAGTGAGAAGCAAACTAAATTGCAAAAAGATGAGAGCAGCTATTTTCTTCATGTCATATTCCGCCATTTTGAATAGTTACTATTTTTTTTCGCGTTCCCCCCAAGATTTTCAAACTAAACACAGCGGGCGCGAGCCACTATATAATCGCTCAAAATTTCAGCCCGGCTAAAGTTACAAACGGGCTGCAAACTCTCATATAATCAGGCCCTTAGTAAGATATCACAGAAGTTTAAGGAACTTGTCCGGAGCAAAGCAAACCAACCTACACGAGTTTGACTGTAGACATGGTATCCAGGGTATCCATTCATCCCCGGAGTCTTCGCTTGAAAGAAAGTCAGAAACTTCCCAATGACTTTCAGATTCAAAACTACCGGTTAGTTCATCGTTTGCAGATATTTCAATGTTGCCTTGATATTGGCTGTTACTAGCACTTGCTTCGACTTCCGTATCTATCATCATTGCGCTTCTTACTCTTCTTCTCTTACTTCTTTTCCTTTCACTTTCATCTCCACTCTCTGCATCTGCATCTATGAAATTGGTCTCTTCATGATTTTCTTCCTTCTATTTTTCTTCTATTCCGAGATGGGGGCAATTGATTTCCAGTGAACCACACCGGAATTACAAGCTTTTGTTCATGACACCATTTCCACCCATAATTTCTGAAGTTGATTGCTTGAGGCTTTATTTGTGAGCTTCACATTTATGAGCCAGATGTTAACTTGATAATGGACCTGCTTTAAAGCCAGAACCACGGAATCGGGATCAGGTGGGATGCGCATTGAGGATTTGATCTCCATCTCTTTGTATAAGCGTATTCTAATTTGGAGGTACGGCTCGTTCTTCTTCCATGTATAGACGATGGTTGGTACAAATTCTTTGGCATCTTCATATTTTCCTCGCTGAAGACTTCACCTTTTCCAAGATTTTTCAACAAGTCGCATTTGCTTTGCAAATTAAGTATTTTTTTAACACCTTTGCCTTACCGACTTTGTATAGGTACGACATTGTATCGCAACCTGTTATTGCATGAATGGCAGGAAGGGTGAGGCATATTTTTGGACCCAGAAACTTACAGATGGCACTGATATTTGCGTACGTGTTATGGTCATACTTAAAATACCATTGCTGTTGTATTTGGCATTTTTCATACGACCATATTAGCAGAATACGAACATCTGTATCCTTTGATACCACAACAACATCATTGCGTGCCATTGAAGCATATAGGATGAAACGCGTGTCCGCCTCCTCATGGTTGCATTCATGAAGTACACAAGTGCTGTCTTTTGTTATCAAGTAAGTTGTACTTCCAGCTGTACAAATATATGGATGTTGAAGATGACAAAGAATTTGTGCGACCCATCTTCTATACATGGAAGAAGAACGAGCCATACCTCCAAATTAGAATACGGTTATACAAAGAAATGGAGACCAAATCCTCAATGTGCATCCCACCTAATCCCGACTCTGTGGTTCAGGCTTTAAAGCGGGTCCATTATCAAGTTCACATCTGGCTCATAAATGTGAAGTTCACAAATTAACCCTCAAGCAATCAACTTCAGAAATTATGGGTGGAAGTGGTGTCATGAACAAAAGCTTTTCATTCCGGTGTGGTTCACTGGAAATCAATTGCCCCCATCTCTGAATAGAAGGAAAATAGAAGGAAGAGAATCATGAAGAGACCGATTTCATAGATGCAGATGCAGAGAGTGAAGATGAACGTGAAAGGAAAAGAAGTAAGAGAAGAAGAGTCAGAAACGCAATGATGATAGATACGGAAGTCGAAGCAAGTGCTAGTAACAGCGAATATCAAGGGGAAAATAAAATATCTGCAAACGATGAACTAACCGGTAGTTTTGAATCTGAAAGTGATTGGGAAGTTTCTGACTATCTTTCAAGCGAAGACTCCGGGGATAAATGGATACCCTGGATACCATGTCTACAGTCAAACTCGTGTAGGTTGGTTTGCTTTGTTCCGGACAAGTTCCTTAAACTTCTGTGATGTCTTACTAACAACACATATTGAAAGCTTTATACAAAATAGACTGGGATCTCATTTTTTGTATGAGTTGTAAAATATCGGATATCCGACTAAAGCATAGTTTATTGAATATGACTAAAGTTAAACCGAGTTATGCAAGTTTTATTGCAGTACTATAGGTAAGCATACATAATTAAGCAGAATAACAAGCTCACGATAATGTTTTAAACATCTCAAATCAAGTAAATTTGTTTAACACAACATGTAGTACCACTGGGAGTAGCTGATGCGGAAAAATAATGATGACGTCATATTCTAAATATAGAACATGGTCCAATATACAAAAACTGTTTATCAAATGAAAGGCCTTACTTTGCTCTATTCAGACATGCAATTATTTGACGAGTCTAGCTGATGCCTATAAAGATATCGCAAGATTTAAGAAAAATCAGGCCATTTTAATGACGTCATCATTTAAGTAACTTCCGGTCATTTTTCGAAATGTTGTCTGGTCTTAAATTGATCTTAAAAACTCAAAGTTTTGTTTTCAGCTTTAAAAAGCTTGGTTAGGCAGTTGCTTAGATGGTTAGGGTATTTACCCTGTCTTTCTTCGCTGCAGTGCAGTGAGACGTTTTAGAAACATTGAGAAAACGCCATTTGGTTGGCTTATCTGCTGGTTATTAACTTTTATTCGTGGCGAGAAGAGAAAAGCTGTGCGGAAGTATAGTAGGCCTTAAAAAACTATACGCGATTTCATGGTTATGGGGGCCATTATGAATTATCGGAAAAGTGATATCATCATGGCGGACTTGCTGTGACAACACAAATTCTCCCTACTTCTTTCCTCGTGAATCATATGTAAAATATGGAAAATTACATAGAAATCATGTAAGTTATAACCAAAAAGTGCTGCTTTTTTCGTAATCAAACCTTTTAGTTCGTATTGCATTGTTTTCACATTTTTTTTACTTGATTTCTTCGACTTGTCCAAAATGGCCTAAGATCGACCACGCGTTGGATTGGCCTGTGCTGCTTTAAAACCAGCAAAGCTATGTTGGCTTTCTGTTGATTTTTTACGTCCTTATTTACATTCAATTGTCTCAATAGTCCATGTCATTGGGTCGGTCCCGTTTGACACAATTCTTAGATCGGTGTATTACTCTGATGTCAACAACGTATCGTGTTAAGAGGATTCCCTAGGTTGCCATTCAAAAATAGCCACAATGAAAGTATATATAAAGAGAAAAAATGTGATTTCTCAATTAGAATAAGAACATAAGAATCATGACCGCTTCTTCAGCTATAGAACTGACATAAACTAAGTGTCGAAGAACTAAAATATTTTCTCGTTTTACGTGGATTATCGCAGGAAGGAAATAAAGTTGATTTAGGGGCCAAAGCTTTGGTTGCATACGAGAAAAAAGAGCCAATCAGACAAGGTATTCAAGAGATCGAAAGGCACTTAACCAGCAGTTATAAGAAACTCTTGAATTTGTTCGAAATAGCGGACCCAAAGAAAATCATGGAAGGCTGGGAATGTGATGTTTCTAAATAGCCTCGTGCAGATCTTGGCAACATCTTTCGATAAACATCAAGCTTTCGATAAAGAATATGTTGGCCAATACAAAACAAAGAAAGCAGATTCCTATTTCTTGAGCTGATTTGTTCATGAAATATTTTCGTATGACAACAGCAAGGATAGAGTTCTTTTATTTGGAAGAGTAATGCCCTCGCAGAAAATACACGAAGAACCTAGGGATGTGTGGATTCTCTGCCCAAGAGATAGGGAATTTCTTGCTGCCAACTGCTCATGTACCGCTGGGTTTGGAGAGTGTTGTAACCATGTCTTATCGATTTTATATAAAGTTAATTACGCAAATTCACGTGGCTTCATAAATCCGTCCCGCATTTCAGAAGCTTGTTCGTGAAACAAAGGAACAAGTGCAGATGTCACAGCTGTAAAGATCAAGGAAATGGCAATCGAGAAACACGAGAACCAAAAAACAGGGAAAAGAAGGATGGTGCAAACAGACCTGAAAAGAGACTTTGATGTTCGGCCAGTAGAGCTGCGTGGTTCAGAAAATGTACGTTTGGATAGTTTCTTGAAAAAGTTCATCGAGATACAGCTATCAGCAGCTTTTTATGAAGGTATCGAGCTGCCAACAAATTATGCTTGCCCTCCATCGTTGCCCGATATTGCGAATGAGATCGTCATAAAAAATCCTGATGCTGACGAGCAAACATTGATGCAAATGTTGACCGAAAAAATGTCTTTCAACGAGTATCAATTGAAGGAGTCAGAGAAGTGTACCAGAGGTCAATCAGGTTCTCTGTTTTGACGCGAACAGCGAGTAGGCTGCATAACAGCAACTAAAATCCGCAAGACTTTCACATAAGTTAATTCAATTGCCCGCTCTAGAAGCAGAAAGCCAAAAATGATTCCCTTGCTTGCCAGAATATTCAATGATTTTGACATAAGCAGTCAACCAGCCATTAAATGGGGCAGACAACACGAGGAAGATGCGTGCAAGGCTTTTATGAACGCCATCGCTACAAAGTATAAAAATGCAAAAATTTTACAGTCTGCATTGGTGACAAGTCAGTTGTTTCCATTTATTCGTGCAACTCCAGACAACATATTTATTTGAACCTGCTGCAAGGAGACCCATCATGTTCCTGTTGAACACAAGTGCCTATATAAATTACGGAATAAAACTGTCAAAGAAGGATACAAAGAAACTGATTTCTTGGTGGAGGAAAATGGCGAAATATCTGTTAGAAAGAGCACAAATATTATAGCCAAATAATTACGATTTCACAATTTCAGCCTTTGGGTATTTTGTTGTGTGGACAATGCTAGTTGACATTTTCGTGCAGAAAATTGACGTAGATGTTGATCCCAGGGCCGATCTGGAGAGAAATGCAGTTGTTTTTTTCAAGGCATATATTACACCAGTGCTCTTGAAAAAAAGAGCCATTTCCTATTGTCCAAGCTGCGAAAAGCCATTTCTTGAGCTAGAAGAATTTGAAAAATCCGAGGAAAACAGTGTGGAATGCAGTGCATGTATGCTATGGCACCATTGGCCTTGCGCAAGATTGCATGAAATACCACCAAATGATTTTATTTGTGAACAATGCAGCCAGCTAGCGCTGGCTCCTGACAATGACAATATTCTGATAATAAAATATAGAAACAATATATTATTACGATTAGAATTATTAACAAACTTTTATTGCTCACAAAGTGAATTTTTCAAATTCGTAAATGCAGCAGATACAGTAACAGTGTTGTCCATGTGTGGTAGTAATAAGATTGGCACGTGACGTAAAATTCTAAGCTCTTTAATTCTTCTTATTGTTTTCTTTACAAATACACAAACATTTGCAATAAGAGATGTTTTTGCAACAGCTGCCTTCGTCATTTGCATAGTGCCAGTGGTTGATGGAGGTATAGCGAGTGTACATTGATAATATGCAAGCAGATCTCTAATTTTGACACCTCTATCAGCCATGACTTGATCACCAGGAAGTAGCTTCTTCAGAATTCCACAATATTCGGTGATGAAAATATCTGATGCTCTGCCTCCATAGCAATGGGACACAAAACGTATGCTACCGTTTGGAGTAATTCCTATCAAAACTTTTATTGTATAATGGTGCTTGTAATTGCTCCAACATGTAGCTGCTAGCCTTAAACTGGAAGGTGTTTCAAGAAATATCTCCATTCAGTCTATTATAGTTCTGCATTTAGAGTCATATTTCTTGAAAACGTCAGGAAGATTTCTTCTCATCACGTCTCTATCGGCCCACATTATTAACCCTTTAAATTCCGATGCCATTAGCTTTACCCACGTGACGAGCACTGTTGTAATAAGGCCACCTGATACTTGAAATTGGAAAGCTAAATCTTGCACTAAAAGTCCTACTCGCAAACGCATCAGAGTGAGAAGGAACTCTTGCTCATGGGTCAATTTTCGTTGTGGACCATGTCTGTTTCTTGGTATTCCGGCTTTGAGATATGCCTGAGCTAGTGTTATATGTGCATCCTTGGGATTTTCCCGTTTAGTTGCTGCTTCTCCTTTCCAATACTGCATTCGGGATGCTATTGCCAGTAAATGTGTGTAAACTGCTTTGGAAACGTCAGTATTATTAAAACCAGTGTATAAGCGAACGTCAGCATCTCGAGTGATTTGTGCAAATGTTAAACTTGGGGAAGAAACTTCACCAGGGATTGATTTTTCGGTTGATGATGCAGATGTAGACGGCAACACAGTCCTTGCGGTATTTTCGGTCGTCACCATTGATGTTGATGCCTCTTCCGTCACGACTTTGTTTATCTTGCGTCTCTTTTTTGGCGATTTACTTAGTTCATCTTTCTTATCAGCACTGGGCCTTTGAACCAAAAACAGTGTTGGATAAGGGTAGTCGTAAGTGTGCTTTCCATTCACAAAATGATTCGAGCATATGCTGGATCTATTAACAACTTTATATCCAATTCAACCCTTGTTTACTTGTTTCACCCAAACCAAATGCATTTTTGGAAAAGAATGATACTTCAATTCTTTCACATGTCCCCTTTTCACAATTCGTTCGTCGGACAACCAAGACTTATTTCAACAACAACCAATACAACAACTATCTTCTCACTTTGTACTTTTACGTTTGGAGGCCATTATCATATAAATTGAAATTATTTTTCCTTGGTATTTTTGGTTCGTTTTTGCATGAATCATATTTTTGCTTTCAATGGAAAAAATAATGACACATTTCATGAAATGTAACCAATAAGAATTATTTCAGGAGGAAACCTCTTGAAACACCCATCTAAAAGTTGCGTCAACCGGGACCGACCCACTGGTGAACCACCATTTAATGTTATCTCAAGAAATTGGGTGGTTAGCCTACCGGCCCGGATTGCTTGAGTATGAATAAGCTTTTACGGTCGGTTGTCCCGATTTGCCGTGCAAATTGTCAGGCCGGTAAGCCTGGCAGTACTAACTGAATGGTCAAACCGCAAAATGATGACTGAAATCATAATGTAAATCAATAAACAATAAAAGAGGACTGGGAGGGTGGGAGGAATTGAATTGAACGTGTGCGAAGCACATTCATAAAACAATGATTAACCCACCTATGATTAAACAATGATTAACCCACCTATGGTCCATGCAATTAAATGCCTCAAAGGAGAGGAGATGAAAGGCATCGACTGACAACGATATTGGAGATGCCAACTCCATGGGTATATCACTGCAGGATCAGGGATCCGATTCTTATCAACCCGTCAGCACTTTGCTGTATGCAAATAACAAGGAATGAATGATTTCTCTCGACATTAATTCTGCTTGAATTGAAAACTAACCAGCATTAAAATATTGGGGATGACTTCGAGAGGCTATTTCTCAGCATTGACGTGGACCATTGAGACAATTGAACTACCAATTGAGAGGCCAAGTCACAAGGACGTAGAAAATCAACAGAAAGCCAACATAGCTTTGCCGGTTTTAAAGCAGCACTGGCCAATCCAACGTGTGGTCGATCTTAAGCCATTTTGGCCAAGTCGAAGAAATCAAGTAAAAAAAATGTGAATACAATGCAATACGAACAAATAAGTTTGATTACAAAAAAGCAGCAATTTTTCGTTATAGCTTACATAATTTCCATGTAATTCATTATGTTTTACATTTAATTGACGACGGAAGAAGTAGGGAGAATTGGTGTTGTCACTGCGAATCCGCCATTATGATATCACTTTTCCGACAATTCATAATGGCCCCCGTAACCATGAAATTGTTTATTGTATCATCATTTGCACTATCATTTTTTTTATTGTTTTTTTGAAAGTAATCTCCCAGTCCAGAAAATCCTGACTTCAGATTTCAAATTGTTGCTGTGCATTTAATTTAGTTTTCTTTTTAATCTGGGGTTTTTTACATTTATTCCTCAGTTTTTGGTATTGTTTTGTGTTCATTGCGAAGTCACATCACATCAACAACGATTTGAATTTTATGTTTGATCTTGAAACTGAGCGTACACCTTCTCTTGATAAAGAATAATTTGCTGAAATCTATTATTGCTGAAATTCCAAAATCCAGCTATGAAACGCAAATGTTAATAAGAAATGTCAAATACAAATGACAATATTCAAAGACATCAAATATAGAGAAACGACCTGTTACCAATATAGATATCTAGGCTTCCAAGCACGCTAAGCACCCCCTGTCCATGTTGTTGAAGCACTAATTTCAAAACATATTGTTTTAATCAAATGCCAGATGCCTTAGTCCTGGTTACATCACAGCAGTGCTAATTTTAACAATGTTAACAGCTAGTTTTAACTTTCTTGTAGAAAATTTAGGCCGCCATGATAACAACAATTAACTAGATGCAATTTTGGTGACTGACATTCGTATATTAAATATTGAAAGCCTCAACAACAAAATGTGATATTTCTAAATGAACAATAAGAATAACTTTAACTTCTACAAGTCGGTTTTCAATGTCAGTCATTGTCAGGCTTCCAGATTGCGCATGTTACGTTACGTCAACCCAGCAAGCAAGCAAGCAAATGGTGATTGATGGATTCACAATGACCAGACATTGAAACAGGGAGCAACAGCCATTTGTTGAAGCATATAAAAACATATTGTTGCTTCTCTGTTCTCTTATATGGAGAGGTGTATTATTTGAGGTTTTGTGCCATTATATGTGAAGCACTGTTTTTGAGGTTAGTTGTTATTACAGGAATGGCAAATTGCTTCTCCATATTCCCCCATTCTCAGCTAATATTCCCATAATTGACATTGGGGAGCAGGTAATGATTGTCAAATAAAGATGACACAGAATTTTAGATTGGATGAAATGTTTCTGCTTGGTCAGTATGCCAATGACTTTTTGAAATTTTCATTTTCATGTTTTTATTGTGGTGTTTCTAGTTTAATTGATCAAGTGTTACTCCAAGATGTTTAATATAATCTTCGTATGAATAATTTTTACAATATTTCCATTGCATTTTGCAAGGAAGGCCAACAAATGGAGATATGCTCTAAAACCAACTGATAATCCTGGTCACAAAATTCGCAGCACCCCACTATATTCCCCTTTCTTTTTGTGAGTTCGTCAAATCAAAGAAAATAATCAACACAAACACCCACCACATTATTTATTTCACATTTATTGATATGGCATTCTTGGCAATACCTGTTGCAGTTGCATTGTGTGTTAAATTATAACCTGCAATAAATATCTTGGATTTTTTATCAAGAATCTTGTTGCAAAAGAGTTCTGCCATCCTACCATGGTATTTGTTTTGTCCTATCAACACTTAATCTTGCCCAATTCCTCCGTGGTATGCCATGTCATCTGCTCCAAATGACTGCTCAATTGTTCCTAAGAGTGTCTGCAAATGTCTCTCAAACTGTTTCTGCAGTCACATGCCTCCTGTTGTGCTTCAGATTCCAGATTGCCATGCCAAAAACATGTTAGGAATGGATATACAACGCTAATTTGTTCAACATCATATTAGGCCCACCGCAATACAAGCAGCACCATAACCAGCAGTGAAAATTCCAATAATATTGTAGTATATCCAAAGCCGGCGGACACGTTAAGCAATCAGTTCTAATTAAAGCTGATTAAGTTGTCATAAGATCACTCTTCATGGGACACGCGATTCCCACTCCAAGGTTGAAACAGGTCCATGATGATTTAAATTGAAATAATTGAAATCCTCATAGTTGCCAGTGTTCCCCGACCACATGGTCAATATAAGTCCCGATTTGCATTGCCAGGTTATTCCAGGTCCATGATGATTTAAATTGAAATCCTCATAGTTGCAATCATTCCCCGACCACATTGGTCCATGGAATCTCCGAGTCCAGATTTCCATTCCCAGGCTGTTGCAGGTCCATGTTTGCTCCGATTATTTAACTTGAAACGATTCTGATCCTCATATTTCCACCCATTCCCCCACCATATGATTCTGAGCGTGGCAGAAACACCTCGATTGAAAGGGCACAGAGAGAAATTTCCAAGTTAGTAGTAGATGAGATTTGGGAGCGATATCAGAAAACATAATTGTATCCATTTAATTTCAGATTTCGATTAGAGAATATACAATATTAAAAATACAGATCAAATCCGTAAAAACATGTTTACCACTACACAAATTCCATGAAAGCAATACAGCAGCGAATTTTAGAGGCACCCTGAAGTTGATTAAATGCTTGTAAACACGCAGTCGAAAATTCATGATATATAAAAGGCTTTTAAATACAGCAGATCATGAAAGTTTTTAATCGATTCACTCACATATTTCACCGGGCAAGTGCACAACTTTGGCGTTTTGAATTGCAGCTCAGTGGTGGGCACGTTTCTTCCAGTATAGAATCCATGTGAAGTGGAAGCAATTGTTTCCAGCTCGAGCACACGTTTATTTTATCCAGAATAAAAATGACGTGCTTGAAATCCACTACTTTCGCCTTGGGATGGCCAGTCGTGAACAGTTATTCTCTGCATGCTTGCTAACGAGATTTAGATTGAATTAGATTAGAATTGAATTAGAATTTTAGTATTGATCCATCAGAGCTCTTTCAAACAAATCAGAGTGAATTTATAGAGAATATGAGTGAAATTTTGAACATTTATTGCAATGCTGGGGAAATTTGAAAAGTGAGTTCTTGATCAGGGAATCTAAGCTGAATAAATCAATACAACTGAGGGGAAGATATAGAAAAAACTGAGCCACTTGCCAGTGGATTTTTTTGCGAAACAGTTCTGAATAGTAACATCGAAGTACAATTCCAGTTGATTGCAAGGAAGGGCAGAATAGCTTTTAGAGAACTGCATTTTTGCCCAACTATATTTTTATATCCCTAATAGTATATTGTAATTAAAAAGTTTAAATTTGAATAAATGAAATGAAATGAAATGAAATGAAGTGTGCTTTGAAGGGCTTCGTTTGTGAAATCACGAAATTGCCATTTCTATAATTCGTTATTTAGATCTTTGCATCCAGACCTGTCATTAGAAAAGCAGGATTTGATAATTCATCGTTAGTATTCGATTTAGTATGGCAAAGATCTGTAAAGCAAATAATTATTCAGAATTTTAGATCCCCTAGAAATTTCTATAAACCATGGATCCGAATAAATGAAAACCAAATAAGAAGGATACAGAGGAGTTTAGTGAATACAAATAGGAACAACTTAGTCACTTATCAGTTACATCCTGAGAAGCTTTTAGGTGGAAATCTCGAGTAAAAGGCAGCAGAAATAAAATGCAGCCATTCAAAGAAAAGAATTCAGTCGTTTTGCCTGGCCGTCCCAAATTCGAAATTGAAAAATCGAGATCGACTGCACGATCGCTCAAGGAAGGAAGCAACTTCCTCGTCAATCAAAGGACATAGTAACAAAGGCATTTCGGAAATCCTGGAGGAATTTTCTTTGACGGTGCAGGTTTTTCTCGATGTCTGCCAGGCATGTGTGCATGTGTTGCTGCTGGAATGCTGCATTGGCATCCTGCAGCTAATCGAGTCTGACATAATCTTCTGCCAAACCTTCTTGGAATTCTGTGAAGAGAGCATCAATTTTGCCCGGAGCTTCAAACAGGATGAGTGTTGCAAATAATTGTCTCATCTGTGCAGGCATGTAAATGATGACTGCATCTCGCAAGCATCCTCTGTGTTCTGCATCTTCTTCTAACAGTGACATTGCTCTTGCTGCATTCTTGAACGTGTCGTGGGTGACTCCGTCAAGGGCCCATATAACAGAAAAATTGGGCTTTCTTGAGTCATTAAGGGATTAAATGTTCCTGACATAGTGTACATGCTATTTTTTCGACTTTTCCTTTTGCCCAAAATTTGATACGACATCAAAGATACCGATTGGGCATTTCTGAGCACCTCTGGAGGTATTCAAAACAACTAGCCAACAGCATTACCATTGTCTTGTAATCAACTTGTGTCTAATTGATGCACACTTTTCACCCATGTTAAAATTTTGTTCAAATTTGCACAAAATAGGTTCTTGCATTAACATGGATGACCACCTAACATTTCAGCTTTTTGCTGCCATATTTTTGTTCTTGGAAACCAATAGGCAACGAAGGTACCGAAGATTTTTCTTCTATTTGTATATCTTTCAATTGCTTCGTAATACGCAAGTGCAGTTGTTGGCCATAGAAAATTGTTTAACTCTCTATCAACATCGACGTGCTTGGGTGTATCACAGAAGAAATTGTGAATTTGTTGACTATCATACACTTGGTTTTGATTCCAACCTACCACTTGATCCTAACTATTGGCAAATAAATTTCCGTATTAGCAAAGATACGTTTGATTATCTGTGCGCTGCTCTTCATAATTACATGTTTAAGAGGGTGACGCTTTTACGTGAAACTATTCCAGTTCCAAGAAGAGTTGCAGTTTGTCTCAGGTGGTTGGCACACGGTGGTTCCTATGTTATTGCAGGACAGCGATTTGGAATCTCACCGTCGATTGTTGGGCGGATGACAAAATATCTCATAGGGGCCTTGGTACACTTGAAGAAAGATTTCATCTCCTGGCCGAGAGATGAAATTGAATGTTATACTACCATTCAAACATTTGCTAAAATATCACCACTACCAAATGTTTTTGCAGGAATAGATGAAACCATGTAAAGATCATAGCACCTGAAAAAGGTGCTGTTGATTTCTTTGACCGAAAATAACAGCATAGTATAGCTTGTCAAGGTGTATGTGATGGAACAATGAGATTCTTAAGCATGTCTGCAGGATATCCCGGTTCTGTCCACGATTCTCGTATGCTACGAAATTCGTGGCTCTACAATGCAGCAAACAATGAAGATATTCTTGATGCTCCCCACTGGTTTATGAATGAAAGTGTTCATCTGAAGCCGTATTTGGTTGGTGGTGTGGCCTATCCGTTTTCCAGGTGGCTAATGAAGTCGTTTCCCTATCGTAAAAGCATGCCAGAGCATCAAAATGCATTTAATCTTGCACTGTCTCAAGCAAGAGTTTCGATTGAAAGGGCTTTCGGTGTCTTAAAAGAAAGATGGAGGGTTTTGCTTGGAAAAGTTTGTTTAGAGCCTTCTCTTACAGTAGACCTTGTTATTGCTTGTATAGTGTTTCATAATATTTGTCAAGAGAGAAATGAACCAGATGAAACTGTTGTGGATCCCTATGCAGATATGCTGGATGTAAATGCTTTTCTTTGAAAATGCTGAAAACACGAATGACAACAATGATCCAACAATGTTTTAATCATGAGAACAAAACATAAAATTCAAAACTAAAGTTTATATTTAGGATATACATGATCAGTTTGTTGTTGGTAGTTGGTTTTAGCAAGATTTTGCTAAATAGTCTGTTGTTGTTTTATATTAATAAAAAGTTATGTTCACAAGTAAGTCGTTTATTGCTTTTATTTATCTGAATGTTCGGAGCTCTTCTTATTGTTTGCTGAGAGATTCTTTGCAATTTCAATTAAAGTATGCTTGGGTATGTATTCTGCTGTTGTTTTCCATTTTCTCCATAGCTTCAAGAAACTGCTTCATCGAGTTGGCCTGTTGCTGTTGCACTTTATTCAAGCATTCCATTAAATTGGTTTGCTGTTTGCGATTTAGATGTTTATTTTCTTCGTTCTTTTTGGCTGGGCCTCTTCATCTTCTTCGTCTTCCTTATCCAGATCTTTCCTTTTCTCATTTATTACCCTCTTTGCATCTACTTTTGCACTTGAGTTTTCTTGTGTCTCCCTGACTTCTTTCATTGCAACAAGACTTCTTGTTCCATAAACCTCATCAAAAATACCATAGTACATTGGAACATTTCTGGCACCCCCGCTTCTCTAATTTTTATCTGCTGCCTCTTTATAGAGATCTTTTAAATAACGCAATTTCTTCTTTGCTTGCCCCATTGTTTTCTCCATGCCTTTCTCATTCACTTTTCCTAGTATTCTGCGCCATGCTGCTGGATTTCTGTGACTTACAAGATCTACAGATCATTCATGCCATGTGTGCAACAAAGTATTGGTTTGTTCCACAAACCATCTACCACTGCCACCTTCATGTTCAGTTCTTTCTCCTTGATTTTCCACAGCCTTTGTCTGTCTTCTTGCATTTTGCAATTCTGTGCGTTTCTGCTCAGGAGGCGAAATCATTGGGGCGACAGGCACATGATCAATCGGTGAAATTGGCATGTTATAGAATGAAGTTGGAAATTGTGTTGCCCTGGATGCATAATTGAACATAAAACCAGGAACATTTCCTTCCACCGTCGGCCTTGGTGTGCTACTTCTTGAAATTATTTGAAATGGCGGATATGGTTTTGGTTGCAGAGAACATGATTCTTCTGTTGGATGCTCTATTTTTTCAGGTTCTTGCTCATTTGAGAAATAGTTTTGATTTACAAGTCGTCTAAAATTTGCCATTGTTGATGAGAAAGGATACCTGCATCGATTGCATTTACTAATCTCGATGCTAAGTTTATACCATTGGTGCGGTTAGGTGTTAACCCGAAGGTATATATTTGTCGACATGAAATAATTTTGAAATAGTTTCCTAGTCAGGCCGGATTCCCAAAGTCTGAGGTTGCAAAAATTGATCAATGGCTTTTCAAAGCTGTAGTGTACATGGGCTCCAACTTTTTGTATGTCTTCGAAGGAGGTTGCTCCTTTTCTGTTCAGCAATATGAATCTGACAGCGAATAGTTCAGCATCTGAAAGTAAAAGTTTTTGTATATTCTGCCTATGACACCTTTGGGTGCTTTGCGCTTGCGTTGCTGCCACTGCTTGGTGGATTTGTTGAAAGAGTAGTGCTCTGGTATGTCTTGGTATAAGTTCTGGTGAGCATTCTGTTCAATCTGGTCGAGGGTGAAGTAAACCATGAACATGCTGTCGTTGTTTCTGTGTGCAGCCTGCTCTGGGTCTGTGAAGCAAACGGGGTGTTGGTCTTGCAGGTGAATTGCAAGTCTGACACTTGGGTGGCTCTTGTCTTGCATCTCTTATTGCCTGAGTTTGTAGAAGGCTTGGTGTGGGCCGACATATCTGGAATTCAGGTACTGACGTATCTCGTCATGCACGATGACGTGCTCTGCGTCTGCTTCCTTGTGACCTTCTCTGATTTCAATGTGTGCCATGTCATTGCCTTTGTGAATGTACTTGGAAATGTACTTGACACTTTTGATAGTTGTGCATACTTCCACGTTATGTGACAGTGAACTTGAGAAGGAGTTTGATGTTGTGTGGCACAACCCAAGAGTCGTTCAGTCTGTGCTGTTGGAGTTGAGCAGTTGTTTTGCCTGCAAGAAAGGGACATGGTCATTGTTTGCATTTCATTGAAAATGTCAATGATAAGTGTAAAGTGCAATCAATGTTGATATACCTCATCTTCTGTATAATGGGTAGCCATTGACATTGAGTTCTGTTTGCTGTGCGAGGTATTTTGGGAACTTCTTTTTGCATTTCCCATCTTGCATGCAAACGCATGAGGGATTGAGAATTCCACACGGTCTGTGCATCATGTTTTTCATGACGATGTTGTGTTCGCAGACGTCGGTGTCCTGGTCTGGTATCTCTGCCGATATAATGCAGCCGACATGCTCTGGCGTGCGTGGTTTGTCTTCGTCGGTTAGAGAAAGGATCATGTGAGTGTGCGGCAGTCCACGTTTTTGAAATTCTACTGTGTAGACGTGTGGGATGACTTTGCCAAAGTAGTCGAGATCCAGTATGTCACACAGCGGCTCTTTGAATTTCAAGTTCAAGACGTATGTGTGAATATCTGGTGGGTGTTGTGGCTTCTGTTTGGGTAGCAAATTTTCCAAGATGTCTTGCCAGTTGGGACTCGCTGTGAATGTCAGGAATATCTCCGGCTTGCCGTTTTCTCTGACACTGGTCATGGCATCTTGGTAATTCTGTTGCATGCTACGCTGACTGCTGGTAAATGTGGACGGTAAGATGACAACTTGTCTCATAGCTATGTGTTGTGCAGTGCCTGGATTGTGGGCTTGAGCGAGGAGATTTTGGTGTTCCGCTCATCTGTAGAGGTGATACATCAGTCCTTTGTACGACTTGACTCTGAGATCTTTCTGATGGGATCGGATGTAAGCGAGATCGCTGCCTCCTACCTTGGTGAATGCGTCAACCAAGTACTGTTGAAACAGCAGTCTTGAAAGGTGAAGGACTGAGAAATGTTCTGGCACTTGGATTCTGTATGTGTAGAATTGGCTGGCTGTTACTCTTGTGTAGCACCATTCGGCTTGGTCAGTGGAGATTTGTGTACGGGCTGACGGCAGTCTTGCGATTGCTGTGCCACAGCAGTGTTCACCAAACGGAAACAGGAGCAGATAGGTGAGCGGATCGACTGCCGGATTTGTGGCTTTGATGTCAATCAAGTAGCTGTCACGCCTCTGGATGTACATGATTCGAAGAGTTCAGTACGCGAGGATGCTCGCACATCTCCCCCTCGCATGCAAAACAAAATCTGAGGAGAACATCTGACAATGCAGTATCTGACACAGCACACAAAGCAGAGATTTGAGCAAAACAAAGGGCGGACAAATTTTCAAAGTAGAAAAGCGTAAATATCTGGAAAACGAAAACAGATTTCCAAAACCAAGTAAATATTGCACATATAGAGGGTACTGGGAAGAATTGTGAGTTGTTTTTAAAAAGGACAGATCAGTTAGATTCTCGGAATCGTGTCCAGAAACTTGCATCGCTCGGGGCCTTTGACCGTTGTTTCTGTGACTGCTCCAATTTTATTAAAAAGGGAAAGCCTCTGCATGGATGATTATCATTATTTTATCATACCATAATTAATAGTTGCTTGTTTTCAATATTTAATTAATTACTGGTGCTAAAATGTTGTCATAAATTTCTTCATAAATCTGATAATTTAGGTTCACCCACGCGAGATTAACTTTTATCTACTAACACCACCAGTTTGCTTTCCTTTGCAAAATCTGCAATTCCCGAATCAAAACAAACCTGATGTAACGGTTTGCGCCGTCTTTGAAAAAATTGTGGGAACTGAAAAATTTTTGACATCGAGTCAACAAATTTTTCACTCTGATGGAGAATTATCATCAATCAAAACAACAGGCGTGAACAGAATTTTCTTGGCATTTACGTGATAGAGGCTCAAGTTTTCAGTCCAAAATTGAAACAAATATGTGGCCAGCTTGTACCGTTTATATCCGCCTTAATAAATATAACTAAAAATGGTGTCACTAGAATGCCACACAGCAGCGATTTTTATATGGAAATATTTTTCTGGAACAGAAGCGACACTGTCAAATGGGAAATGCTGCACCAGAATATTGCAATCACAGATATGACAGTAATGACGTACAGGAAAATATTGCAGTCATTGGTAACCTAGCCGAGTTTGTCAGGTCTATTCCCAAAAGGTCCCTTGGGCCACAACTGGAGGTAGTGCCTCTGGAAGCTCAAAATAACTCACACACCATCGCTGGAATTTGTAAGTAGACAATTGGGCAACTGATTATTGAATTGTAACACCAATTTTATCCATGGCAATTAAAAGAATAAAGTATTTGGTATATAATTAAAATAACTGAAAACCATAGGCCGGTGGCAGGTTACTTATAAAAAAGCATGTATCAGAAATTTTTATCACTTCGGGGAGTGGGTTGAAACTCAACACCGGTGCTTAAACCCCTCACTAGATCAGCCCCCAAGTAAGGAAAATTTCTTAATTTCAGAACTGGAAAATTACACTTCAAACATTAAAGTGTAATATAACCCAAACCTCAAAAGTTGTTTATCAATTAATTTCGACATGCTGATCATTATCGTACATCTTAAAATAGAATTTAACAACTAAGAGTGGCGTAAATAGCCCCCAAAGTAGGGGTTATTTTGCACCAAACCGTGCACTTCCGATAGAGGTCTGAGAACTACAATGTGACGTAGAAACCAGAACCGGCCTTTTAGTTCGTCATCTATCCTCAGTGACTTGAACAAGAAAAAGAGATCGAGCATTATAAATAATTAAAATGGAGTCTTCCGAATCCGATTCATCACAAAGCAGTTCACGCACCAGCTCTTTTTCTGATTATGAGAAAGAGATTTGAGGCCGATGGGGAAAACACCTGCAAAGCAGCAAATGATTTTGACCCTGATTTTGTTGAGGCCTATGCGGATGAACCACTGGCTGACGGAGAATGGGTTAGGGATTACGAAGAGAAACGCGCAGCAGAGGATAAAAGATAGAAAGAGTTTGAAAAACGATTAAAAATGGAGAGTCCTCTTGAGGAGTGGTAAGTTAGTGTATCTTTATGTCCTTGTGTTGGTGAAGCACTAAAATGGCCTATGTTGGAGAACATCAATCACGCTTTGCTTTTCAATGTCCAAGGCCCATTCTTTTATCCATGAAGTCAGTCTGTCTGTTCTGTTGATGTGTTAAAATTGAACTTGGATAGACTTCCTCAATTGCTACCTCTGGTGCCAGATTGTTGTCGACTTCTTCAATTGTTACCACTGGTGCCAAACCATACTGATGCCCGAAGGAATGTATCCAACAGTTTAGTGGATACATTCCTTCGGGAATGTGTTTTCAGAAGTAAAGGAAAGTAACACATTATGGTGTTCATTATGCACATTTGATTCATATTTTACATTTCTTTTTAGGTGTAAGTGTGGGCACTGTGATGTAAGCTTGTTGAGGGACCCTCAGGAGTGTTATTGTTGCGCAAAAATTGAGGAATGTGTGCACTCATTAAGTACCGAGCTGGTTTTTGCAGAGGTTGGTGAAGTCCCGAAATGTATCACCCTTTACCCTGGACTCGGTGCATGTTGTCTTTCTGCCTGGTCACTTAGACTGGCAGGGACAAGGTACAAGACAAGGCAAAAGAAACGCTATTATCAGCTACGTCCAAATGAAGCTGAATCGTAAGTATAATTAAGCATTGTTTGTGCCATTTTAGTATGTTTGACTGATTAATCCCGCTGATATAACTGTTGTTTACTTTAGGTATCTGCGTGCTGTATCTTATAGAGAGTTTACCAGGCTTGTTCATGGGATTCTTGGAAAGAAAAGGATACCGTTGCCTGCTTGTGCATATTTTGCAATTAGAAAAAAATTCCCCACGGACACAGAATTCACAGGATTTGAGGATCTGCCTTCAGAGTCTTGAGTCTCAGTTCTTCTTGTTTTTGGGGCAATCTGCATTCTTGTGCCCTTTCATTGGTTTGCCACATGTGGAGCAATGGGGAGGTCTTTTATTTTTTACTTGTTGACTTTGTGATGATGGTGATGTTACTGTTGCAGGAACACTTACTATGGTCATATTTTGTCTTTCTTGCTTTTTCTGGATGGCAGAGCTACCACACTCCTTAGTCAGCATGGTATTCATGTATGCAGGAGTTGCTTGCTTCAAGTTCCTTTGCTCCTGCTCAAGTGAGTTTCCTGATAAACCATCAACCAAAGTGCTATAAACCCCACTGACATATTCTAAAACGATATAACATATTTGCCAAAATGTAAACATTTCACCACTTGAATAATATGCTTTTTCGGATAAATCACAAAATTAGAACACAATTATTACCAAACTTGGATGGAATTCTCAATTCACGGACAGTGGCCTCCCCATTCTTGAATTTAGGATATGAAACTGCATATCTTATAGAACCATCTTTGTTCTTCTTGACCTCTTTCAAGAGATTTTCATTGAAATGTAAGACAGCAGTGATATGTCTGAAAAACAGGTGAATGATCATGCAAGTATGCAGTATTTGAGGAACCATCAATGCCAGTATCTATGAAAAATATGTACCTACCTGCATTTCATTCCAATGTATGAGAATCCAATCATCTTGGGTGAAAAATGGTTGAGTACATAGTGAAATCCCTCTATGCAGCTTGTTTGGGTCAAAGGTGAAGCTTTTCTGATTCCAGCAATCAGCCTTGCATTTGTCAATGAGGCTTTCATTTTTTTGTATGCAGTGGAATCTGAGAAAGTAAAATATAAATGAAAATTGAAAGGTTCATGACATGAACAAAACCAATCTCTGAACTTTCATAGTGATATACATACCCTTATCTAACCATCGTCTTTGGGGTATATTATTTTCATGTGCACATTTGCTAAAAAGTGGATCATCCAGATTTGTATGCTTGTTGATGACATGTGATAGGAATGACATAAACTTGGCTAGGATCAATGCTCCATTTCCATCAGGAGTTGTCACTGCACTCCAGTGTAGATGATTCACACAACACATGGTTGAATCCAATCAGCTATTTCAGAACAGTCATTTTGCTTCGCTATTTTCTTAAGATCCTTGATCCTTGGATTTCTAAAATACAAAAATACATATTTAGGGGAAGCATATTCAGAGGTTTAGGAGAATTTATGGATTTTGGACAGAAGGGATGCTTACTTTTATTGAGATGCCATAGATCAAATTAGTGTTTTGCATCCTTCTCATTTTCTCTGGTATATTTTGCTATTGTAGCATGCCTGTCTGACACAAATGTTTTTATCTGAAAACCATTTGATTTCAAATGTGTGAAACATCTTCGGAATCCTTCAAATTCCATGCCAGTGCTATTTCCAACTTCATTTCTCTATGAAAATTAAGAAAGAATTAATAGATATTACTAAAACAAAAAAAATATATTGAGAATTGTTATTTAGTATTAATGTACCTGTACGAGCTCAAAGTGAATAATAGCTGGTTGGTTATAAGACATGACAGTGTATGCTCCATATTTAGCACAATGTCCCATGCTGTCATGTCTTCCATCCCCTCCAATAACCAAATCCCGATCTTTCAACTTTGTCATATTAAACAAAGAACTTTGATACTTGTTCCACTAAAGAGAAATAGCAGGGAAGATCTTTTCCTAGAAAACAACCAAAAATTATCAGTAACGATCAGTAATAATGAGGAAAATATTTTCATGTTTTCTGATTAATGAATTTGGTGAAAACTGTTTACCTTCTGATGCTGCAAAAATGTTGTCATTGAAAAACATGCCAAGCCCATATGTTGGAAAATTCTCAGCACTTTTGTCCCTGTGCCTCCAGCTAACAATGTGGCGAAAAACAACAGTAGATTTCCAGCAGGACTTCGTGTTGCTTCAAAATACGGCTGGCTTCGCCAAACATTCTCCCGTTTACTGCACTGACTGGCAGCACAAATGGTTTTTATTTCAACCATTGTACCTATACTTGTCGTGTCTCGATCAAAGGATTATCTGCCTTACACGATGGGCAAAATGTAAAAAGTAGAAGCAGTTGAGACAAAAATGCGATGAATTTGGGCTGTTCTCTATGATTCTTTTCTGGCTGTAAGTTGATCTCAGAGCTATAATATAAAAACATCTTGCATCAACATTACACATTTTATTGAAGTTTGAAATTCATACCTTATTTCCGTTTCATCGATATACTCGGTATCACTTTCATCCTCGTTTTCATAGAGACTCTCATTATCTGAAATATCCATCTCTTCGTCTTCTTCTGGCTCGCAAGCATTGTCACCCAATTTTGTTTGCTCAGTGGGTTTCTCCTTTGATTTTGTGTACCGCAACTTCCAGCTTTGCAGTCTCCATCTTCTCTTCCAAAATTTGAGGTTGCGCTCTGCATTTTGTAGCCGTGAATTTAGCTTCATGCAGGAGTCACAAGAAAAATTTGTTTGGCATTCAACATCATGAAACTGTAGAGTATAAAATATTGCTTTATGTATGCAGTTAAGTAACTCGTGTATTCTAATTCGTCATATTATTGTGTATATAACAATACTATTTGGACTCTTACCTGTTCAGGGATACCAATGTCATCCGATTGTTGTTCAGAAATACCATCATCCTGTACTTCGTCAAAGTTTTCTTCAGCAGTACTTTCTTTGGACATCGAGGTAATAGACCTCATCAGCTGAGGACATGAAATAGTGATTTCGTGAGAAATAACTCAAGGATATCATGAAATTTCCAGTCTCAAGAGCTAACATAACCTACCATCCTTCGATCCCTCTTTGAAGAAACTGCCGCAGCAGAACCTTGACGCTCGACGTTTTTTGGAAAAACAGATGGCACAGAGACAATTCCAATTTCATCTGTAATTAGGTACCTTTTTATATGAGTACCCAATCCGGTGATTGATGCAAAATCGGTGTTCAAAAAATGCTCCGAACATATCACTAAAGATTTCGAAGCTTCCCATTTGGCACGTTTCGTTTTCACGAAATTGATCCATTTGCGCCTCCTCGCCTTTGCTTCTGGGCGATCAGATCATCGTTAAAATGCAGGGATATTTTCTTGTCTGAATCTTTTATGTTGGAACAACCCCCAACAACGCACCTTTCAGGCATTATTAAGCATAAAACAAAGACAACAAACAATCACTTCTTTGTTAGGCCGAAGTCGATTTCAAAAGAGCTCAGCTCAACGCAAACGCATGGTTCTGGTTTCTATGTCACATTATTCTGGTCAGATGATCCGCAAGGTCAAAAATGTGTGCAAAAAAATGGCAAAATTCTCAACTTTTGGGGCAATTTGCAAAAAAAACCGAAAAACATAGAAAAAAATAATTGCATTTTCGAAATCAGCGCAACACAAATACCTCGCACTGATAATTTCATGCTAGACCTTTGCTACACTTTAAAAGAATACGATGATTGCAAATACGTATATTGTTGGGGAGATGAACATGGCCATCCTTTGTTTCAGTCCTTTGTTTTAACGGTTTTTTTTTACCAATCAAAACATTCCCCTATCTGCGCATCTTTCAGTAATGACGTAATGCAAGTTTTGAAATTAGCCAATCAAAACTGCCAACCAAGATTAATCTCAGTTCACAAGTGATCACGGAAGTTCCATTTCACTTCCGTGATCGTGCTCAAATTTGTAGAGTTTCTCGTCGATTAACAAGAAAGATACAATGTCCTTATTGCTTTAACGTATGTTGAATATCGGATGGAATGAGAAGATTCTTATCCTAAGGCTCTTATCTCAATGTTCTTATGCCTTATCAAAGTATGTTCGTAGTAATTTATACTTTCCACATTCTTCGTTCGGCTGTCTCAAATCAACCTCACTCTGTATACCTTTGTTTTCTTGTCTGTATTTCCATCCAAATGAACTTTTAGATACTTGCAAAACGCAAAATTGTACAAAAGAGGTTTGCTTCAAACTCATTTCAATTCCGTATATCGATCATCATGACCCCATGCATAGGCCAAACAGTGCTCAAATAAATGGATTTATTGAATCTAGAACGGATCTAGAATGGAAAATAGAATGCACACATACAGGTCGCAATAATTCTTTATTTATTCCAGCTGGGGTCATTTTGGGAATAAGTAATGCAAAATAGTTAGGTGTATTCGGGCCTTAACGAAGCTAATTAATTATCGAGAAGGTGATAAGGCTTACAAGAGTGATTCTTTCACTCTCTTCCTTTTCTCCCCTGTTTGTCTTTTCCTTTCCTTAACGTTCCCCTTCTCGATAATGTCTATGATAGTCTTGAAGCAAGAGTATTTTGACCGTGACTGTTTACTGTTTTTGCTCCAATAATTTTTTCCTTTTACATTTCAGTTTGTTGATTGTGATAAAGGCACCAGAGAGAAAGTCGCTATGGAAAGGGTATATCCATATTTTATTACAATATTACTCCGCTTATATGTACACCCCATTTAGAGTCGCGTGCGTTTATATTTGGATCTGCATGCGGTGTAATAAAATGCTGATTGAATCCAAATCCAAAATGTAGTTTAAGCCCTATTGTGTTGTTTTATAATAATAATAAATAAGAAAACTGCAAAAAATTACCCTAAAAGGGAGTTTTTGTTTATCACATCGGAAACACTTGTTTTGTTATTTCAGAGAGGGTTGTTAACAATATAATTTAGGGTGACTTCAGAAAATATGAAGGCTTGAAAAATTAAATCAACATATAATACTTGGAAAAACTGAAATGACTATTAATGTCAGGGGTTTTCCTTTTGCGTTTAATTTTCTTGTTTTTGTTCTAGAAAAAATTATAGAAAAATATGTTTTGTCTAACTACGTTCTCAAAATGATTATCAAGACTTAAGGCGGTTATATGAAATATTGTTGGATTTTTGAACAATTTGAAGCATCTTTTTTTAACGAGGGAGAATTGCATTGTTTTGTGTGGAATATCTATATTTATTGGCACTTCCTTCACTTGTATAATAGGTTGTGAAAAATTTGCAAGGCATTTCTATACAACTGTCTCTTATTATTCTTACAAAACAAAACAATAATGCTTAAATTATATTGTCAATTGGATATTTATGAAATTTTGAGTATATTTCTGTCCAAGAGATCTGTTATTAAAACCCATTTGGTAAGTCAGTATCATCCGAGCAGATTCTTCATAGGCGGAGCAGTTGAAAGTATGGGATGGAGTCTTTTCATTTCGCCTGATGTGAAGAATTATAATACAGAAAACTGTGTGTGTCCGTTTCTTTGTAATATTTAGATGTGGCGATAAATTCGTTATTGATTGTCATTAAAGTGTCCAGAAAAGGCAAGCTATTATCAGTTATTTTCCATGTAAAGTCAAGGGCTGCATAGAAGTTTTTTGTATAACGAATGAAATTATGTATATGTTCTAAAGGGAGTGATGTTGCACCAATGATGTCATCCATGTATCGTTTAAAATGGCATGGAATCGGTCCATTGTACGTGTTCAAGATAAGTTGTTCTTTGTGTCCCACAAAAAGGCATGCATAACGTGGGCCTAATTTCCTCACCATTTCCTCCTAATTTCCTAATTTCCTCCAGTTCTTCAAGATCATATTGACATCAAATGAAAAGATGTTACCTTTGCGAACAAGTTTGGCAAGCCTTAATAAGGTGTTGGCAGGAGGATTGTCATTTGGGTGGTGTTCCAAGAAGTGTTTGACTGATGTTAAACCATCCGCATGGGGAATGCAAGTGTATAACGTCAACAAGCTTGAAGCGAATAATGTGCATGATGCATAAATTCAAGGACTTGAAGTATCAGAGAGACTACGTGGATTTTATGAATCAAATCATTCACCAAGCATATGCAACAACGGTACTAGAGTCTGAACTGGATGTGGAGGAAGGAAGGAAAGTTGTGGTATTTGCCACATCATGGTGTCTGTGATCCACGAAAACCCGAGTGGAGTTGTTTTCGATTGCAGCTGCGAATATTGAGGGACGTCTCTCAATAAAGAGCTTCTACAAGGCCCAGATTTGACTAGTCTGCTAGTTTTCGCATCCATCACGTCATTTTTGCTGCTGCTATTGAGTCGATGATCTATCAAATGCAAGTCCGAAAAACAAAGAGAAGTTTTCTTCGTTTTTTATGGTGGCCTGATGGAAACACGGATAATAAATTGACTGAGTAAGAAATATGCGTTCATTTGTTTTGAGCTGTTGGCCCACCTTCATTTGCAAATTTCGCCTTGAAACAGAGAGCTAAAGATGACGCTAAAATTTATGAAAATGATGTAGCTGATATTGTCGAACAGGATTTTTACGTGGAGGATCTTCTCAAGTCAATTTCTAAAACAGTGGCATCTCTAGAACTCTGGAGGCTGCCTATCATAAATTTTATTACTTTATTTAATTAACCTGAAAATTTCATTCGATAATGTTGTGCTTCTACACATTTTGTTCTCAGTGAGCAGAATGCGACCCCCCACTTGCCCCAAAACAATGTTGTCTTGTGCACCAGTCCTTTCTCGTCGTCGGGCCAAAAGAATTTCGGCGATATTGAAAATCACCGCCTCTATAGACAACATTGTTTTTGGGGTGGAGGGGGATGAGATATGCGTGCAAAACGTGCTAAAATCCTGGGTGTCCCAGGACTTTTGTCCCACATTGTAGGTTTTATGTTGTTAGTATGCCAATTTTTATGCCAATAAAGTTACACGACGTGGCCTACTTGCAACAGTTGGCTCATTCCACGATCTACTGGGATTGGTTGTACCTCTTTTGCTGCCTGGTAGAAAGATCTTGCAGCAAATTTTAGTCCAAAAGCAAAGATGGGATGAACCATTGTCACAAGAGCAACGAGCTGCACGGGAAAACTGGATCTTGTATCATATAAAGATAGACAGGAGCATTACACCATCAGCATTTGGCAAGGTAAAATCGGCACAACTTCATCATCTCTCTGATGCAAATATGGAATATGGAGTTTCAAGCTACCTTCGTTTAGAAGAAACTGAAAACAGATTTAACGACGCTCTTGTCATGGGAAAGTCCAGAGTTGTACCTGACGATGCACCATCTATACGGAGACCCGAGTTGACTGCTGCTACAGTTGCAAGAGAGGTTGGATATCTACTTCACAAAGAATCACAGATTGATGTTAAAGAATTCTTTTGGACTAACTGGCAAGTTGTCTTCAGTTATTTAAACAAGGAAAGAAAAAGCTTTCACGCATTCGTATCCAACAGAACAGGGTGAAACTAATTGGTGATTACACTGATGTGGAACATTGAAAGTATGTGCCATCTGAAATCAATCCAGCCGATCATGCATCACAAGGTTTAACTGGTCAGTAATTCACCGAAGCCAAATATTGACTTAAAGGACCTACATTTTTAAGGCCTTCAGAAAAAATCACAGAATGTGTCGATAGAACTAGATGAACACGATAAATAAGTAAAAAAGATATTTGCAACAGAAGTTACCCTATTAAAAGACAATAATGATGTTTTAGCCTCGATAAATGAAGATACTGAAGGATATAGAACCTGGCAGTAACGATATAGAATCAGAAAAAAGAAAGTTAGTTATGTTACAGAAAAAAAATAAAAGTCTCCAATTTGATCCTTTCCATGACTCCAGTGGCATTTCGAGAATTGGGGGACTATTGCGGAGAGCAAAATTGCCTGATATATCCTCTAATCATACTGCATGATGGAAATATTCCGATTTTGATTGCAAGACATTGCCATAATCAAGTATATCATGGAGGAAGTGGAATAACGTTAAGTCAGTTTAGAAGTTGTGGCTATTGGATTGTAACAGATGGCACATACAATTGTTTGTCAGATAATTTCAAAATGCGCAGTTTGTCGCTATCTCTGAGGATGTCTTGGCCAACAGAAGATGGCAGATTTGCCTGTAGACAGGATTTTGCCAGTACCCCCATTTACTCACTGCGGTGTTGATTACTTTGGCCCGTTCCTGATAAAAGGAGGTGAAGCGATAAGGAGCTCTTTTCACTTGCCTTAATTCACGTGCAGTACATATAGAGATAGAAAATTCTCTGGGAACTGATTCCTTTATATTGGCCTTGTGACGTATTATATGCATTCGAGAAAACATCAGATTCTTAAAGGAGACCTGCAAAGGTTTGGCAAGTTGAGCTTTATTAACTAAGTTTGACCCGCTGAATTCAGTGGTGGTATTCATTTCTGCAGTCGAATCTGCAAATGTGAATACCACTACTGAATTCAGCGGGTCAAACTTAGTTAATAAAGCTCAACTTGCCAAACCTTTGCAGGTCTCCTTTAAGATCAGATTGGGGAACGAATTTGGTAGGAGCTGAAAGAGAACTCAAGGAATCATTTCAAGAGGTGGATCACGAAAAAGTCAAAGAGTTCCTTTTATATGTAGGAGCAGATCGTCTTGTAATTCGATGGAAGAGAAATCCACCAGCTGCAAGTCATATCAGCGGAGTGTTGGTAAGACAAATAAGATCTATGCAGTCAATCCTGTCTTCGATGTTCAAGACACATGGCAGCTTTTTGAAGGATGAAGCTTTTCGCACACTTATGACAGAAAAACTGCATTAATCAATTCAAGACCTTTATGGACACATAGTCTTAATCGACCAGATGATCCTTACCACTTTTCTCGTCAATCTTGCTGACAATGAAGACTAAGGTAATATTGTCTCCACCTGGAAACTTTCAAAAAGCAGATATATATTCAAAAAAATACTGGTGTCATGTTCAGCTTCTTGTGATTGAGTTCTGGCAAAGATGGGGAAAATAATACATTGCCAATTTACAATGCAAAGACAAATGGGATATTCCACAGGAGAATTTTCAGAAGAATGCCGAAGAAAATCTGCCGAGAAATAAATGGTTGAAGGCTAGAATTGTAGACGTACAAAATGATCATTTGGGTGTCATTTGAAGCATTAAAATGAAGACAACAAGTATGGAATCCGATTGTCTTAATTCATTGAAAGGCCAGTAAAACAAACTGATGTTACTGTACAGAGAAGAGAAAAACCAAGATTTCAAATTATCTCAACACGTGGTTCTATTCCCGTCGTGGAGGGGATGAGGACCTTCTGTAAAAACATTAATTTTTTTTTTCAGTAGCCAATTGTTGTGGTTTCACTCCTTGGACTCCCTGTCATCGAAAAGAGAATAAGAACGTTAAATATATTTTGATCAGATACTCTTCTATTGTTGTTTGTTGTCCTCGGTGACTAAAAGAATGCAGCCTTTTCCTATAAATGTTGTCTTGTTGTGTCTTAATATTTATATTTACGCAGACCATATTTGTGTCCCGGGATTCCCGTCATTTTGCTCGGGATGGCATTGCTGGGTATGTAAGCTTTCAGGAGTAATGACTATGTTTTGAGCTTTATGCGCAAAGGAAAGCAGATGTGCTGGAATCACATAAAGAATGGCCCGGAGTTTTTGACTTGTTTGGAAATTTGGGAATTGAAGTGCATACATCTGAAGATTACATTGTGAGTGTGGAAATGTTTGTGTGTAAGATGTATGGCGTGAAAGGCGTGAGAGATGTAAAGAATGCTAGGTCAAGGATTTTCTGCACGATACTAAAGAAGGAAAATAAAGTTATTAATCGTTAATTGTTGCCACCATGGCAGTAGTAGTCTTCGAAGACACGCATTACGAGCAAACTTTATTGCAAGAATGTGGAGGAAAGTTCAATGTGCTAAAATGTGTTTGCAAGATCCTCAGCTGCACGGTTAGCTTCTTTTCTCACCCCTGATTGGGTCTATGTGCCGTATCCTGAAGATGTCGCGGAATTGTAGGTACACAGCGATGATAGGGACGACAGCAGCTTTGATGCAGATTAGTATAGTTCAAGCTCTGGCGTCTCTGACATCGAAGAGTGACGTTAAATTAATTCCTCATGATGTATGTCAGACTTAAAGGTCTATACTTTTAAACTTATAATTATTGTTGTTGGCACTCCTGCTTAAGATTGAAAACGAGGTTGCTCGCAGAATTCTTTCAACCGACCTATATTTGCAATGTTGAATTTTGCAAGTGAATGTATACATCTACTAGTGTCGAAAAACGTCCTTTTCGGTTTCATTTTTACAAATTTAACTTTTGCGCAGCTGTTTGGGTGATTCAACCAAAACGAGGTTAAATTGCGCAATTTCTCCGAAAAGCAACCTCGTTTTCATAGATAATGGATTTGGATTCTACGTGCAAAACTGGTGTAGAATATCCTTATCTCATTAATTACCCACTCAGGTGATACCTACCTCACTCACCGCCCGGACTATAGTGAAGTAATATTTGTAGGAAGGAATAAGGCATAGTTAGCCTGGTCTGGCAAAGATCAAGTGTCATTTTTGCGTAATTTTATGCGGAAATTTTCTGAAAACATGTGAATGCTGCTATTTTTTCTATGATTGAAATCTTGTTTTCGGGAATCAAAGTGTCATAGGAATGTCTTTACATTTACACATATATACATTTCCATATCATTTTTTTATTTGAAATTTTCATTCGTTTTTATTGGATACGGATGTCCAATACATCAGAAAGTTAAGTGGGTTCAAATCATTTACGTACATATTGCGACGTCACAAAATTCGGAACGAGGCTGATTAAATAAGCCCTCCTGTGTACCTGTTTTTGGCTTAGTAAATTTTGTCACCTTCGCCCCTGTATTTCGCTAAGTATAGCTCCAATTTTGAAAAGCTTCAGTTTTCGGGGTAACTCAATACGCTCTCTCAGATTATAAAAAGTTTAAAAATGGTTTCAGTTCTCCTTTAAGAAGTAGCTGTTTTCATCACTCTAATTTGAACAGTTGTGGGCAATTAATTAAACAATGAAAGTATTGAAATTTTCCTCTGGAAAATAATAGTTTTTTACTTTAATAGAACTAGATTTAAAGCTTAATAAAGCTTCAATAATTTTCTTGGGAGGGGGCAATACGACTTGCTGCCAAATAATATGAAAACGATTTTTTTAAACTGGCTCCATTTTAGCCTTAAAATTAATCCCAGGAGGCGTTATGTCCAGGAATTAAAGTTGAAAGAGTAAATGTTCTTTATTTTTGCTGGAGCTCATCATTTAGGCTTCCACTTTTGACTTTCCTATCAAGGAATTTTATACTATTTTTGCTTTCTTCTTGAATTGAGAAATTAATAGCGTAGCCATTTCGAGGGTCAGTACAAAAGGAATTGTTAAGATTTTCACAAATGATGACAACGTTGTAACGTAAAGTTTATTGGGGTATCGACAAATATGTGGTACAAAGCCAAACGTCACATGGAATTGATTTGCCAAACCGAAATTCATTTGACATTCTATCACGTGTGGTATTGCATTTCATCGTATGCCGTATTTGATTGCTCTGTATGTCGTGTTTTTTTTTTCATTGTCGTAATGAACAGAAACCTCTGACGGTCAGGTCGCCGTATTACAAAAAGCACAACATGAAATTAATAGCATTTGACAGATAATCGTCTCAAGCACATGAATTCGTCGTGTAAACATTGAATCAAAAATACATTTTGTTTTGTTATATTGAATACAATACGATAATTTGTTTTTTACTACGATTTTTATCATACTTTTACTTTCAAACGTTGTGGTTGCTAATACATAGAGCGTCATGAAATGCTCGCCGTGCTTGGAATTAAAGACAACTCACAGAAACGTGCTCTACTACTTTATCAGCCTGGAGAGTGAAATGAAGAAATTGTTGAGACATTGAAAAATACAGGAGCCTTCAACGATTATACAGCAGCATTAACAAAGCTGGATGGATGTTTTACAGGAAAAAATCTCAACTTTTAAATCTTCTAAACTTTTGTACCACTGTACAAACTGCTGTAGAAACATTGGATCAGTACGCAACACCCTTGTGGAAACTAGCCACCGTTACTGTGTGAGAAAACATCACACAAACACAAATAGGCGTTTCCCAGCTATCGTTATCTCAACTAGCCATCGCAGAAAGTCTACATCTTGCATTGGATGATATGACTTTCAGGTTCTACAAATTCTGTAAAACCTCTTTGTCATAGCTGTGGAGGAGATTGGCCTCTCAATGCCAATCCTTATCTTGAACTTCAAACAAATTCTCAAAAACAACTGGCAAAATTTGTATAATTTTGAAACACGTAAACAGATCCCTCTGATGCAGATGAATAATTATTTACTGTTACTGCAGATAACAAGGCAAGGCCCAATGCTCACGTGAAAATAAATGATATTCCTATTGATATGGCTGTTTGATACTGGGGCCCCAATTGCTATGATAGATGGGTCTACCCTGTTAAAAAATTAGAAATTAGCTACACCAACATTGACGCCTTCAAAATACCCTTATTTTTCCCTATGGTGCCGTATTAAATCTGAAATTATTAGGATATTGCGAAGCAGTAATTGAATCTAAAAACTGTGTTACAGGTTCTACAATGCATGTTGTACCTCGAGAATTTGGCTGTTTGCTTAGCTATAAAATGGTGTTGCGCCACGTTGTAGTTGAAGAAAAACACCCCATTTCATTGGGAAACTGAGCACAAGCTCCCTTTTAAATGCAATAAAATTAGAAAATTACTTGAAGAGCTGTACGTGATAGTGTGCGCAAGTGCATGCTAATTTTTAGAGCTAAGTAAATGAAGCAATGACAACCCATAGATATATCAAGGCCATTGGAAGAATCTGAATACGGAGAAGATTCACAGCATTGCAATCAAACTTCACCTCCATGTAGATTTATTTAATTTTTCTATTTCTATTTTGTCATCTCCCTGGAGAACTGTATCAGGTTTTAAAGATGTCACTGATACATTTGCACAATAGAGAAATGAGGCAGAATAAACGCTCTGCTTTCATGGTCTTAATTAACTACGGGTCATCGCTCCCTTTGGTCACGCGCCCCAGCCCATTAAATGCAAAGCAATTAGTCTGGTTGGTACACTTGGCGCGCTGCATTTGCTGTGCTCATGCTCCTTCTGACCTCATGTACAATGGGTTGGCTCGCTCCGCTCCCTCAAGTATCTCGCGTGCAATCGGTGGGCTCACTCCGCTTGCCTGAATATCCCACGTGCAATGGGTTGGCTTCCTCTGCTTGCCTGAGTATCTCATGTACAATAGCTTGGGTTGCTCCGCTCGCCCGAGTATATATCATCAAGGTTAGTTGGTTGGTTAGCACACTTCATGCCCCTTTCGGTGCCACATGTAATGTGTTGGCTCGCTCCGCTCCCCTGAGTATCTCACATACAATGGGTTGCCTCGCTCTGCTTGCCTGAATATCAAATGTAGAATGGCTTGGCTTGCTCCGCTCGCCTGAGTATCCCACGTACAATTGGTTGGCTTGTTACGCTCGCCTGAGTATATATTATGGAGATTAGTTTGTTGGTTCCCGCTCTTCGTGCCCCTTTCAACTTCACAGAGAGTGGGTTGCCTTGCTACACACACCTGTTTATCTATTATCAACAAACGTGGACTTGTTGGTTACTGTCGTGGTGCACTTACTTATGCTCATTTTCCTTTCGACCCCACCTCCAGATATTATGTGCTTTGGAATTATTTGGATTTATCATCATATATTTTGGTGATCCACCACGATCTCACATTTCACGCTTGATGGAATTGTTAGGACAAATGGCGAGACAGTTTCAATTTGAGTGTATTTTGGGATCTTTTTCTAACAAATTAGTTTCAACAAATTGTTTTGAGTAGATTTTCCACCTGCTTGGGTTCGGGTCACGTGTGATCATGGATAGTTATGTTAGAACGGTAAGGAAATATGAAGTTTTAGATCATCTTCAAATATAGTGACAGTTATCATTCTTTAAAACGGGAGTGATACTGAAGAAAGACACAAATAAAGGATTTGTAGGTAAATGTTAAGACGTGGTTATTTAGGAACGAAAATTATAATTTGAGAAGATAAAAAATTTTCATTTTCACTTTAAGCGAGGATATTCCAATTTCTCCAGAAGCTCTAAGCTTTGACTTAAAATGCCTCCATGAACGATCTGTTGATGTCATTTCTTTTTATTCAAACTTTTAGGTTCGTGAACTTTCTAAACTGCTGGCAGTTACATTAACGTCAATAGCGGCATTCCACACTGCTTCAGTTTTGTTTGGAGCTGCGCTATTTTGGTAATTATGCTATTTTGATAAGGTTTTGTTATATAATGCTGCATTGGATGTATTTACGGGACTAAAAGAAACTGCTTTATGTTGTCATCCCTTTGTATTTATTTTCCCTTATGCTTTATTCGAACGTTTTGCAATTCCTATTCTTAAATATACTTTTGCTTATTTTTATAGGAAATCAATGGACACTCTTCTGTTCTCCACCTTTCTTGCATTCATTGGTGTCTTCCCAGTGGCATTGTTAAGTTCTGGCAAATGGTGGCTTATATTTAACAAAAAGAATCTAACACTGTAAGACAATTATCAATATTTATTGCTAAAAACTTCGAATTTGCCCATTCAGCTCAAAAGTAGTTGTTAATAAGACCTAACCCATATTGATTTTTATCTGAGGTTTCGATTGGGGTGCTATCAAGAAAATTAGCTGAAAACGTCCATTGGAATGTGACCAAATAAGTGCTTCTTTTTGTCATGATGCTGTGACTTAAAAACACTAATTGTATTTGGGCGATATTGTATCAGCTCTTGACCATTGTTCTCATGGCACCCCTATTTTTCTCCTTCTTTGGAGCGCTATGTCGCCAGTGGCTATTTTATTTGTGATCAGCAAATGTTTTTTGTAAAGATAAAAAGTGGGAGTTTTATGAAAGCCCCGCTGATCATCACTCTGATTCTCCAGGATGTTTTCTGTGATCACCAATGACCAGTTAGAAGACATGAATCTAGATGAATCCTGATTATTTCCTCGTGTCATTGCCCAGAAAGGGGGAATTTTTATTACCTACTTTGAAATTGTTGGAATTATTTGTTCTTATGGTGAATTAAGATGACCTGATTTCAAACTCAGCACCGCATTATTTCAGTACACTCTTGTTCAAAGTAATTCTTGCTAATTCATTTTAGTATATAGAATGTCTTGATTTCGGAAGTTGCCACGGGGCATGTTTCCTATTCTCTGCATTTATTGTTGGGATAGAAGGTGACGTCACACTTGGAGTTAACTGTCACTGATGTTCAAATTTTGATTATCAGAATACGCAAAGTGAAGGAGAGTATTTATGGAGTGAAGGTAACTTGAAAGATCTTTTACTAGAAGAAAATACCACAGAAGCAAACCTCAAAACTTTTAAAAAATCAAACAATATTGTTGAAATCTCAAAAAGGTTTGATTCTGAAATGCAAAATGCTTGGGGAATGTACTTGGTGTCATAAAACTGTTATCAGACAATATGCAGAATAACATTCTTCCTTTGAATGCATCTACTTTGAATAGTCTGAAATTGAAGCATCCCGAGGCTAAAGAGGCAGCAAGTGATGTCTTACTTGATGATATTGTGTCATCTATTCATCCAGTTAAATTCGAGAAGATATCGGGAGAATCAGTGCGAAAAGCTGCTAGAAGGATGATCAGGTAGAAGAGTCATCACTTGAGGCTTCATTGGCTTGTAAGCTAATACCACTGGATAAAAATTCTGGGTTACGCCTGATTGGTGTTGGAGAAATTTATAGACGAATTGCTGGAAAATTATTGACATCGCTTCTGAAAGAAGATATAGCTTATTCATTTGTTTCCTTACAAGTCTGTGCAGGCCAAGATGCTGATTGTGAGGTACTTATAAATTCCATGAAGTCCATATATGATGAGGAGGAAACGGAGGCAATTTTACTTGTTGATCCTTCTAACGCTTTTAATGCGGTGAATCGCAAAGTTTTTCTTCATAACATCAGAGTTATTTGTCCTCCTCTTGCTCTATTTGTAACCAACTGCTACTCCGTGCCGTCCAGATTGTTTGCTATTGAAGGCATTGAAATCAAGTCTTCAGAAGGTACAACTCAGCAAGATCCAATTTCAATGGCAATTTACGCCATAGCCCTCATCCCAATGATCCTCACGCTAATGGAAATTTCATTACCAACTAAATCTGCTGCTTATGCGGATGATGTCACCGCAGCTGGTAGTCTTATAAATCTTAAAAACTGGTGGGAAGATCTGATTTAACTTGATTCGAAATTTGGATACTTTCCCGAGGTTACGAAATCTTGGTTGATTGTAAAGGATGATAAAATTGATGAAGCACAAAGGATCTTCGAAGTCTGCAACATAAAAATAACATCAAACGGGAAGCGAAACCTAGGTACTGTCATTGGCTGCCATTGGCTCTAGCAAATTTAAAGACGATTACGTCAATAAAATAATTGCAGAATGGATATGCGAAATTAAACTTTTTTTAAACATTGCCAAAACTCAACCACAAGCTGCATTTAATTGTTTTATTTCTGGATATAAAAAGGAAGTCACTTTCTTCATGAGGACAATCCCTGGTATCTCGTAAAACCTGAAGCTACTAGACCAAGTAATTCTAACGGATTTTATACCTTCTGTCACTGAAGGAATCATATGCACTGAAAACCAGAGCATATTCTTCTATTATATTCTTCTTTCGCTTCACCCGAAACTTAGTGGTTTGGGTATTTCGATTTTTTTCAGAGATTACAGGGGTTGAATATTTG
The DNA here is from genome assembly GCA_013076295.1 of Sanderia malayensis. NCBI lineage: Eukaryota > Metazoa > Cnidaria > Scyphozoa > Semaeostomeae > Pelagiidae > Sanderia > Sanderia malayensis. The sequence continues at coordinate 6,620,984 of RQOL01000906.1, forward strand.
AACTCACAATGGCTGACTAACTTATTGCTGCAGAACATCGTTAATTAGAAAAGAAATCTTGAGGCTGAAAATTCCTTCCAGGAAATCAAACTTAAGATATAATCTGAACGATTTCAACGTAATAACAAGACACTGATCGAATTGAGAGCCTCAATGAATGAGCAAGAGAAACGTCTTCAACGATCTTTCCAGAGAAGATGGTGCCCCATATGGCTGACAACACTACCTTTGAAAGAAGAAGGATGTGTCCTTACAAAACAACAATTTTGGGACTCAATTAAAATCTGGTATGGATGGCTTCTTGATCATGTGCCTGAAAACTGTGAATATGGTAATAAGTTCAATTTACAGCATGCTCTTTCCTGCAAAAAGGGTGGATTCATCTCACAAAGGCATAACCAGAAGTGCGGTCATGTGGCGACCGCACTTCTCCTTGGTGACGTTTGCAAAGACCTGAGATTAGAGCCCGCACTTCAACCACTCACGGGTGAAGCATTTAGCTCGAATGTCTCATATCAGCGCTCGAGGTTTCTGGCAGACAGGACAGGCGGCATTTTTCGACATAAAGGTTTTTAACCCAACTGCCAACCGGTACTGCTCTCAAGAAATTTCAAAGTCTTATGAGATAAATGAACCTGAGGAAAAACAAGCCTATAATGACAGAATTCTAGAGGTTGAGCTTCGTAGCTTCACTCCGATTGTGATATCAGCCACTGGTGGAATAGGTCGTGAAGCCAAGAAATTCTTCTTCCGTTTGTCAGAAATGATAGCTGATAAGAGGAAACGCAACTACAGCCTCGTCAAGGCTTGGATCCGGCGTAAAAGTAGCTTTGATCTTCTCAAAGCCATTATTTTATTTATTCCTGGAAGTCGAAAAATATTTACAAATTGCTGAGGTCTTCAATTGGAAACGATCCCTTTGTCAGTGAACAGTCAAGCAACATTGAAAACCAAACTTTTTAGGTCTTTGTCTTTCATTTTGACTTTGTTTTATTCCTTTTCTTTGCTTGATTGTTTTTGTTATTGTAATTGATTTGATCGAATGATCTCTGAAAAGCCAAAAAATTGAAGAAGAGAAAGATGGATTCATTTGAGTTCTATGTTAATAATAGAGCTACTTAATTGGTAATTTTATTTAGTGCCATAAATATATGATGATTAACAAACGTAGTTTAAATTTATTGTTTAGATAGTATTTCCGCTCACTTTTGAGCAATTTTGCTGTTCTAGTCTTTAAAAAATTACACCGTATAATCTGTAGCACGGAAAGCCATTTATAAATCCATAAATTGATAACAATTTTTTGAAATGCACGTCCCCTTCTAGAGAAGACGAGACTCTCCCCCTAACAGTCACCTTTGAGTTGTTTATGCTCTTTTTTTCGCATTGCTTTTTGAAATGATGTTGTGCTTTCAATGTCCAAAATAGTCTCTTCTTTCTTTTTCCAATCCTTTGTTTTTAGATGTTGTGACTGCTAGTTTGACAACAGGAAGAGAATCTCATTCCTTGGAAAAAATTAGCAAGTTTTACCTATTTCTCTATTGAAGCACATCACAGAGTCACCTTTTGCCTTGCCCTACTTACGCCACATTTACACTACTATTTATGTGAAACTCCTACCCTCAAATGTACATGCTTAGTTACTTTTGGGTACACCACTTACAATAAGCAATAAATTAATATATTTCACATAAGTAGATGGTAACCAAGACTACACAAAACAAGTTTCAAACTCAACGCAAAGTTAAAGTTTGCTTCAAAAGATGCTATTTTAAAACTGTGTCCACTGGTTTCTGCATATGCGCATCATAAAAGACGTGCACAGGAGAGCAAAGTAATTGAATAGAGAGAGGTACAAAATAGAGGTATAAAATCAATAGAGGTATAAAATCATTTATTTCTGTTTATATGCTCATAAAACTGTGCTTCATAGTTCGCAACAGTGTTTTTGACATTGATACAACAGTTGCAGTAAAAAATAATGAACATTGGTCCGTTTTTGTAGCAGGGGTCATATATAGGATCGTGGGTCTGAAGGTCATGGGGCTGTGGGGTCCAGCGATTAGAACTACCCATACAAACAATGAAGTTTACAATAGTACAACCACACAAAATTCAAGTTATTTTCGTGTAAGCTCTTAGCTGAGCAATTAATTAAGAGTCGGATTTTCTCTTCAACAAGTCGTGTTATTCGAATGACATGTTGTGTTATATGGAGAGCAACAATTGCTCTCGTGAATGTGTTGCGGCAACATGTACTGGTTTCTCATGTATAATCTCTTGCAATATCTTTTTTAAGCCACAACCACGGCAACCCGGGGCACCACGATTTTCTAACTTCAGCAGAACGATTTTCCATTGTAAAAAGAGGCGACATTATTTAAAATTAATTGTCCATGCTGTTAGATACGGTGGAATCCCGGTATAACAAACCCTGGTTATAACGAGACTTTGGGATAACGAATCAAGCGTTTGATCCCTTGAATTCTGCCTAACAAGCTCCTTATAAATTCTCCTTGTATAACAAACCCCATATTTAACCAACTCTCGTTATAACGAACAAACTTCAGTTCCCTTCAACATAATTACCCTCGTTATAACGATCATTTCTTAAATTGTTTATTTATTTTATTTATTTTTTATTTACGTCATTCAGCCCCGAACTGGAAATGAAGGGATGCAGGAAATTTTGCAAACGCTCACTTTTATGATGCCAAAAATTGAAATGAGATGCGTGCCAATTTTAACACTTTTTGCGGCTTTATGAAATTTCAATGCCCAAAGCTAAAACACAGAGAACTATCACATACTTTTTTCGCTCCAAAATTGTTAGAGGAGCCAGAATATAATCAATCTTTCAATTCAACTTGTTTTGTTTTGATGATAGTGTTTAACAAAAAATTATTAGTGCTAAAATACTTATCTAAAGCTCATTTGCATTGCCAGCCAACCACCCCTCCTAACACCCGATCCACAGAATCAGAATCTTGTTTGTTTACCAGAATATGGTTCTAAACCGTAGCATTAATGCTACTACGAAGAAATATTGTATAAAGTTAATGGCAATGAAATTGTGCTTTCTTTGATTACGAAATTTGAGTTCTATTCTGTAAATCCCCTTTTCAGATTAGTAAGGTATTTAAGAATTTATTACTTAGTGCTGACGAGAAGTCTGTCTTTTTACAGATTTCGAAATCAGAAATTGGTTGAAGCGGCGAGGCTGGTTTCTGTTTGGACAATTCTTGGATCCATTCTGGGCTCGTTATTTGTCCCTCTTGATTGGAACCACCGATGGCAGGTACTATTTCATCTGAGAATAAAAAAATCTGCACTTCAATCATGTGCCTTCCGTGTATCGTCTGGGCCGAAAAAAGTAACATATGAATTTCTGGAATATTCATCTCATTGAAAAACGTTCGCCAAATTCCACCCTACAATATTCAGCTCAAAAGACATCTTGCGTAGAAATGTGTTATCATTATGTTGTGTCAATTTTGAGCAGTTGTAGTTTTAAATTTTCTAGTCGTGAAACCCACTGTTATGACATTTTGTGTTTGAACATTGAAAAGCAAAGCGAGAAAAGTTATAAATAACAAAAGCAAAATGATAATAAAAAAAGGTGTTCAAAGTGTCTTTCTCCCAGCTTAGTACATATTTGGAGTAGTTTTGGCCATATATAAATTTTTTCAATATTTTTCGTTGTGACGACAAATCTCTTGCCCGTTCACTAACTTGACAAATGCGCTCCTGATATTGCATTCGTAACCCATTTTATGTGGGGTTCTAAAAGAGGCATGAGCGTAAGCGAATGCAGTGCAAGAAGTGCGCCCTATCATTCAATGTTTCTGATAGGGAGCACTTGTTCTCAGGCCTCTTAGAATCCCACATAAAATGTGTTAGCTTTTTGCGCTCGCCTGTCATGTTATTCCCAGGCGAATAGAAAAGTTTTGTTAGGAAATTCAGAAGTCATTCTCTTTCTTCTCCAACCGTTCTCAGTTGTAAGTTCTCGATGAAATGTTTATTTTATTCTGATATTTTGGGCATATTGCTTCCTCTGAACAAGTTGAAAATGACAAGACGTATGCATTCCTCTTCCAACTTGGTCAATTTTTGGACGAAAAATGTCATAACAAGAATTTTATGACTAGACATTTTTAAAATTACAATTGCTCCAAAATGAATAACATAGATAAATACAAAATATTTTTACACAAGATGTCTTTTGATTTGAATATTGTAGGGTAGAATTCCCCGAACTTTGCAAAATAATTTTTGCTTGGGAGTTACTTTTTTGGCCTAACCTGTGTAAAGCCACATAGATTGAGGATTTGTGTCATACACTATTGCACCAAATTTACTTGCGGGTATGCAACTTGCTAATTTTTTTTCCTGAATCATGAGAGTGAGCAAACCATTTAGTTTACACCAAGGGGTTAAAACAGATTTTTTCCTTAGGTTTGGCCAATTTCATGTTATATTGCTGCCACCGTCAGCTGTTTTATGGGATTTGTTGTTTTGTTACTTGCCAAAATGCTGCCTAATATACCACGGATATGATATCCACAGAGAAATGCTACCAGTGACTAAGAGATAACCATACCTAAGAATCTTCTCATATTTTTTTGTTTTCACTGTTTGTTTTTTATTAAATTTTCTGAGAGCGTGACACTATTCACCATAGAGATTCTCATTTCATCCAGATTTCCTAATTACTTGCGAGGGGTGTTATTTCCTTTTCTTTATTTACATGCTATGTAATTAAATGTTGCTATTGCTAGGCATGTCGTGTCATGCTTTATTTGCCTTGCCTGTAGATGCAGGTAATGTGTTAGTAATGACAGACATGCCTACCAGATTTGTTTTCATACCTTCGACTTTTTATTAAGATGAATCTAAGTAGACAGTTGTGGGAAGAAAGGAAATGAATCTTCGTTGTGAAAAAGATTAGGTTGTTTGAAAGTACAGTTTTTCAGGACGAATCCCAGGTGCTGCACAGAGCGAAACACTGGCCAGAACGCATATGGAACAGGCTTTGGAAGCCAAAGAAAGCACACAAGTTCATTACTTCTGACAGGATAGTTTATTTGCTTGTTTTTGTTAACCATAATTTACAGCTTATTTTATCTGGAACTAGCAATCTTGGAACTTAGATATAATGCGGGTTGCTTTGAAAAAATTCTATAAACAACATGTAGATTTATAAATGTGTTCAAATTCGGTATTAACTGAGTTATAGTTTGACTTTACTGGGATGTGGTGGTCCAATCCAAAAGATAGTGCACTATATTCTTCATCTGATAACTTGTAGTTAGAAAAGTTATGAACTATCTGTTTGCTGCAACAGTCTTTAATTAAAGTGTTATTATGTAATTGTTCTTTGCGTAGATTGGTTCGCTTCTTTTTATGTCTTTGTTTTATAGCTATAGAGCGACTTCTGAGAGCTTTAGTTATTTGGTGAATAACAGCGTAGAACATAATGGTTGAAAGCAATAAACTAATGAGTAGGAGAGGGAGTGGGGTCCTGGCCCATGCATGCGCAGTAGAATTTTTACTTTATTTTAGTGTTATGATCACGCATGCGCGAGAATCTTCGAGAATTGAAAAGAGCATGAACAGTAAAAAATAATCGAAAACGATAACGGGAAGGTTGTGGAAAGTTAGTTTGAAGTTGCAAAACATCGCCAAAGCTGATAAAAAACCCATAAAAAGCTTAATAACTAAAAAAAGGTTTTGTTTATGAAAAAGATTTTTACACCAATAAAAAGAAAATCTCTTGATTATATTGAGTGAATTATTTCATATTTTTCATGCACTTATACGATGATAAGAATTTGTTAAATAGATCGCAAGAAAACACAAAAATATCGAAGAACTGGCCAATTCACGTTCTGGGCTCGAGATTGAATTCAAAGAACCAATCAGAAACTTTCGAATGCGACGTTCGAATGTACGCGTCAAATCTCTGTCATGTACGCTACCATTTGAATTTCGAACGCTAACATCACCTTTCAATAATGACTAGAACATTCGAAAGAACATTCGAGAACATTTAAATGATGATGTAATTATTAATCAATCAAATCGCGTCTTCATCCCGCCAATTCATCTCATTGGTTGGTTTGCTTGAACAGGGCGTAACAAACAATTTTTCGACTCTTAATATTAACCAAATCACGTCAACCAAATTTTTACTAACTCCCGCCAACTCATCTCATTGGTTGAATAGAACACTACAGTATTTATTAACATATCTCATTACCATTCGAATTTCGAATGCTAACATCACCTTTCAATAATGACTAGAACATTCGAAAGAACATTCGAGAACATTTAAATAATGATGTAATTATTAACCAATCAAGTCGCGTCTTCATCGACGATCGAAGGGATTTCGAGTAAGCTATAAAAACGATGGATTTCATGGACATTATTACCTTGAAGGGCAAAGATAATTTGAAGAACCATTCAGAAAAATTGGAAGTATACGTTGTATAAGAATTTAGTAACATTGTATAGCAGTTTTGTATAACAGTTTAAATCGCTGTAACATCTAACAGTTAAATTTTTTTGTGAATGTATTCTAAAACATATTTGTCATTTCAGGCAATGATTAGGGATGATTAGTAATGAATAGTTAGGATTACTTAGGATTAATTAAGGATCAAATAATGATTAGGCAATGATTAGAAATTATTAATTATGATTGGTTAGGATTAGTGAGGATCAGTTAAGGATCAAGTAATGATAAGGTAATGATTAGGAATGATTAGTAATGAATAGTTGGGATTAGTAAGGATCAGTTAAGGATCAATAAATCAATTAATGATAAAGTAATGATTAGGAATGATAAAATATGATTGGTTAGGATTAGTGAGGATCAGCTAAGGATCAATAAGGTAATGATTAGGAATGATTAGTAATGATTAATTATGATTTGTTATGATTACTGAGGATCAGTTAAGGATCAAGTAATGATAAGGTAATGATTAGGAATGATTAGTAATGAATGGTTTGGATTAGTAAGGATCAGTTAAGGATCAAGTAATGATAAGGTAATGATTAGGAATGATTAATTATGATTGGTTAGGATTAGTGAGGATCAGTTACTTGATCCTTAACTGATGCTTACTAATCCAAACTATTCATTACTAACCATTCCTAATCATTACCTTATCATTACTTGATCCTTAACTGATCCTCACTAATCCTAACCAATCATATTTAATCATTCCTAATCATTAGTTTATCATTACTTGATCCTTAACTGATCCTTACTAATCCAAACTATTCATTACTAATCATTACTAATCATTACCTTATCATTACTTGATCCATAACTGATCCTCACTAATCCTAACCAATCATATTTTATCATTCCTAATCATTACCTTATCATTAATTGATCCTTAACTGATCCTTACTAATCCAAAGTATTCATTACTAATCATTCCTAATCATTACCTTATCATTACTTGATCCTTAACTGATCCTCACTAATCCTAACCAATCATAATTAAAAATTTCTAATCATTGCCTAATCATTACTAGATCCTTGATTAATCCTAAGTAATCCTAACTATTCATTACTAATCATCCCTAATCATTGCCTGAAATGACAAATATGTTTTAGAATACATTCACAAAAAAATTTAACTGTTAGATGTTACAACGATTTAAACTGTTATACAAAACTGCTATACAATGTTACTAAATTGTTATGCAACGTATACTTTAAATTTTTATCAAAGGTTCTTCAAACTATCTTTGCCCTTCAAGGGAACAATGTCTATGAAATCCATCGTTTTTATAGATTACTTGAAATCCCTTCGAACGTCGATGAAGACGCGACTTGATTGGTTAATAATTACATCATCATTTAATGTTCTCGAATGCTCTTTCGAATGTTCTAGTCATTATTGAAAGGTGATGTTTGCATTCGAAATTCGAATGGTAATGAGATATGTTAATAAATAGTGTAGTGTTCTATTCAACCAATGAGATGAGTTGGAGGGAGTTAGTAAAAATTTGGTGACGTGATTTGGTTAATATTAAGAGTCAAAAAATTGTTTGTTACACCCTGTTCAAGCAAACCAACCAATGAGATGAATTGGCGGGATGAAGACGCGATTTGATTGGTTAATAATTACATCATCATTTAAATGTTCTCGAATGTTCTTTCGAATGTTCTAGTCACTAATGAAAGGTGATGTTAGCGTTCGAAATTCAAATGGTAGCGTACATGACCGAGATATGACGCTTACATTCGAACGTCGCATTCGAAATTTTCTGATTGATTCTTTGAATTCAATCTCGAGCCGAGCATCAAAAGTGGGAAGTCAGGAAAAAGTGGGAAGTCGTCAAAAGTGTGAATTCATCAACAGTGAGATGTCAAGATAACGTGGGAAGTTATCAAAAGTGAGAAGGCATCAAAAGTGGGAAGTCAAAAAAAAGGGGGACGTCATCAAAAGTGGGAAGTCAAGAAAAAGTGGCAAGTCAAGAAAAAGTGGAAAGTCACTAAAAGCGGGAAGTCAAGAAAAAGTGGGAAGTCATCAAAAGTGGGAAGTCATTAAAAGTGAGAGGTCAAGAGAACGTGGGAAGTTATCAAAAGTGAGAAGTCAACAAAAATGGGAAGTCAAGAAAAAGTGGGAAGTCATCAAAAGTGAGAAGGCATCAAAAGTGGGAAGTCAAAAAAAAGTGGGACGTCATCAAAAGTGGGAAGTCAAGAAAAAGTGGCAAGTCAAGAAAAAGTGGGAAGTCACTGAAAGCGGGAAGTGAAGAAAAAGTGGGAAGTCATCAAAAGTGGGAAGTCATTAAAAGTGAGAGGTCAAGAGAACGTGGGAAGTTATCAAAAGTGAGAAGTCAACAAAATTGGGAAGTCACCAAAAGCGGGAAGTCAAGAAAAAGTGGGGAGTCGTCAAAAGTGAGAATTCAAGAAAAAGTGAGAAGTCAACAAAAGTGGGAAGTCAAGAAAAAGTGGGAACTCATCAAAAGAGGGAAATCAAGAAAAAGTGGGAAGTCATCAAATATGGGACGTCAAGAAAAAGTGGGAAGTAATCAAAAGTTGGAAGTCAAGAAAAAGTGGGAAGTCATCAAAAATTGCAAACTATCAAAAGTGGGAACTCAAGAAAAAGTGGCAAGTCCTCAAAAATGGGAAGTCATCAAGAGTGGGAAGTCAAAAAAAATGGGAAGTCAAGAAAAAGTGGGAAGTGATCAAAAGTGGGAAGTCAAGAAAAAGTGTGAAGTCAAGAAAAAGTGGAAAGTGATCAACAAGGGGAAGTCAAGTAAAAGTGGGAAGTCATCAAAAGTTGGAAGTGAAGAAAAAGTGGGAAGTCATCAAAAGTTGCAAACTATCAAAAGTGGGAACTCAAGAAAAAGTGGCAAGTCCTCAAAAATGGGAAGTCATCAAAAATGGGAAGTCAAAAAAAAGTGGGACGTCATCAAAAGTGGGAAGTCATTAAAAGTGAGAGGTCAAGAGAACGTGGGAAGTTATCAAAAGTGAGAAGTCAACAAAAATGGGAAGTCAAGAAAAAGTGGGAAGTCATCAAAAGTGAGAAGGCATCAAAAATGGGAAGTCAAAAAAAAGTGGGACGTCATCAAAAGTGGGAAGTCAAGAAAAAGTGGCAAGTCAAGAAAAAGTGGGAAGTCACTGAAAGCGGAAAGTGAAGAAAAAGTGGGAAGTCATCAAAAGTGGGAAGTCATTAAAAGTGAGAGGTCAAGAGAACGTGGGAAGTTATCAAAAGTGAGAAGTCAACAAAATTGGGAAGTCACCAAAAGCGGGAAGTCAAGAAAAAGTGGGGAGTCGTCAAAAGTGAGAATTCAAGAAAAAGTGAGAAGTCAACGAAAGTGGGAAGTCAAGAAAAAGTGGGACGTCATCAAAAGTGGCAAGTCAAGAAAAAGTGGCAGGACAAGAAAAAGTGGGATGTCACCGAAAGCGGGAAGTCAAGAAAAAGTGGGAACTCATCAAAAGAGGGAAATCAAGAAAAAGTGGGAAGTCATCAAATATGGGACGTCAAGAAAAAGTGGGAAGTCATCAAAAAGGGGAAGTCAAGAAATGCGGGAAGTCAAGAAAAGGTGGGAAATCAAGAAAAAGTGGGAACTCAAGAAAAAGTGGCAAGTCCTCAAAAATGGGAAGTCATCAAGAGTGGGAAGTCAAAAAAAATGAGAAGTCAAGAAAAAGTGGGAAGTGATCAAAAGTGGGAAGTCAAGAAAAAGTGTGAAGTCAAGAAAAAGTGGAAAGTGATCAACAAGGGGAAGTCAAGTAAAAGTGGGAAGTCATCAAAAGTTGGAAGTGAAGAAAAAGTGGGAAGTCATCAAAAGTTGCAAACTATCAAAAGTGGGAACTCAAGAAAAAGTGGCAAGTCTTCAAAAATGGGAAGTCATCAAGAGTGGGAAGTCAAAAAAAATGGGAAGTCAAGAAAAAGTGGGAAGTGATCAAAAGTGGGAAGTCAAGAAAAAGTGGGAAGTCAAGAAAAAGTGGGAAGTGATCAACAAGGGGAAGTCAAGTAAAAGTGGGAAGTCATCAAAAGTTGCAAACTATCAAAAGTGGGAACTCAAGAAAAAGTGGGAAGTCACTGAAAGCAGGAAGTCAAGAAAAAGTGGGAAGTCATCAAAAGTGGGAAGTCATTAAAAGTGAGAGGTCAAGAGAACGTGGGAAGTTATCAAAAGTGAGAAGTCAACAAAAATGGGAAGTCAAGAAAATGTGGGAAGTCATCAAAAGTGAGAAGGCATCAAAAATGGGAAGTCAAAAAAAAGTGGGAAGTCATCAAAAGTGGGAAGTCAAGAAAAAGTGGCAAGTCAAGAAAAAGTGGGAAGTCACTGAAAGCGGGAAGTGAAGAAAAAGTGGGAAGTCATCAAAAGTGGGAAGTCATTAAAAGTGAGAGGTCAAGAGAACGTGGGAAGTTATCAAAAGTGAGAAGTCAACAAAATTGGGAAGTCACCAATAGCGGGAAGTCAAGAAAAAGTGGGGAGTCGTCAAAAGTGAGAATTCAAGAAAAAGTGGGACGTCATCAAAAGTGGCAAGTCAAGAAAAGTGGGAACTCATCAAAAGTGGGAAATCAAGAAAAAGTGGGAAGTCATCAAATATGGGACGTCAAGAAAAAGTGGGAAGTCATCAAAAAGGGGAAGTCAAGAAATGCGGGAAGTCAAGAAAAGGTGGGAAATCGAGAAAAAGTGGGATGTCAAGAAAAAGTGGGAAGTCATCAAAGGTGGGAGGTCAAGAAGAAGTGGGAAGTCGTTAAAAGTGTGAATTCATCAACAGTGAGATGTCAAAACAACAAGGGAAGTTATTAAAAGTCAGAAGGCATCAAAAGTGGGAAGTCAAGAAAAAATGGGAAGTAATCAAAAGTTGGAAGTCAAGAAAAAGTGGGAAGTCATCAAAAGTTGCAAACTATCAAAAGTGGGAACTCAAGAAAAAGTGGCAAGTCCTCAAAAATGGGAAGTCATCAAGAGTGGGAAGTCAAAAAAAATGGGAAGTCAAGAAAAAGTGGGAAGTAATCAAAAGTGGGAAGTCAAGAAAAAGTGTGAAGTCAAGAAAAAATGGAAAGTGATCAACAAGGGGAAGTCAAGTAAAAGTGGGAAGTCATCAAAAGTTGGAAGTCAAGAAAAAGTGGGAAGTCATCAAAAGTTGCAAACTATCAAAAGTGGGAACTCAAGAAAAAGTGGCAAGTCCTCAAAAATGGGAAGTCATCAAGAGTGGAAAGTCAAAAAAAATGGAAGTCAAGAAAAAGTGGGAAGTGATCAAAAGTGGGAAGTCAAGAAAAAGTGTGAAGTCAAGAAAAAGTGGAAAGTGATCAACAAGGGGAAGTCATGTAAAAGTGGGAAGTCATCAAAAGTTGGAAGTGAAGAAAAAGTGGGAAGTCATCAAAAGTTGCAAACTATCAAAAGTGGGAACTCAAGAAAAAGTGGCAAGTCCTCAAAAATGGGAAGTCATCAAGAGTGGAAAGTCAAAAAAAATGGAAGTCAAGAAAAAGTGGGAAGTAATCAAAAGTGGGAAGTCAAGAAAAAGTGTGAAGTCAAGAAAAAATGGAAAGTGATCAACAAGGGGAAGTCAAGTAAAAGTGGGAAGTCATCAAAAGTTGGAAGTCAAGAAAAAGTGGGAAGTCATCAAAAGTTGCAAACTATCAAAAGTGGGAACTCAAGAAAAAGTGGCAAGTCCTCAAAAATGGGAAGTCATCAAGAGTGGGAAGTCAAAAAAAATGGGAAGTCAAGAAAAAGTGGGAAGTAATCAAAAGTGGGAAGTCAAGGAAAAGTGTGAAGTCAAGAAAAAGTGGAAAGTGATCAACAAGGGGAAGTCAAGTAAAAGTGGGAAGTCATCAAAAGTTGGAAGTCAAGAAAAAGTGGGAAGTCGTCAAAAGTTGCAAACTATCAAAAGTGGGAACTCAAGAAAAAGTGGGAAGTCACTGAAAGCGGAAGTCAAGAAAAAGTGGGAAGTCATCAAAAGTGGGAAGTCATTAAAAGTGAGAGGTCAAGAGAACGTGGGAAGTTATCAAAAGTGAGAAGTCAACAAAAATGGGAAGTCAAGAAAAAGTGGGAAGTCATCAAAAGTGAGAAGGCATCAAAAATGGGAAGTCAAAAAAAAGTGGGACGTCATCAAAAGTGGGAAGTCAAGAAAAAGTGGCAAGTCAAGAAAAAGTGAGAAGTCACTGAAAGCGGGAAGTGAAGAAAAAGTGGGAAGTCATCAAAAGTGGGAAGTCATTAAAAGTGAGAGGTCAAGAGAACGTGGGAAGTTATCAAAAGTGAGAAGTCAATAAAATTGGGAAGTCACCAATAGCGGGAAGTCAAGAAAAAGTGGGGAGTCGTCAAAAGTGAGAATTCAAGAAAAAGTGAGAAGTCAACAAAAGTGGGAAGTCAAGAAAAAGTGGGACGTCATCAAAAGTGGCAAGTCAAGAAAAAGTGGGAACTCATCAAAAGTGGGAAATCAAGAAAAAGTGGGAAGTCATCAAATATGGGATGTCAAGAAAAAGTGGGAAGTCATCAAAAGTGGGAAATCACGAAAAAGTTGGAAATCAAAAAACGTGGGAAGTCATCAAAAGTGGGAAGTGAAGAAAAAGTGGGAAATTATCTACAGTGGAAGTGAATAAAGACTTTTGATTACTTTTCACTCTGATGACTTCCCACTCTTTCTTGACCTCCCATATTTCATGACTTCCTACTTTTGGTGCCATCCCACTTTTTCATGATTTCCAACTTCTTTTGATTTCCCTCTTTTGATGACTTCCCACTTATGATGACTTCCCACTTTTGATGACTTCCCATTTTCGGTGACTTCCCACTTTTAATGACTTCCCAATTTTCTTGACGTCCCATTTTTGATGCCTTCTCACTTTTGATAACTTCCCACGTTATCTTGACATCTCACGGTTGATGAGTTCACCCTTTTGACGACTTCCCACTTTTTCTTGACCTCCCACCTTTGATGACTTCCCACTTTTTCCAGACTTCCCATTTTTGATGATTTCCCACTTTTAATGACCTCCTACTTTTTCTTGACTTCCCATAATTTCTAGACTTCACATATTCCATGACCTCCCCACTTTTGATGACTTCCCACTCTCTTTTGACTTCCAACTTTTTCTTGACTTTCCTCTTTTGATGACTTCCCACTTTTTTTGATTTCCCACTTTTGATGATTTCCCACTTTTGATGACTTCCCTCTTTTGATGACTTCCCCCTTTTTCTAGACTTCCCACCCTTTCTTCGCTTCCCACTTTTTCTTGACTTCCTACTTTTGATGACTTCCCATTTTTGATGACTTCCCACTTTTTCTTGACCTCCCATTTTTTCTTGACTTCCTTCTTTTCATGACCTCCCATTTTTTCTTGACTTTCCACTTTTGGTGAGTTCCCACTATTGATGACTTTCCATTTTTGGTGACATCCCACTTTTGATGACTTTCCTCTTTTGACGGCTTACCACTTTTTCATGAATTCCCATCTTTGATGACTTCCCACTATTTCCTGACATCCCACTTTTTCTTGACTTCCCACTTTTTCTTGACTTCCCACTTTTGATGACTTCCCACTTTTTCTAGATTTGCCATTTTTGATGATTTCCCACTTTTCATGACCTCCTTATTTTTCTTGACTTGCCATATTTTCTAGACTTCAAATATTTCATGACTTCCCCACTTTTGATGACTTCCTTTTTTTTCTTGACTTCCCACATTTGATTACTTTTCACTTTTGATGACTTCCCATTCTTTCTTGACCTCCCATATTTCTTGACTTCCCTCTTTTGATGACTTCCCACTTTATCTTGACTTCTCACTTTTGATGACTTCCCACTTTTGATGAATTCCCATTTTTTCCTGACTTCCCACTTTTGATGAGTTCCCACTATCGATGACTTTCCATTTTTGGTGACTTCTCACTTTTGATGACTTCCCTCTTTTGATGACTTCCCATTTTTCCTGACATCCCACTTTTTCTTGACTCCCCACTTTTTCTTGACTTCCCACTTTTGATGACTTCCCACTTTTGATTACTTCCCACTTTATCTTGACTTCTCACTTTTGATCACTTCCCATATTGGATGACTTCCCACTTTTTCTTGACCTCCCACTTTTTCTTTACTTCCCACTTTTGGTGAGTTCCCACTATTGATGACTTCCCATTTTTGGTGACTTCCCACTTTTGTTTGCTTCCCTCTTTTGACAACTTCCCACTTTTTCTTGACTTCCCACCTTTGATGACTTCCCACTTTTTCTTGACTTCCCGCTTTCGATGACATCCCACTTTTTTTTGTCCTGCTAATTTTTCTTGACTTTTGATGACGTCCCACGTTTTCTGGACTTCCCACTCTGGATGACCTCCCACTTTTTCTTGACTTTCCACTTTTTCTTGCCTTCCCACTTTTGATGACATCCCACTTTTGATGACTTCCCACTTTGTCTTGACTTCCCACTTTTGTTGACTTCTCACTTTTGATAACTTCCCATGTTATCTTGACTTCTTATTTTTGATGACCTCCCACTTTTGATTACTTCCCACTTTTTCTTGACTTCCCACGTTTGATGAGTTCCCACTATTGATGACTTTCCATTTTTGGTGACATCCCACTTTTGATAACTTCCCTCTTTTGACGACTTCCCACTTTTTCTTGAATTCCCATCTTTGATGACTTCCCACCTTTTCCTGACATCCCACTTTTCTTGACTTCCCGCTTTCGGTGACTTCCCAATTTTGGTAACTTCCCACTTTTGATGATTTCCTTTTTTTGATGAATACCCGCCTTCTCTTGACTTCCCACTTTTGATGACCTCCCATGTTTTCTTGACTTCCCACTTTTTCTTGAGTTCCCACGTTTTCTTGACCTCCCACTTTTTCTTTTCTTCCCAATTTTGGTGAGTTCCCACTATTGATGACTTCTCATTTTCGGTGACTTCCCACTTTTTATGACTTCCCAATTTTGAGGACTTCTCACTTTTTTCTGACTTCCCACTTTTTTTTGACTTCCTGCATTTTCTTGACTTCCCATTTTTGATGATTTCCCACTTTTTCTTGACTTCCCACTTTTTCCTAGCCTCCCTATTTTGATGACTTCCCTCTTTTAACAACTCCCCATATTTTCTTGACTTCCCGCTTTTGGTGACTTCCGTTTTTTGTGACTTCCCACTTTTGATGACTTCCCACTTTTTCTTGACTTCCCACTTTTTCTTGACTTCCCACTTTGATGACTTCCCAGTTTTTCTTGAATTCTCACTTTTGACGACTCCCCACGTTTTCTTGACTTCCCACTCTGGATGACCTCCCACTTTTTCTTGACTTTCCACTTTTGATGACTTCCCCCTTTTTGTTGACTTCCCACTTTTGATGAGTTCCCACTATTGATGACTTTCCATTTTTGGTGACATCCCACTTTTGATGACTTCCCTCTTTTGACGGCTTCCCACTTTTTCTTGAATTCCCATCTTTGATAACTTCCCACTATTTCCTGACATCCCATTTTTTCTTGACTTCCCACTTTTTCTTGACTTCCCACTTTTGATGACTTCCCACTTTTTCTTCAATTCTCACTTTTGACGACATCCCATTTTTTCTTGACTTCCCACTTTTGATGCTTTCTCACTTTTAATAACTTCCCTTCTTATTTTGACATCTCACTATTGATGAATTCACACTTTTAACGACTTCCCACTTCTTCTTGACTTCCCACCTTTTCTTGACTTCCCGCAATTTCTTGACTTCCCATTTTTGATGACTTCCCACTTTTTCTTGATTTCCCACTTTTAATGAGTTCCCACTATTGATGACTTCCACCTTTGATGACTTCCCACTTTTGATGACTTCCCACTTTTTCTTGGTTTTCCGCTTTCGGTGACTTCCCACTTTTGATGCCTTCTCACTTTTAATAACTTCCCTTGTTATTTTGACATCTCACTGTTGATGAATTCACACTTTTAACGACTTCCCACTTCTTCTTGACTTCCCACCTTTTCTTGACTTCCCGCAATTTCTTGACTTCCCATTTTTGATGACTTCCCACTTTTTCTTGACGTCCCACTTTTGATGACTTCCCACTTTTTCTTGATTTCCCACTTTTGATGAGTTCCCACTTTTGATTACTTCCCACTTTATCCTGACTTCTCACTTTTGATGACTTCCCTCTTTTGATGACTTCCCATTTTTTCCTGACTTCCCACTTTTTCTTGACTTCCCACTTTTTCTTGACTTCCCACTTTCGATGACTTCCCACTTTTGATTACTTCCCACTTTATCCTGACTTCTCACTTTTGATGACTTCCCATTTTGGATGACTTTCCACTTTTTCTTGACTTCCCAATTTTTCATAACCTCCCTATTTTGATGAATTCACTCTTTTGATGACTCCCGACTTTTTCCTGACATCCGCTTTCGGTGACTTCCCAATTTTGGTAACTTCCCACTTTTGATGATTTCCTTTTTTTGATGAATACCCGCCTTCTCTTGACTTCCCACTTTTGATGACCTCCCATGTTTTCTTGACTTCCCACTTTTTCTTGAGTTCCCACGTTTTCTTGACCTCCCACTTTTTCTTTTCTTCCCAATTTTGGTGAGTTCCCACTATTGATGACTTCTCATTTTCCGTGACTTCCCACTTTTTATGACTTCCCAATTTTGAGGACTTCTCACTTTTTTCTGACTTCCCACTTTTTTTTGACTTCCTGCATTTTCTTGACTTCCCATTTTTGATGATTTCCCACTTTTTCTTGACTTGCCACTTTTTCCTAGGCTCCCTATTTTGATGACTTCCCTCTTTTAACAACTCCCCATATTTTCTTGACTTCCCGCTTTTGGTGACTTCCGCTTTTTTGTGACTTCCCACTTTTGATGACTTCCCACTTTTTCTTGACTTCCCACTTTTTCTTGACTTCCCACTTTTGATGACTTCCCAGTTTTTCTTGAATTCTCACTTTTGACGACTCCCCACGTTTTCTTGACTTCCCACTCTGGATGACCTCCCACTTTTTCTTGACTTTCCACTTTTGATGACTTCCCCCTTTTTGTTGACTTCCCACTTTTGATGAGTTCCCACTATTGATGACTTTCCATTTTTGGTGACATCCCACTTTTGATGACTTCCCTCTTTTGACGGCTTCCCACTTTTTCTTGAATTCCCATCTTTGATAACTTCCCACTATTTCCTGACATCCCATTTTTTCTTGACTTCCCACTTTTTCTTGACTTCCCACTTTTGATGACTTCCCACTTTTTCCTCGATTCTCACTTTTGACGACATCCCATTTTTTCTTGACTTCCCACTTTTGATGCTTTCTCACTTTTAATAACTTCCCTTCTTATTTTGACATCTCACTATTGATGAATTCACACTTTTAACGACTTCCCACTTCTTCTTGACTTCCCACCTTTTCTTGACTTCCCCCAATTTCTTGACTTCCCATTTTTGATGACTTCCCACTTTTTCTTGACTTTCCACTTTTGATGACCTCCCACTTTTTCTTGACTTCCCACTTTTGATGACTTCCCAGTTTTTCTTGAATTCTCACTTTTGACGAGCCCACACGTTTTCTTGACTTCCCACTCTGGATGACCTCCCACTTTTTCTTGACTTTCCACTTTTGATGACCTCCCACTTTTTCTTGATTTCCCACTTTTGATGAGTTCCCACTATTGATGACTTTCCATTTTTGGTGACATCCCACTTTTGATGACTTCCCTCTTTTGATGACTTCCTACTTTTTCTTGATTTCCCACTTTTAATGAGTTCCCACTATTGATGACTTCCACCTTTGATGACTTCCCACTTTTGATGACTTCCCACTTTTTCTTGGTTTTCCGCTTTCGGTGACTTCCCACTTTTGATGCCTTCTCACTTTTAATAACTTCCCTTGTTATTTTGACATCTCACTGTTGATGAATTCACACTTTTAACGACTTCCCACTTCTTCTTGACTTCCCACCTTTTCTTGACTTCCCGCAATTTCTTGACTTCCCATTTTTGATGACTTCCCACTTTTTCTTGACGTCCCACTTTTGATGACTTCCCACTTTTTCTTGATTTCCCACTTTTGATGAGTTCCCACTATTGATGACTTCCACCTTTTCCTGACATCCCACTTTTTCTTGACTTCCCACTTTTTCTTGACTTCCCACTTTTGATGACTTCCCAATTTTGGTAACTTCCCACTTTTTCTTTTCTTCCCACTTTTGGTGAGTTCCCACTATTGATGACTTCTCATTTTCGGTGACTTCCCACTTTTTATGACTTCCCAATTTTAAGGACCTCTCACTTTTTTCTGACTTCCCACTTTTTTTTGACTTCCTGCATTTTCTTGACTTCCCATTTTTGATGATTTCCCACTTTTTCTTGACTTCCCACTTTTTCTTGACTTCCCACTTTTGATGACTTCCCAGTTTTTCTTGAATTCTCACTTTTGACGACTCCCCACGTTTTCTTGACTTCCCACTCTGGATGACCTCCCACTTTTTCTTGACTTTCCACTTTTGACGACCTCCCATTTTTTCCTGACTTCCCACTTTTGATGAGTTCCCACTATTGATGACTTTCCATTTTTGGTGACTTCTCACTTTTGATGACTTCCCTCTTTTGATGACTTCCCATTTTTCCTGACATCCCACTTTTTCTTGACTCCCCACTTTTTCTTGACTTCCCACTTTTGATGACTTCCCACTTTTGATTACTTCCCACTTTATCTTGACTTCTCACTTTTGATGACTTCCCATATTGGATGACTTCCCACTTTTTCTTGACCTCCCACTTTTTCTTTACTTCCCACTTTTGGTGAGTTCCCACTATTGATGACTTCCCATTTTTGGTGACTTCCCATTTTTGTTGACTTCTCACTTTTGATAACTTCCCATGTTATCTTGACTTCTCATTTTTGATGACCTCCCACTTTTGATGACCTCCCACATTTTCTTGACTTCCCGCTTTCGATGACATCCCACTTTTTTTTGTCCTGCTAATTTTTCTTGACTTTTGATGATGTCCCACGTTTTCTGGACTTCCCACTCTGGATGACCTCCCACTTTTTCTTGACTTTCCACTTTTTCTTGCCTTCCCACTTTTGATGACTTCCCACTTTTGATGACTTCCCACTTTGTCTTGACTTCCCACTTTTGTTGACTTCTCACTTTTGATAACTTCCCATGTTATCTTGACTTCTCATTTGTGATGACCTCCCACTTTTGATGACCTCCCACATTTTCTTGACTTCCCGCTTTCAGTGACTTCCCACTTTTTCTTGACTTTCCACTTTTGATGACCTCTCACTTTTTCTTGATTTCCCACTTTTGATGAGTTCCCACTATTGATGACTTTCCATTTTTTGTGACATCCCACTTTTGATGTCTTCCCTCTTTTGATGACTTCCCACTTTTTCTTGATTTCCCACTTTTAATGAGTTCCCACTATTGATGACTTCCACCTTTGATGACTTCCCACTTTTGATGACTTCCCACTTTTTCTTGGTTTTCCGCTTTCGGTGACTTCCCACTTTTGATGCCTTCTCACTTTTAATAACTTCCCTTGTTATTTTGACATCTCACTGTTGATGAATTCACACTTTTAACGACTTCCCACTTCTTCTTGACTTCCCACCTTTTCTTGACTTCCCGCAATTTCTTGACTTCCCATTTTTGATGACTTCCCACTTTTTCTTGACGTCCCACTTTTGATGACTTCCCACTTTTTCTTGATTTCCCACTTTTGATGAGTTCCCACTATTGATGACTTCCACCTTTTCCTGACATCCCACTTTTTCTTGACTTCCCACTTTTTCTTGACTTCCCACTTTTGATGACTTCCCAATTTTGGTAACTTCCCACTTTTTCTTTTCTTCCCACTTTTGGTGAGTTCCCACTATTGATGACTTCTCATTTTCGGTGACTTCCCACTTTTTATGACTTCCCAATTTTGAGGACCTCTCACTTTTTTCTGACTTCCCACTTTTTTTTGACTTCCTGCATTTTCTTGACTTCCCATTTTTGATGATTTCCCTCTTTTTCTTGACTTCCCACTTTTTCTTGACTTCCCACTTTTGATGACTTCCCAGTTTTTCTTGAATTCTCACTTTTGACGACTCCCCACGTTTTCTTGACTTCCCACTCTGGATGACCTCCCACTTCTTCTTGACTTCCCACCTTTGATGACTTCCCACTTTTTCTAGATTTGCCATTTTTGGTGACTTCCCACTTTTGATGACCTCCCACTTTTGATGAATTCCCACTTTTTCTTGACTTCCCACTTTTGATGAGTTCCCACTATTGATGACTTTCCATTTTTGGTGACTTCTCACTTTTGATGACTTCCCTCTTTTGATGACTTCCCATTTTTTCCTGACATCCCACTTTTTCTTGACTTCCCACTTTTTCTTGACTTCCCACTTTTGATGACTTCCCACTTTTGATTACTTCCCACTTGATCCTGACTTCTCACTTTTGATGACTTCCCATTTTGGATGACTTTCCACTTTTTCTTAACTTCCCAATTTTTCATAACCTCCTTATTTTGATGAATTCACTCTTTTGATGACTCCCGACTTTTTCCTGACCTCCCGCTTTCGGTGACTTCCCAATTTTGGTAACTTCCCACTTTTGATGATTTCCTTTTTTTGATGAATACCCGCCTTCTCTTGACTTCCCACTTTTGATGACCTCCCATGTTTTCTTGACTTCCCACTTTTTCTTGAGTTCCCACGTTTTCTTGACCTCCCACTTTTTCTTTTCTTCCTAATTTTGGTGAGTTCCCACTATTGATGACTTCTCATTTTCGGTGACTTCCCACTTTTTATGACTTCCCAATTTTGAGGACTTCTCACTTTTTTCTGACTTCCCATTTTTTTTTGACTTCCTGCATTTTCTTGACTTCCCATTTTTGATGATTTCCCACTTTTTCTTGACTTCCCACTTTTTCCTAGCCTCCCTATTTTGATGACTTCCCTCTTTTAACAACTCCCCATATTTTCTTGACTTCCCGCTTTTGGTGACTTCCGCTTTTTTGTGACTTCCCACTTTTGTTGACTTCCCACTTTTTCTTGACTTCCCACTTTTTCTTGACTTCCCACTTTTTCTTGACTTCCCACTTTTGATGACTTCCCAGTTTTTCTTGAATTCTCACTTTTGACGACTCCCCACGTTTTCTTGACTTCCCACTCTGGATGACATCCCACTTTTTCTTGACTTTCCACTTTTGATGACTTCCCCCTTTTTGTTGACTTCCCACTTTTGATGAGTTCCCACTATTGATGACTTTCCATTTTTGTTGACGTCCCACTTTTGATGACTTCCCTCTTTTGCCGGCTTCCCACTTTTTCTTGAATTCCCATCTTTGATAACTTCCCACTATTTCCTGACATCCCATTTTTTCTTGACTTCCCAATTTTTCTTGACTTCCCACTTTTGATGACTTCCCACTTTTTCTTCAGTTCTCACTTTTGACGACATCCCATTTTTTCTTGACTTCCCACTTTTGATGCTTTCTCACTTTTAATAACTTCCCTTCTTATTTTGACATCTCAGTATTGATGAATTCACACTTTTAACGACTTCCCACTTCTTCTTGACTTCCCATTTTTGATGACTTCCCACTTTTTCTTGACTTTCCACTTTTGATGACCTCCCACTTTTTCTTGACTTCCCACTTTTGACGACTCCCCACGTTTTCTTGACTTCCCACTCTGGATGACCTCCCACTTTTTCTTGACTTTCCACTTTTGATGACTTCCCCCTTTTTGTTGACTTCCCACTTTTGATGAGTTCGCACTATTGATGACTTTCCATTTTTGGTGACATCCCACTTTTGATGACTTCCCTCTTTTGACGGCTTCCCACTTTTTCTTGAATTCCCATCTTTGATAACTTCCCACTATTTCCTGACATCCAATTTTTTCTTGACTTCCCAATATTTCTTGACTTCCCACTTTTCATGACTTCCCACTTTTTCTTCAATTCTCACTTTTGACGACATCCCATTTTTTCTTGACTTCCCACTTTTGATGCTTTCTCACTTTTAATAACTTCCCTTCTTATTTTGACATCTCAGTAATGATGAATTCACACTTTTAACGACTTCCCACTTCTTCTTGACTTCCCACCTTTTCTTGACTTCCCGCAATTTCTTGACTTCCCATTTTTGATGACTTCCCACTTTTTCTTGACTTTCCACTTTTGATGACCTCCCACTTTTTCTTGACTTCCCACTTTTGATGACTTCCCAGTTTTTCTTGAATTCTCACTTTTGACGACTCCCCACGTTTTCTTGACTTCCCTCTTTTGATGACTTCCCACTTTTTCTTGATTTCCCACTTTTAATGAGTTCCCACTATTGATGACTTCAACCTTTGATGACTTCCCACTTTTGATGACTTCCCACTTTTTCTTGGTTTTCCGCTTTCGGTGACTTCCCACTTTTGATGCCTTCTCACTTTTAATAACTTCCCTTGCTATTTTGACATCTCACTGTTGATGAATTCACACTTTTAACGACTTCCCACTTCTTCTTGACTTCCCACCTTTTCTTGACTTCCCGCAATTTCTTGACTTCCCATTTTTGATGACTTCCCACTTTTTCTTGACGTCCCACTTTTGATGACTTCCCACTTTTTCTTGATTTCCCACTTTTGATGAGTTCCCACTATTGATGACTTCCACCTTTTCCTGACATCCCACTTTTTCTTGACTTCCCACTTTTTCTTGACTTCCCACTTTTGATGACTTCCCAATTTTGGTAACTTCCCACTTTTGATGATTTCCTTCTTTTGATGACTGCCCGCCTTCTCTTGACTTGCCACTTTTGATGACCTCCCATGTTTTCTTGACTTCCCACTTTTTCTTGAGTTCCCACGTTTTCTTGACCTCCCACTTTTTCTTTTCTTCCCACTTTTGGTGAGTTCCCACTATTGATGACTTTTCATTTTCGGTGACTTCCCACTTTTTATGACTTCCCAATTTTGAGGACTTCTCACTTTTTTCTGACTTCCCACTTTTTTTTGACTTCCTGCATTTTCTTGACTTCCCATTTTTGATGATTTCCCACTTTTTCTTGACTTCCCACTTTTTCC
Organism: Sanderia malayensis; assembly: GCA_013076295.1. NCBI lineage: Eukaryota > Metazoa > Cnidaria > Scyphozoa > Semaeostomeae > Pelagiidae > Sanderia > Sanderia malayensis. The sequence goes on from RQOL01000906.1 coordinate 6,644,502, forward strand.
TAGCCTCCCTATTTTGATGACTTCCCTCTTTTCACAACTCCCCAAATTTTCTTGACTTCCCGCTTTCGGTGACTTCCCGCTTTTTTGTGACTTCCCACTTTTGATGACTTCCCACTTTTTCTTGACTTCCCACTTTTTCTTGACTTCCCACTTTTGATGACTTCCCAGTTTTTCTTGAATTCTCACTTTTGACGACTCCCCACGTTTTCTTGACTTCCCACTCTGGATGACCTCCCACTTTTTCTTGACTTTCCACTTTTGACGACCTCCCACTTTTTCTTGACTTCCCACTTTTGATGAGTTCCCTTTATTGATGACTTTCCATTTTTGGTGACATCCCACTTTTGATGACTTCCCTCTTTTGACGGCTTCCAACTTTTAACAACTTCCCTTCTTATTTTGACATCTCACTGTTGTTGAATTCACACTTTTAACGACTTCCCACTTCTTCTTGACTTCCCACCTTTTCTTGACTTCCCGCAATTTCTTGACTTCCCATTTTTGATGACTTCCCACTTTTTCTTGACGTCCCTCTTTTGATGACTTCCCATTTTTTCTTGATTTCCCACTTTTAATGAGTTCCCACTATTGATGACTTCCACCTTTGATGACTTCCCACTTTTGATGACTTCCCACTTTTTCTTGGTTTTCCGCTTTCGGTGACTTCCCACTTTTGATGCCTTCTCACTTTTAATAACTTCCCTTGTTATTTTGACATCTCACTGTTGATGAATTCACACTTTTAACGACTTCCCACTTCTTCTTGACTTCCCACCTTTTCTTGACTTCCCGCAATTTCTTGACTTCCCATTTTTGATGACTTCCCACTTTTGATGACTTCCCTCTTTTGCCGGCTTCCCACTTTTTCTTGAATTCCCATCTTTGATAACTTCCCACTATTTCCTGACATCCCATTTTTTCTTGACTTCCCAATTTTTCTTGACTTCCCACTTTTGATGACTTCCCACTTTTTCTTCAGTTCTCACTTTTGACGACATCCCATTTTTTCTTGACTTCCCACTTTTGATGCTTTCTCACTTTTAATAACTTCCCTTCTTATTTTGACATCTCAGTATTGATGAATTCACACTTTTAACGACTTCCCACTTCTTCTTGACTTCCCATTTTTGATGACTTCCCACTTTTTCTTGACTTTCCACTTTTGATGACCTCCCACTTTTTCTTGACTTCCCACTTTTGACGACTCCCCACGTTTTCTTGACTTCCCACTCTGGATGACCTCCCACTTTTTCTTGACTTTCCACTTTTGATGACTTCCCCCTTTTTGTTGACTTCCCACTTTTGATGAGTTCGCACTATTGATGACTTTCCATTTTTGGTGACATCCCACTTTTGATGACTTCCCTCTTTTGACGGCTTCCCCACTTTTTCTTGAATTCCCATCTTTGATAACTTCCCACTATTTCCTGACATCCAATTTTTTCTTGACTTCCCAATATTTCTTGACTTCCCACTTTTCATGACTTCCCACTTTTTCTTCAATTCTCACTTTTGACGACATCCCATTTTTTCTTGACTTCCCACTTTTGATGCTTTCTCACTTTTAATAACTTCCCTTCTTATTTTGACATCTCAGTAATGATGAATTCACACTTTTAACGACTTCCCACTTCTTCTTGACTTCCCACCTTTTCTTGACTTCCCGCAATTTCTTGACTTCCCATTTTTGATGACTTCCCACTTTTTCTTGACTTTCCACTTTTGATGACCTCCCACTTTTTCTTGACTTCCCACTTTTGATGACTTCCCAGTTTTTCTTGAATTCTCACTTTTGACGACTCCCCACGTTTTCTTGACTTCCCTCTTTTGATGACTTCCCACTTTTTCTTGATTTCCCACTTTTAATGAGTTCCCACTATTGATGACTTCAACCTTTGATGACTTCCCACTTTTGATGACTTCCCACTTTTTCTTGGTTTTCCGCTTTCGGTGACTTCCCACTTTTGATGCCTTCTCACTTTTAATAACTTCCCTTGCTATTTTGACATCTCACTGTTGATGAATTCACACTTTTAACGACTTCCCACTTCTTCTTGACTTCCCACCTTTTCTTGACTTCCCGCAATTTCTTGACTTCCCATTTTTGATGACTTCCCACTTTTTCTTGACGTCCCACTTTTGATGACTTCCCACTTTTTCTTGATTTCCCACTTTGATGAGTTCCCACTATTGATGACTTCCACCTTTTCCTGACATCCCACTTTTTCTTGACTTCCCACTTTTTCTTGACTTCCCACTTTTGATGACTTCCCAATTTTGGTAACTTCCCACTTTTGATGATTTCCTTCTTTTGATGACTGCCCGCCTTCTCTTGACTTGCCACTTTTGATGACCTCCCATGTTTTCTTGACTTCCCACTTTTTCTTGAGTTCCCACGTTTTCTTGACCTCCCACTTTTGATGACTTCCCAGTTTTTCTTGAATTCTCACTTTTGACGACTCCCCACGTTTTCTTGACTTCCCACTCTGGATGACCTCCCACTTTTCTTGACTTTCCACTTTTGACGACCTCCCACTTTTTCTTGACTTCCCACTTTTGATGAGTTCCCACTATTGATGACTTTCCATTTTTGGTGACATCCCACTTTTGATGACTTCCCTCTTTTGACGGCTTCCCACTTTTTCTTGAATTCCCATCTTTGATAACTTCCCACTATTTCCTGACATCCCTTTTTTTCTGGACTTCCCACTTTTTCTTGACTTCCCACTTTTGATGACTTCCCACTTTTTCTTCAATTTTCACTTTTGACGACATCCCACTTTTTCTTGACTTCCCACTTTTGATGCTTTCTCACTTTTAACAACTTCCCTTCTTATTTTGACATCTCACTGTTGTTGAATTCACACTTTTAACGACTTCCCACTTCTTCTTGACTTCCCACCTTTTCTTGACTTCCCGCAATTTCTTGACTTCCCATTTTTGATGACTTCCCACTTTTTCTTGACGTCCCTCTTTTGATGACTTCCCATTTTTCTTGATTTCCCACTTTTAATGAGTTCCCACTATTGATGACTTCCACCTTTGATGACTTCCCACTTTTGATGACTTCCCACTTTTCTTGGTTTTCCGCTTTCGGTGACTTCCCACTTTTGATGCCTTCTCACTTTTAATAACTTCCCTTGTTATTTTGACATCTCACTGTTGATGAATTCACACTTTTAACGACTTCCCACTTCTTCTTGACTTCCCACCTTTTCTTGACTTCCCGCAATTTCTTGACTTCCCATTTTTGATGACTTCCACTTTTTCTTGACGTCCCTCTTTTTATGACTTCCCATTTTTTCTTGCTTTCCCATTTTTAATGAGTTCCCACTATTGATGACTTCCACCTTTGATGACTTCCCACTTTTGATGACTTCCCACTTTTTCTTGGTTTTCCGCTTTCGGTGACTTCCCACTTTTGATGCCTTCTCACTCTAATAACTTCCCTTGTTATTTTGACATCTCACTGTTGATGAATTCACACTTTTAACGACTTCCCACTTCTTCTTGACTTCCCACCTTTTCTTGACGTCCCACGTTTTCTTGACCTCCCACTTTTTCTTTTCTTCCCACTTTTGGTGAGTTCCCACTATTGATGACTTTTCATTTTCGGTGACTTCCCACTTTTTATGACTTCCCAATTTTGAGGACTTCTCACTTTTTTCTGACTTCCCACTTTTTTTGACTTCCTGCATTTTCTTGACTTCCCATTTTTGATGATTTCCCACTTTTTCTTGACTTCCCACTTTTTCCTAGCCTCCCTATTTTGATGACTTCCCTCTTTTCACAACTCCCCATATTTTCTTGACTTCCCGCTTTTGGTGACTTCCCGCTTTTTTGTGACTTCCCACTTTTGATGACTTCCCACTTTTTCTTGACTTCCACTTTTTCTTGACTTCCCACTTTTGATGACTTCCCAGTTTTTCTTGAATTCTCACTTTTGACGACTCCCCACGTTTTCTTGACTTCCCACTCTGGATGACCTCCCACTTTTTCTTGACTTTCCACTTTTGACGACCTCCCACTTTTTCTTGACTTCCCACTTTTGATGAGTTCCCACTATTGATGACTTTCCATTTTTGGTGACATCCCACTTTTGATGACTTCCCTCTTTTGACGGCTTCCCACTTTTTCTTGAATTCCCATCTTTGATAACTTCCCACTATTTCCTGACATCCCATTTTTTCTGGACTTCCCACTTTTTCTTGACTTCCCACTTTTGATGACTTCCCACTTTTTCTTCAATTTTCACTTTTGACGACATCCCACTTTTTCTTGACTTCCCACTTTTGATGCTTTCTCACTTTTAATAACTTCCCTTGTTATTTTGACATCTCACTGTTGATGAATTCACACTTTTAACGACTTCCCACTTCTTCTTGACTTCCCACCTTTTCTTGACTTCCCGCAATTTCTTGACTTCCCATTTTTGATGACTTCCCACTTTTTCTTGACGTCCCTCTTTTTATGACTTCCCATTTTTTCTTGCTTTCCCATTTTTAATGAGTTCCCACTATTGATGACTTCCACCTTTGATGACTTCCCACTTTTGATGACTTCCCACTTTTTCTTGGTTTTTCCGCTTTCGGTGACTTCCCACTTTTGATGCCTTCTCACTTCTAATAACTTCCCTTGTTATTTTGACATCTCACTGTTGATGAATTCACACTTTTAACGACTTCCCACTTCTTCTTGACTTCCCACCTTTTCTTGACGTCCCACTTTTGATGACTTCCCACTTTTTCTTGATTTCCACTTTTGATGAGTTCCCACTATTGATGACTTCCACCTTTCCTGACATCCCACTTTTTCTTGACTTCCCACTTTTGATGACTTCCCACTTTTTCTTGACTTCCCACTTTTGATGAGTTCCCACTATTGATGACTTTCCATTTTTGGTGACATCCCACTTTTGATGACTTCCCTCTTTTGACGGCTTCCCACTTTTTCTTGAATTCCCATCTTTGATAACTTCCCCACTATTTCCTGACATCCCATTTTTTCTGGACTTCCCACTTTTTCTTGACTTCCCACTTTTGATGACTTCCCACTTTTTCTTCAATTTTCACTTTTGACGACATCCCACTTTTTCTTGACTTCCCACTTTTGATGCTTTCTCACTTTTAACAACTTCCCTTCTTATTTTGACATCTCACTGTTGTTGAATTCACACTTTTAACGACTTCCCACTTCTTCTTGACTTCCCACCTTTTCTTGACTTCCCGCAATTTCTTGACTTCCCATTTTTGATGACTTCCCACTTTTTCTTGACGTCCCTCTTTTGATGACTTCACATTTTTTCTTGATTTCCCACTTTTAATGAGTTCCCACTATTGATGACTTCCACCTTTGATGACTTCCCACTTTTGATGACTTCCCACTTTTTCTTGGTTTTCCGCTTTCGGTGACTTCCCACTTTTGATGCCTTCTCACTTTTAATAACTTCCCTTGTTATTTTGACATCTCACTGTTGATGAATTCACACTTTTAACGACTTCCCACTTCTTCTTGACTTCCCACCTTTTCTTGACTTCCCGCAATTTCTTGACTTCCCATTTTTGATGACTTCCCACTTTTTCTTGACGTCCCTCTTTTGATGACTTCCCATTTTTTCTTGCTTTCCCATTTTTAATGAGTTCCCACTATTGATGACTTCCACCTTTGATGAGTTCCCACTATTGATGACTTCCACCTTTTCCTGACATCCCACTTTTTCTTGACTTCCCAGTTTTTCTTGACTTCCCACTTTTGATGACTTCCCACTTTTGATTACTTCCCACTTTATCCTGACTTCTCACTTTTGATGACTTCCCATTTTGGTTGACATTCCACTTTTTCTTGACTTCCCAATTTTTCATAACCTCCCTATTTTGATGAATTCACTCTTTTGATGACTCCTCACTTTTTCCTGACCTCCCGTATTCGGTGACTTCCCAATTTTGGTAACTTCCCACTTTTGATGATTTCCTTCTATTGATGACTACCCGCCTTCTCTTGACTTCTCACTTTTGATGAATTCCCACCTTTTCTTGACTTCCAACTTTTGATGAGTTCCCACTATTGATGACGTTCCATTTTTGGTGACTTCTCACTTTTGATGACTTCCCTCTTTTGATGACTTCCAATTTTTTCCTGACATCCCACTTTTTCTTGACTTCCCACTTTTGGTGAGTTCCCACTATTGATGACTTCTCATTTTCGGTGACTTCCCACTTTTTATGACTTCCCAATTTTGAGGACTTCTCACTTTTTTCTGACTTCCCACTTTTTTTTGACTTCCTGCATTTTCTTGACTTCCCATTTTTGATGATTTCCCACTTTTTCTTGACTTCCCACTTTTTCTTGACTTCCCACTTTTGATGACTTCCCAGTTTTTCTTGAATTCTCACTTTTGACGACTCCCCACGTTTTCTTGACTTCCCACTCTGGATGACCTCACCACTTTTTCTTGACTTTCCACTTTTGACGACCTCCCATTTTTTCCTGACTTCCCACTTTTGATGAGTTCCCACTATTGATGACTTTCCCATTTTTGGTGACTTCTCACTTTTGATGACTTCCCTCTTTTGATGACTTCCCATTTTTCCTGACATCCCACTTTTTCTTGACTCCCCACTTTTTCTTGACTTCCCCACTTTTGATGACTTCCCACTTTTGATTACTTCCACTTTATCTTGACTTCTCACTTTTGATGACTTCCCATATTGGATGACTTCCCACTTTTTCTTGACCTCCCACTTTTTCTTTACTACCCACTTTTGGTGAGTTCCCACTATTGATGACTTCCCATTTTTGGTGACTTCCCACTTTTGATGGCTTCCCTCTTTGACAACTTCCCACTTTTTCTTGACTTCCCACCTTTGATGACTTCCCACTTTTTCTTGACTTCCCGCTTTCGATGACATCCCACTTTTTTTTGTCCTGCTAATTTTTCTTGACTTTTGATGATGTCCCACGTTTTCTGGACTTCCACCTGGATGACCTCCCACTTTTTCTTGACTTTCCACTTTTTCTTGCCTTCCCACTTTTGATGACTTCCCACTTTTGATGACTTCCCACTTTGTCTTGACTTCCCACTTTTGTTGACTTCTCACTTTTTGATAACTTCCCATGTTATCTTGACTTCTCATTTTTGATGACCTCCCACTTTTGATGACCTCCCACATTTTCTTGACTTCCCGCTTTCAGCGACTTCCCACTTTTCTTGACTTCCCACTTTTGATGAGTTCCCACTATTGATGACTTTCCATTTTTGGTGACTTCTCACTTTTGATGACTTCCCTCTTTTGATGACTTCCCATTTTTTCCTGACATCCCACTTTTTTTTGACTTCCCACTTTTTCTTGACTTCCCACTTTTGATGACTTCCCACTTTTGATTACTTCCCACTTGATCCTGACTTCTCACTTTTGATGACTTCCCATTTTGGATGACTTTCCACTTTTTCTTGACTTCCCAATTTTTCATAACCTCCCTATTTTGATGAATTCACTCTTTTGATGACTCCCGACTTTTTCCTGACCTCCCGCTTTCGGTGACTTCCCAATTTTGGTAACTTCCCACTTTTGATGATTTCCTTTTTTTGATGAATACCCGCCTTCTCTTGACTTCCCACTTTTGATGACCTCCCATGTTTTCTTGACTTCCCACTTTTTCTTGAGTTCCCACGTTTTCTTGACCTCCCACTTTTTCTTTTCTTCCCAATTTTGGTGAGTTCCCACTATTGATGACTTCTCATTTTCGGTGACTTCCCACTTTTTATGACTTCCCAATTTTGAGGACTTCTCACTTTTTTCTGACTTCCCATTTTTTTTGACTTCCTGCATTTTCTTGACTTCCCGCTTTTGGTGACTTCCGCTTTTTTGTGACTTCCCATTTTTGATGACTTCCCACTTTTTCTTGACTTTCCACTTTTGATGACCTCCCACTTTTTCTTGACTTCCCACTTTTGATGACTTCCCAGTTTTTCTTGAATTCTCACTTTTGACGACTCCCCACGTTTTCTTGACTTCCCACTCTGGATGACCTCCCACTTTTTCTTGACTTTCCACTTTTGATGACTTCCCCCTTTTTGTTGACTTCCCACTTTTGATGACTTCCCTCTTTTGACGGCTTCCCACTTTTTCTTGAATTCCCATCTTTGATAACTTCCCACTATTTCCTGACATCCCATTTTTTCTTGACTTCCCAATTTTTCTTGACTTCCCACTTTTGATGACTTCCCACTTTTTCTTCCATTCTCATTTTTGACGACATCCCATTTTTTCTTGACTTCCCACTTTTGATGAGTTCCCACTATTGATGACTTTCCATTTTTTGGTGACATCCCACTTTTGATAACTTCCCTCTTTTGACGACTTCCCACTTTTTCTTGAATTCCCATCTTTGATGACTTCCCACCTTTTCCTGACACCCACTTTTTCTTGACTTCCCACTTTTTCTTGACTTCCCACTTTTGATGACTTCCCACTTTTTCTTGAATTCTCATTTTTGACGACGTCCCACTTTTTCTTGATTTCCCACTTTTGATGCCTTCTCACTTTTAATAACTTCCCTTGTTATTTTGACATCTCACTGTTGATGAATTCACACTTTTAACGACTTCCCACTTCTTCTTGACTTCCCACCTTTGATGACTTCCCACTTTTTCTAGATTTGCCATTTTTGGTGACTTCCCACTTTTGATGACATCCCACTTTTGATGAATTCCCACTTTTTCTTGACTTCCCACTTTTGATGAGTTCCCACTATTGATGACTTTCCATTTTTGGTGACTTCTCACTTTTGATGACTTCCCTCTTTTGATGACTTCCCATTTTTTCCTGACATCCCACTTTTTCTTGACTTCCCACTTTTTCTTGACTTCCCATTTTTTATGACTTCCCAATTTTGAGGACTCTCACTTTTTTCTGACTTCCCATTTTTTTTGACTTCCTGCATTTTCTTGACTTCCCATTTTTGATGATTTCCCACTTTTTCTTGACTTCCCACTCTTTCCTAGCCTCCCTATTTTGATGACTTCCCTCTTTTAACAACTCCCCATATTTTCTTGACTTCCCGCTTTTGGTGACTTCCGCTTTTTGTGACTTCCCACTTTTGATGACTTCCCACTTTTCTTGACTTCCCACTTTTTCTTGACTTCCCACTTTTGATGACTTCCCAGTTTTTCTTGAATTCTCACTTTTGACGACTCCCCACGTTTTCTTGACTTCCCACTTTTTCTTGACTTCCCACTTTTGATGACTTCCCAATTTTGGTAACTTCCCACTTTTGATGATTTCCTTCTTTTGATGACTGCCCGCCTTCTCTTGACTTCCCACTTTTGATGACCTCCCATGTTTTCTTGACTTTCCACTTTTTCTTGAGTTCCCACGTTTTCTTGACCTGCCACTTTTTTCTTTTCTTCCCACTTTTGGTGAGTTCCCACTATTGATGACTTTTCATTTTCGGTGACTTCCCACTTTTTATGACTTCCCTCTTTTGACGGCTTCCCACTTTTTCTTGAATTCCCATTTTTGATAACTTCCCACTATTTCCTGACATCCCATTTTTTCTGGACTTCCCACTTTTTCTTGACTTCCCACTTTTGATGACTTCCCACTTTTTCTTCAATTTTCACTTTTGACGACATCCCACTTTTTCTTGACCTCCCACTTTTGATGCTTTCTCACTTTTAACAACTTCCCTTCTTATTTGACATCTCACTGTTGTTGAATTCACACTTTTAACGACTTCCCACTTCTTCTTGACTTCCCACCTTTTCTTGACTTCCCGCAATTTCTTGACTTCCCATTTTGATGACTTCCCACTTTTTCTTGACGTCCCTCTTTGATGACTTCCCATTTTTTCTTGATTTCCCACTTTTAATGAGTTCCCACTATTGATGACTTCCACCTTTGATGACTTCCCACTTTTGATGACTTCCCACTTTTTCTTGGTTTTCCGCTTTCGGTGACTTCCCACTTTTGATGCCTTCTCACTTTTAATAACTTCCCTTGTTATTTTGACATCTCACTGTTGATGAATTCACACTTTTAACGACTTCCCACTTCTTCTTGACTTCCCACCTTTTCTTGACTTCCCGCAATTTCTTGACTTCCCATTTTGATGACTTCCCACTTTTTCTTGACGTCCCTCTTTTGATGACTTTCCCATTTTTTCTTGCTTTCCCATTTTTAATGAGTTCCACTATTGATGACTTCCACCTGTGATGACTTCCCACTTTTGATGACTTCCCACTTTTTCTTGGTTTTCCGCTTTCGGTGACTTCCCACTTTTGATGCCTTCTCACTTCTAATAACTTCCCTTGTTATTTTGACATCTCACTGTTGATGAATTCACACTTTTAACGACTTCCCACTTCTTCTTGACTTCCCACCTTTTCTTGACGTCCCACTTTTGATGACTTCCCACTTTTCTTGACTTTCCACTTTTGATGACTTCCCCCTTTTTGTTGACTTCCCACTTTTGATGAGTTCCCACTATTGATGACTTTCCATTTTTGGTGACATCCCACTTTTGATGACTTCCCATGTTATCTTGACTTCTCATTTTTGATGACCTCCCACTTTGATGACCTCCACATTTTCTTGACTTCCCGCTTTCAGTGACTTCCCACTTTTTCTTGACTTCCCACTTTTGATGAGTTTCCACTATTGATGACTTTCCATTTTTGGTGACATCCCACTTTTGATAACTCCTCCCTTTTGACGACTTCCCACTTTTTCTTGAATTCCCATCTTTGATGACTTCCCACCTTTTCCTGACATCCCACTTTTCTTGACTTCCACTTTTTCTTGACTTCCCACTTTTGAATACTTCCCACTTTTTCTTGAATTCTCATTTTTGACGACGTCCCACTTTTCTTGATTTCCCACTTTTTGATGCCTTCTCACTTTTAATAACTTCCCTTGTTATTTTGACATCTCACTGTTGATGAATTCACACTTTTAAACGACTTCCCACTTCTTCTTGACCTCCCACCTTTGATGACTTCCCACTTTTTCTAGATTTGCCATTTTTGGTGACTTCCCACTTTTGATGACCTCCCACTTTTGATGAATTCCCACTTTTTCTTGACTTCCCATTTTTGATGAGTTCCCACTATTGATGACTTTCCATTTTTGGTGACTTCTCACTTTGATGACTTCCCTCTTTTGATGACTTCCCATTTTTTCCTGACATCCACTTTTTCTTGGCTTCCCACTTTTTCTTGACTTTCCCACTTTTATGACTTCCCACTTTTGATTACTTCCCACTTTATCCTGACTTCTCACTTTTGATGACTTCCCATTTTGGATGACTTTCCACTTTTTCTTGACTTCCCAATTTTTCATAACCTCCCTATTTTGATGAATTCACTCTTTGATGACTCCCGACTTTTTCCTGACCTCCCGCTTTCGGTGACTTCCCAATTTTGGTAACTTCCCACTTTTTGATGATTCCTTTTTTTCATGAATACCCGCCTTCTCTTGACTTCCCACTTTTGATGACCTCCCATGTTTTCTTGACTTCCACTTTTTCTTGAGTTCCCACGTTTTCTTGACCTCCCACTTTTTCTTTTCTTCCCAATTTTGGTGAGTTCCACTATTGATGACTTCTCATTTTCGGTGACTTCCCACTTTTTATGACTTCCCAATTTTGAGGACTTCTCACTTTTTTCTGACTTCCCACTTTTTTTTGACTTCCTGCATTTTCTTGACTTCCCATTTTTGATGATTTCCCACTTTTTTCTTGACTCCCACTTTTTTCCTAGCCTCCCTATTTTGATGACTTCCTCTTTTAACAATTTCCCCATTTTTTCTGACTTCCCAATTTTCTTGACTTCCCACTTTTGATGACTTCCCACTTTTTCTTCCATTCTCACTTTTTGACGACATCCCATTTTTTCTTGACTTCCACTTTTGATGCTTTCTCACTTTTAATAACTTCCCTTCTTATTTTGACATCCTCAGTATTGATGAATTCACACTTTTAACGACTTCCCACTTCTTCTTGACTTCCCACTTTTTTCTTCCACTTTTGATGACCTCCACTTTTTCTTGACTTCCCACTTTTGATGACTTCCCAGTTTTTCTTGAATTCTCACTTTTAACGACTCCCCACGTTTTCTTGACTTCCCACTCTGGATGACCTCCGACTTTTTCTTGACTTTCCACTTTTGATGACCTCCCACTTTTTCTTGACTTCCCACTTTTGATGAGTTCCCACTATTGATGACTTTCCATTTTTGGTGACATCCCACTTTTGATGGCTTCCCTCCTTTGACAACTTCCCACTTTTTCTTGACTTCCCACCTTTGATGACTTCCCACTTTTTCTTGACTTCCCGCTTTCGATGACATCCACTTTTTTTTGTCCTGCTAATTTTTCTTGACTTTTGATGACGTCCCACGTTTTCTGGACTTCCCACTCTGGATGACCTCCCACTTTTTCTTGACTTTCCACTTTTTCTTGCCTTCCCACTTTTGATGACTTCCCACTTTTGATGACTTCCCACTTTGTCTTGACTTCCCACTTTTGTTGACTTCTCACTTTTAATAACTTCCCTTGTTATTTTGACATCTCACTGTTGATGAATTCACACTTTTAACGACTTCCCACTTCTTCTTGACTTCCCACCTTTTCTTGACTTCCCGCAATTTCTTGACTTCCCATTTTGATGACTTCCCACTTTTTCTTGACGTCCCACTTTTGATGACTTCCCACTTTTTCTTGATTTCCCACTTTTGATGAGTTCCCACTATTGATGACTTCCACCTTTTCCTGACATCCCACTTTTTCTTGACTTCCCACTTTTTCTTGACTTCCCACTTTTGATGACTTCCCAATTTTGGTAACTTCCCACTTTTTCTTTTCTTCCCACTTTTGGTGAGTTCCCACTATTGATGACTTCTCATTTTCGGTGACTTCCCACTTTTTATGACTTCCCAATTTTGAGGACTTCTCACTTTTTTCTGACTTCCCACTTTTTTTTGACTTCCTGAATTTTCTTGACTTCCCATTTTTAATGATTTCCCACTTTTTCTTGACTTCCCACTTTTTCCTAGCCTCCCTATTTGGATGACTTCCCTCTTTTCACAACTCCCCATATTTTCTTGACTTCCCGCTTTTGGTGACTTCCCGTTTTTTTGTGACTTCCCACTTTTTCTTGCCTTCCCACTTTTGATGACTTCCCACTTTTGATGACTTCCCACTTTGTCTTGACTTCCCACTTTTGTTGACTTCTCACTTTTGATAACTTCCCATGTTATCTTGACTTCTCATTTTTGATGACCTCCCACTTTTGATGACCTCCCACATTTTCTTGACTTCCCGCTTTCAGTGACTTCCCACTTTTTCTTGACTTCCCACTTTTGATGAGTTCCCACTATTGATGACTTTCCATTTTTGGTGACATCCCACTTTTGATAACTTCCCTCTTTTGACGACTTCCCACTTTTTCTTGAATTCCCATCTTTGATGACTTCCCACCTTTTCCTGACATCCCACTTTTCTTGACTTCCCACTTTTCTTGACTTCCCACTTTTGAATACTTCCCACTTTTTCTTGAATTCTCATTTTTGACGACGTCCCACTTTTTCTTGATTTCCCACTTTTGATGCCTTCTCACTTTTAATAACTTCCCTTGTTATTTTGACATCTCACTGTTGATGAATTCACACTTTTAACGACTTCCCACTTCTTCTTGACTTCCCACCTTTGATGACTTCCCACTTTTTCTAGATTTGCCATTTTTGGTGACTTCCCACTTTTGATGACCTCCCACTTTTGATGAATTCCCACTTTTTCTTGACTTCCCATTTTTGATGAGTTCCCACTATTGATGACTTTCCATTTTGGTGACTTCTCACTTTTGATGACTTCCCTCTTTTGATGACTTCCCATTTTTTCCTGACATCCCACTTTTTCTTGACTTCCCACTTTTTCTTGACTTCCCACTTTTGATGACTTCCCACTTTTGATTACTTCCCACTTTATCCTGACTTCTCACTTTTGATGACTTCCCATTTTGGATGACTTTCCACTTTTTCTTGACTTCCCAATTTTTCATAACCTCCCTATTTTGATGAATTCACTCTTTTGATGACTCCCGACTTTTTCCTGACCTCCCGCTTTCGGTGACTTCCCAATTTTGGTAACTTCCCACTTTTGATGATTTCCTTTTTTGATGAATACCCGCCTTCTCTTGACTTCCCACTTTTGATGACCTCCCATGTTTTCTTGACTTCCCACTTTTTCTTGAGTTCCCACGTTTTCTTGACCTCCCACTTTTTCTTTTCTTCCCAATTTTGGTGAGTTCCCACTATTGATGACTTCTCATTTTCGTGACTTCCCACTTTTTATGACTTCCCAATTTTGAGGACTTCTCACTTTTTTCTGACTTCCCACTTTTTTTTGACTTCCTGCATTTTCTTGACTTCCCATTTTTGATGATTTCCCACTTTTTCTTGACTTCCCACTTTTTCCTAGCCTCCCTATTTTGATGACTTCCCTCTTTTAACAATTCCCCATATTTTCTTGACTTCCCGCTTTTGGTGACTTCGCTTTTTTGTGACTTCCCACTTTTGATGACTTCCCAATTTTCTTGACTTCCCACTTTTTCTTCACTTCCCACTTTTGATGACTTCCCAGTTTTTCTTGAATTCTCACTTTTGACGACTCCCCACGTTTTCTTGACTTCCCACTCTGGATGACCTCCCACTTTTTCTTGACTTTCCACTTTTGATGACTTCCCCCTTTTTGTTGACTTCCCACTTTTGATGAGTTCCCACTATTGATGACTTTCCATTTTTGGTGACATCCCACTTTTGATGACTTCCCTCTTTGACGGCTTCCCACTTTTTCTTGAATTCCCATCTTTGATAACTTCCCACTATTTCCTGACATCCCATTTTTTCTTGACTTCCCACTTTTTCTTGACTTCCCACTTTTGATGACTTCCCAGTTTTCTTGAATTCTCACTTTTGACGACTCCCCACGTTTTCTTGACTTCCCACTCTGGATCACCTCCCACTTTTTCTTGACTTTCCACTTTTGATGACTTCCCCCTTTTTGTTGACTTCCCACTTTTGATGAGTTCCCACTGTTGATGACTTTCCATTTTTGTGACATCCACTTTTGATGACTTCCCATGTTATCTTGACTTCTCATTTTTGATGACCTCCCACTTTTGATGACCTCCCACATTTTCTTGACTTCCCGCTTTCAGTGACTTCCCACTTTTTCTTGACTTCCCACTTTGATGAGTTTCCACTATTGATGACTTTCCATTTTTGGTGACATCCCACTTTTGATAACTTCCCTCTTTTGACGACTTCCCACATTTTCTTGAATTCCCATCTTTGATGACTTCCCACCTTTTCCTGACATCCCACTTTTCTTGACTTCCCACTTTTTCTTGACTTCCACTTTTGAATACTTCCCACTTTTTCTTGAATTCTCATTTTTGACGACGTCCCACTTTTTCTTGATTTCCCACTTTTGATGCCTTCTCACTTTTAATAACTTCCCTTGTTATTTTGACATCTCACTGTTGATGAATTCACACTTTTAACGACTTCCCACTTCTTCTTGACTTCCACCTTTGATGACTTCCCACTTTTTCTAGATTTGCCATTTTTGGTGACTTCCCACTTTTGATGACCTCCCACTTTTGATGAATTCCCACTTTTCTTGACTTCCCATTTTTGATGAGTTCCCACTATTGATGACTTTCCATTTTTGGTGACTTCTCACTTTTGATGACTTCCCTCTTTTGATGACTTCCCATTTTTCCTGACATCCCACTTTTTCTTGGCTTCCCACTTTTCTTGACTTCCCACTTTTGATGACTTCCCACTTTTGATTACTTCCCACTTTTTGTTGACTTCCCACTTTGATGACTTTCCACTTTTGATGACTTCCCCCTTTTGTTGACTTCCCACTTTTGATGAGTTCCCACTATTGATGACTTTCCATTTTTGGTGACATCCCCACTTTTGATGACTTCCCTCTTTTGACGGCTTCCCACTTTTTCTTGAATTCCCATCTTTGATAACTTCCCACTATTTCCTGACATCCCATTTTTTCTGACTTCCCACTTTTTCTTGACTTCCCACTTTTGATGACTTCCCAGTTTTTCTTGAATTCTCACTTTTGACGACTCCCCACGTTTTCTTGACTTCCCACTCTGGATGACCTCCCACTTTTCTTGACTTCCACTTTTGATGACTTCCCCCTTTTGTTGACTTCCCACTTTGATGATTCCCACTGTTGATGACTTTCCATTTTGGTGACATCCCACTTTTGATGACTTCCCATGTTATCTTGACTTCTCATTTTTGATGACCTCCCACTTTTGATGACCTCCCACATTTTCTTGACTTCCCGCTTTCAGTGACTTCCCACTTTTTCTTGACTTCCCACTTTTGATGAGTTTCCACTATTGATGACTTTCCATTTTTGTGACATCCCACTTTTGATAACTTCCTCTGTTGACGACTTCCCACTTTTTCTTGAATTCCCATCTTTGATGACTTCCCACCTTTTCCTGACATCCCACTTTTCTTGACTTCCCACTTTTTCTTGACTTCCCACTTTTGAATACTTCCCACTTTTTCTTGAATTCTCATTTTGACGACGTCCCACTTTTCTTGACTTCCCACTTTTGATGCCTTCTCACTTTTAATAACTTCCCTTGTTATTTTGACATCTCACTGTTGATGAATTCACACTTTTAACGACTTCCCACTTCTTCTTGACTTCCCACCTTTGATGACTTCCCACTTTTTCTAGATTTGCCATTTTTGGTGACTTCCCACTTTTGATGACCTCCCACTTTTGATGAATTCCCACTTTTTCTTGACTTCCCATTTTTGATGAGTTCCCACTATTGATGACTTTCCATTTTTGGTGACTTCTCACTTTTGATGACTTCCCTCTTTTGATGACTTCCCATTTTTTCCTGACATCCCACTTTTTCTTGGCTTCCCACTTTTTCTTGACTTCCCACTTTTGATGACTTCCCACTTTTGATTACTTCCCACTTTATCCTGACTTCTCACTTTTGATGACTTCCCATTTTGGATGACTTTCCACTTTTTCTTGACTTCCCAATTTTTCATAACCTCCCTATTTTGATGAATTCACTCTTTTGATGACTCCCGACTTTTTCCTGACCTCCCGCTTTCGGTGACTTCCCAATTTTGGTAACTTCCCACTTTTGATGAGTTCCCACTATTGATGACTTTCCATTTTTGGTGACATCCCACTTTTGATGACTTCCCTCTTTTGACGGCTTCCCACTTTTTCTTGAATTCCCATCTTTGATAACTTCCCACTATTTCCTGACATCCCTTTTTTTCTGGACTTCCCACTTTTTCTTGACTTCCCACTTTTGATGACTTCCCACTTTTTCTTCAATTTTCACTTTTGACGACATCCCACTTTTTCTTGACTTCCCACTTTTGATGCTTTCTCACTTTTAACAACTTCCCTTCTTATTTTGACATCTCACTGTTGTTGAATTCACACTTTTAACGACTTCCCACTTCTTCTTGACTTCCCACCTTTTCTTGACTTCCCGCAATTTCTTGACTTCCCATTTTTGATGACTTCCCACTTTTTCTTGACGTCCCTCTTTTGATGACTTCCCATTTTTTCTTGATTTCCCACTTTTAATGAGTTCCCACTATTGATGACTTCCACCTTTGATGACTTCCCACTTTTGATGACTTCCCACTTTTTCTTGGTTTTCCGCTTTCGGTGACTTCCCACTTTTGATGCCTTCTCACTTTTAATAACTTCCCTTGTTATTTTGACATCTCACTGTTGATGAATTCACACTTTTAACGACTTCCCACTTCTTCTTGACTTCCCACCTTTTCTTGACTTCCCGCAATTTCTTGACTTCCCATTTTTGATGACTTCCCACTTTTTCTTGACGTCCCTCTTTTTATGACTTCCCATTTTTTCTTGCTTTCCCATTTTTAATGAGTTCCCACTATTGATGACTTCCACCTTTGATGACTTCCCACTTTTGATGACTTCCCACTTTTTCTTGGTTTTCCGCTTTCGGTGACTTCCCACTTTTGATGCCTTCTCACTTCTAATAACTTCCCTTGTTATTTTGACATCTCACTGTTGATGAATTCACACTTTTAACGACTTCCCACTTCTTCTTGACTTCCCACCTTTTCTTGACGTCCCACGTTTTCTTGACCTCCCACTTTTTCTTTTCTTCCCACTTTTGGTGAGTTCCCACTATTGATGACTTTTCATTTTCGGTGACTTCCCACTTTTTATGACTTCCCAATTTTGAGGACTTCTCACTTTTTTCTGACTTCCCACTTTTTTTTGACTTCCTGCATTTTCTTGACTTCCCATTTTTGATGATTTCCCACTTTTTCTTGACTTCCCACTTTTTCCTAGCCTCCCTATTTTGATGACTTCCCTCTTTTCACAACTCCCCATATTTTCTTGACTTCCCGCTTTTGGTGACTTCCCGCTTTTTTGTGACTTCCCACTTTTGATGACTTCCCACTTTTTCTTGACTTCCCACTTTTTCTTGACTTCCCACTTTTGATGACTTCCCAGTTTTTCTTGAATTCTCACTTTTGACGACTCCCCACGTTTTCTTGACTTCCCACTCTGGATGACCTCCCACTTTTTCTTGACTTTCCACTTTTGACGACCTCCCACTTTTTCTTGACTTCCCACTTTTGATGAGTTCCCACTATTGATGACTTTCCATTTTTGGTGACATCCCACTTTTGATGACTTCCCTCTTTTGACGGCTTCCCACTTTTTCTTGAATTCCCATCTTTGATAACTTCCCACTATTTCCTGACATCCCATTTTTTCTGGACTTCCCACTTTTTCTTGACTTCCCACTTTTGATGACTTCCCACTTTTTCTTCAATTTTCACTTTTGACGACATCCCACTTTTTCTTGACTTCCCACTTTTGATGCTTTCTCACTTTTAACAACTTCCCTTCTTATTTTGACATCTCACTGTTGTTGAATTCACACTTTTAACGACTTCCCACTTCTTCTTGACTTCCCACCTTTCTTGACTTCCCGCAATTTCTTGACTTCCCATTTTTGATGACTTCCCACTTTTTCTTGACGTCCTCTTTTGATGACTTCCCATTTTTTCTTGATTTCCCACTTTTAATGAGTTCCCACTATTGATGACTTCCACCTTTGATGACTTCCCACTTTTGATGACTTCCCACTTTTTCTTGGTTTCCGCTTTCGGTGACTTCCACTTTTGATGCCTTCTCACTTTTAATAACTTCCCTTGTTATTTTGACATCTCACTGTTGATGAATTCACACTTTTAACGACTTCCCACTTCTTCTTGACTTCCCACCTTTTCTTGACTTCCCGCAATTTCTTGACTTCCCATTTTTGATGACTTCCCACTTTTTCTTGACGTCCCTCTTTTTATGACTTCCCATTTTTTCTTGCTTTCCCATTTTTAATGAGTTCCCACTATTGATGACTTCCACCTTTGATGACTTCCCACTTTTGATGACTTCCCACTTTTTCTTGGTTTTCCGCTTTCGGTGACTTCCCACTTTTGATGCCTTCTCACTTCTAATAACTTCCCTTGTTATTTTGACATCTCACTGTTGATGAATTCACACTTTTAACGACTTCCCACTTCTTCTTGACTTCCCACCTTTTCTTGACGTCCCACTTTTGATGACTTCCCACTTTTTCTTGATTTCCACTTTTGATGAGTTCCCACTATTGATGACTTCCACCTTTTCCTGACATCCCACTTTTTCTTGACTTCCCACTTTTGATGACTTCCCACTTTTTCTTGACTTCCCACTTTTGATGAGTTCCCACTATTGATGACTTTCCATTTTTGGTGACATCCCACTTTTGATGACTTCCCTCTTTTGACGGCTTCCCACTTTTTCTTGAATTCCCATCTTTGATAACTTCCCACTATTTCCTGACATCCCATTTTTTCTGGACTTCCCACTTTTTCTTGACTTCCCACTTTTGATGACTTCCCACTTTTTCTTCAATTTTCACTTTTGACGACATCCCACTTTTTCTTGACTTCCCACTTTTGATGCTTTCTCACTTTTAACAACTTCCCTTCTTATTTTGACATCTCACTGTTGTTGAATTCACACTTTTAACGACTTCCCACTTCTTCTTGACTTCCCACCTTTTCTTGACTTCCCGCAATTTCTTGACTTCCCATTTTTGATGACTTCCCACTTTTTCTTGACGTCCCTCTTTTGATGACTTCACATTTTTTCTTGATTTCCCACTTTTAATGAGTTCCCACTATTGATGACTTCCACCTTTGATGACTTCCCACTTTTGATGACTTCCCACTTTTTCTTGGTTTTCCGCTTTCGGTGACTTCCCACTTTTGATGCCTTCTCACTTTTAATAACTTCCCTTGTTATTTTGACATCTCACTGTTGATGAATTCACACTTTTAACGACTTCCCACTTCTTCTTGACTTCCCACCTTTTCTTGACTTCCCGCAATTTCTTGACTTCCCATTTTTGATGACTTCCCACTTTTTCTTGACGTCCCTCTTTTGATGACTTCCCATTTTTTCTTGCTTTCCCATTTTTAATGAGTTCCCACTATTGATGACTTCCACCTTTGATGAGTTCCCACTATTGATGACTTCCACCTTTTCCTGACATCCCACTTTTTCTTGACTTCCCAGTTTTTCTTGACTTCCCACTTTTGATGACTTCCCACTTTTGATTACTTCCCACTTTATCCTGACTTCTCACTTTTGATGACTTCCCATTTTGGTTGACATTCCACTTTTTCTTGACTTCCCAATTTTTCATAACCTCCCTATTTTGATGAATTCACTCTTTTGATGACTCCTCACTTTTTCCTGACCTCCCGTATTCGGTGACTTCCCAATTTTGGTAACTTCCCACTTTTGATGATTTCCTTCTATTGATGACTACCCGCCTTCTCTTGACTTCTCACTTTTGATGAATTCCCACCTTTTCTTGACTTCCAACTTTTGATGAGTTCCCACTATTGATGACGTTCCATTTTTGGTGACTTCTCACTTTTGATGACTTCCCTCTTTTGATGACTTCCAATTTTTTCCTGACATCCCACTTTTTCTTGACTTCCCACTTTTGGTGAGTTCCCACTATTGATGACTTCTCATTTTCGGTGACTTCCCACTTTTTATGACTTCCCAATTTTGAGGACTTCTCACTTTTTTCTGACTTCCCACTTTTTTTTGACTTCCTGCATTTTCTTGACTTCCCATTTTTGATGATTTCCCACTTTTTCTTGACTTCCCACTTTTTCTTGACTTCCCACTTTTGATGACTTCCCAGTTTTTCTTGAATTCTCACTTTTGACGACTCCCCACGTTTTCTTGACTTCCCACTCTGGATGACCTCCCACTTTTTCTTGACTTTCCACTTTTGACGACCTCCCATTTTTTCCTGACTTCCCACTTTTGATGAGTTCCCACTATTGATGACTTTCCATTTTTGGTGACTTCTCACTTTTGATGACTTCCCTCTTTTGATGACTTCCCATTTTTCCTGACATCCCACTTTTTCTTGACTCCCCACTTTTTCTTGACTTCCCACTTTTGATGACTTCCCACTTTTGATTACTTCCCACTTTATCTTGACTTCTCACTTTTGATGACTTCCCATATTGGATGACTTCCCACTTTTTCTTGACCTCCCACTTTTTCTTTACTACCCACTTTTGGTGAGTTCCCACTATTGATGACTTCCCATTTTTGGTGACTTCCCACTTTTGATGGCTTCCCTCTTTTGACAACTTCCCACTTTTTCTTGACTTCCCACCTTTGATGACTTCCCACTTTTTCTTGACTTCCCGCTTTCGATGACATCCCACTTTTTTTTGTCCTGCTAATTTTTCTTGACTTTTGATGATGTCCCACGTTTTCTGGACTTCCCACTCTGGATGACCTCCCACTTTTTCTTGACTTTCCACTTTTTCTTGCCTTCCCACTTTTGATGACTTCCCACTTTTGATGACTTCCCACTTTGTCTTGACTTCCCACTTTTGTTGACTTCTCACTTTTGATAACTTCCCATGTTATCTTGACTTCTCATTTTTGATGACCTCCCACTTTTGATGACCTCCCACATTTTCTTGACTTCCCGCTTTCAGCGACTTCCCACTTTTTCTTGACTTCCCACTTTTGATGAGTTCCCACTATTGATGACTTTCCATTTTTGGTGACTTCTCACTTTTGATGACTTCCCTCTTTTGATGACTTCCCATTTTTTCCTGACATCCCACTTTTTTTTGACTTCCCACTTTTTCTTGACTTCCCACTTTTGATGACTTCCCACTTTTGATTACTTCCCACTTGATCCTGACTTCTCACTTTTGATGACTTCCCATTTTGGATGACTTTCCACTTTTTCTTGACTTCCCAATTTTTCATAACCTCCCTATTTTGATGAATTCACTCTTTTGATGACTCCCGACTTTTTCCTGACCTCCCGCTTTCGGTGACTTCCCAATTTTGGTAACTTCCCACTTTTGATGATTTCCTTTTTTTGATGAATACCCGCCTTCTCTTGACTTCCCACTTTTGATGACCTCCCATGTTTTCTTGACTTCCCACTTTTTCTTGAGTTCCCACGTTTTCTTGACCTCCCACTTTTTCTTTTCTTCCCAATTTTGGTGAGTTCCCACTATTGATGACTTCTCATTTTCGGTGACTTCCCACTTTTTATGACTTCCCAATTTTGAGGACTTCTCACTTTTTTCTGACTTCCCATTTTTTTTTGACTTCCTGCATTTTCTTGACTTCCCGCTTTTGGTGACTTCCGCTTTTTTGTGACTTCCCATTTTTGATGACTTCCCACTTTTTCTTGACTTTCCACTTTTGATGACCTCCCACTTTTTCTTGACTTCCCACTTTTGATGACTTCCCAGTTTTTCTTGAATTCTCACTTTTGACGACTCCCCACGTTTTCTTGACTTCCCACTCTGGATGACCTCCCACTTTTTCTTGACTTTCCACTTTTGATGACTTCCCCCTTTTTGTTGACTTCCCACTTTTGATGACTTCCCTCTTTTGACGGCTTCCCACTTTTTCTTGAATTCCCATCTTTGATAACTTCCCACTATTTCCTGACATCCCATTTTTTCTTGACTTCCCAATTTTTCTTGACTTCCCACTTTTGATGACTTCCCACTTTTTCTTCCATTCTCATTTTTGACGACATCCCATTTTTTCTTGACTTCCCACTTTTGATGCTTTCTCACTTTTAATAACTTCCCTTCTTATTTTGACATCTCAGTATTGATGAATTCACACTTCTAACGACTTCCCACTTCTTCTTGACTTCCCACCTTTTCTTGACTTCCCGCAACTTCTTGACTTCCCATTTTTGATGACTTCCCACTTTTTCTTGACTTTCCACTTTTGATGACCTCCCACTTTTTCTTGACTTCCCACTTTTGATGACTTCCCAGTTTTTCTTGAATTCTCACTTTTGACGACTCCCCACGTTTTCTTGACTTCCCACTCTGGATGACCTCCCACTTTTTCTTGACTTTCCACTTTTGATGACCTCCCACTTTTTCTTGACTTCCCACTTTTGATGAGTTCCCACTATTGATGACTTTCCATTTTTGGTGACATCCCACTTTTGATGGCTTCCCTCCTTTGACAACTTCCCACTTTTTCTTGACTTCCCACCTTTGATGACTTCCCACTTTTTCTTGACTTCCCGCTTTCGATGACATCCCACTTTTTTTTGTCCTGCTAATTTTTCTTGACTTTTGATGACGTCCCACGTTTTCTGGACTTCCCACTCTGGATGACCTCCCACTTTTTCTTGACTTTCCACTTTTTCTTGCCTTCCCACTTTTGATGACTTCCCACTTTTGATGACTTCCCACTTTGTCTTGACTTCCCACTTTTGTTGACTTCTCACTTTTGATAACTTCCCATGTTATCTTGACTTCTCATTTTTGATGACCTCCCACTTTTGATGACCTCCCACATTTTCTTGACTTCCCGCTTTCAGTGACTTCCCACTTTTTCTTGACTTCCCACTTTTGATGAGTTCCCACTATTGATGACTTTCCATTTTTGGTGACATCCCACTTTTGATAACTTCCCTCTTTTGACGACTTCCCACTTTTTCTTGAATTCCCATCTTTGATGACTTCCCACCTTTTCCTGACATCCCACTTTTCTTGACTTCCCACCTTTTCTTGACTTCCCACTTTTGATGACTTCCCACATTTTCCTGAATTCTCATTTTTGACGACGTCCCATTTTTTCTTGATTTCCCACTTTTGATGCCTTCTCACTTTTAATAACTTCCCTTGTTATTTTGACATCTCACTGTTGATAAATTCACACTTTTAACGACTTCCCACTTCTTCTTGACTTCCCACCTTTTCTTGACTTCCCGCAATTTCTTGACTTCCCATTTTTGATGACTTCCCACTTTTTCTTGACTTTCCACTTTTGATGACCTCCCACTTTTTCTTGACTTCCCACTTTTGATGACTTCCCAGTTTTTCTTGAATTCTCACTTTTGACGACTCCCCACGTTTTCTTGACTTCCCACTCTGGATGACCTCCCACTTTTTCTTGACTTTCCACTTTTGATGACTTCCCCCTTTTTGTTGACTTCCCACTTTTGATGACTTCCCTCTTTTGACGGCTTCCCACTTTTTCTTGAATTCCCATCTTTGATAACTTCCCACTATTTCCTGACATCCCATTTTTTCTTGACTTCCCAATTTTTCTTGACTTCCCACTTTTGATGACTTCCCACTTTTTCTTACATTCTCACTTTTGACGACATCCCATTTTTTCTTGACTTCCCACTTTTGATGCTTTCTCACTTTTAATAACTTCCCTTCTTATTTTGACATCTCAGTATTGATGAATTCACACTTTTAACGACTTCCCACTTCTTCTTGACTTCCCACCTTTTCTTGACTTCCCGCAATTTCTTGACTTCCCATTTTTGATGACTTCCCACTTTTTCTTGACTTTCCACTTTTGATGACCTCCCACTTTTTCTTGACTTCCCACTTTTGATGACTTCCCAGTTTTTCTTGAATTCTCACTTTTAACGACTCCCCACGTTTTCTTGACTTCCCACTCTGGATGACCTCCCACTTTTTCTTGACTTTCCACTTTTGATGACCTCCCACTTTTTCTTGACTTCCCACTTTTGATGAGTTCCCACTATTGATGACTTTCCATTTTTGGTGACATCCCACTTTTGATGGCTTCCCTCCTTTGACAACTTCCCACTTTTTCTTGACTTCCCACCTTTGATGACTTCCCACTTTTTCTTGACTTCCCGCTTTCGAAGACATCCCACTTTTTTTTGTCCTGCTAATTTTTCTTGACTTTTGATGACGTCCCACGTTTTCTGGACTTCCCACTCTGGATGACCTCCCACTTTTTCTTGACTTTCCACTTTTTCTTGCCTTCCCACTTTTGATGACTTCCCACTTTTGATGACTTCCCACTTTGTCTTGACTTCCCACTTTTGTTGACTTCTCACTTTTGATAACTTCCCATGTTATCTTGACTTCTCATTTTTGATGACCTCCCACTTTTGATGACCTCCCACATTTTCTTGACTTCCCGCTTTCAGTGACTTCCCCCTTTTTGTTGACTTCCCACTTTTGATGAGTTCGCACTATTGATGACTTTCCATTTTTGGTGACATCCCACTTTTGATGACTTCCCTCTTTTGACGGCTTCCCACTTTTTCTTGAATTCCCATCTTTGATAACTTCCCACTATTTCCTGACATCCAATTTTTTCTTGACTTCCCAATATTTCTTGACTTCCCACTTTTCATGACTTCCCACTTTTTCTTCAATTCTCACTTTTGACGACATCCCATTTTTTCTTGACTTCCCACTTTTGATGCTTTCTCACTTTTAATAACTTCCCTTCTTATTTTGACATCTCAGTAATGATGAATTCACACTTTTAACGACTTCCCACTTCTTCTTGACTTCCCACCTTTTCTTGACTTCCCGCAATTTCTTGACTTCCCATTTTTGATGACTTCCCACTTTTTCTTGACTTTCCACTTTTGATGACCTCCCACTTTTTCTTGACTTCCCACTTTTGATGACTTCCCAGTTTTTCTTGAATTCTCACTTTTGACGACTCCCCACGTTTTCTTGACTTGCCTCTTTTGATGACTTCCCACTTTTTCTTGATTTCCCACTTTTAATGAGTTCCCACTATTGATGACTTCAACCTTTGATGACTTCCCACTTTTGATGACTTCCCACTTTTTCTTGGTTTTCCGCTTTCGGTGACTTCCCACTTTTGATGCCTTCTCACTTTTAATAACTTCCCTTGCTATTTTGACATCTCACTGTTGATGAATTCACACTTTTAACGACTTCCCACTTCTTCTTGACTTCCCACCTTTTCTTGACTTCCCGCAATTTCTTGACTTCCCATTTTTGATGACTTCCCACTTTTTCTTGACGTCCCACTTTTGATGACTTCCCACTTTTTCTTGATTTCCCACTTTTGATGAGTTCCCACTATTGATGACTTCCACCTTTTCCTGACATCCCACTTTTTCTTGACTTCCCACTTTTTCTTGACTTCCCACTTTTGATGACTTCCCAATTTTGGTAACTTCCCACTTTTGATGATTTCCTTCTTTTGATGACTGCCCGCCTTCTCTTGACTTGCCACTTTTGATGACCTCCCATGTTTTCTTGACTTCCCACTTTTTCTTGAGTTCCCACGTTTTCTTGACCTCCCACTTTTTCTTTTCTTCCCACTTTTGGTGAGTTCCCACTATTGATGACTTTTCATTTTCGGTGACTTCCCACTTTTTATGACTTCCCAATTTTGAGGACTTCTCACTTTTTTCTGACTTCCCACTTTTTTTTGACTTCCTGCATTTTCTTGACTTCCCATTTTTGATGATTTCCCACTTTTTCTTGACTTCCCACTTTTTCCTAGCCTCCCTATTTTGATGACTTCCCTCTTTTCACAACTCCCCATATTTTCTTGACTTCCCGCTTTTGGTGACTTCCCGCTTTTTTGTGACTTCCCACTTTTGATGACTTCCCACTTTTTCTTGACTTCCCACTTTTTCTTGACTTCCCACTTTTGATGACTTCCCAGTTTTTCTTGAATTCTCACTTTTGACGACTCCCCACGTTTTCTTGACTTCCCACTCTGGATGACCTCCCACTTTTTCTTGACTTTCCACTTTTGACGACCTCCCACTTTTCTTGACTTCCCACTTTTGATGAGTTCCCACTATCGATGACTTTCCATTTTTGGTGACATCCCACTTTTGATGACTTCCCTCTTTTGACGGCTTCCCACTTTTTCTTGAATTCCCATCTTTGATAACTTCCCACTATTTCCTGACATCCCATTTTTTCTGGACTTCCCACTTTTTCTTGACTTCCCACTTTTGATGACTTCCCACTTTTTCTTCAATTTTCACTTTTGACGACATCCCACTTTTTCTTGACTTCCCACTTTTGATGCTTTCTCACTTTTAACAACTTCCCTTCTTATTTTGACATCTCACTGTTGTTGAATTCACACTTTTAACGACTTCCCACTTCTTCTTGACTTCCCACCTTTTCTTGACTTCCCGCAATTTCTTGACTTCCCATTTTTGATGACTTCCCACTTTTTCTTGACGTCCCTCTTTTGATGACTTCCCATTTTTTCTTGATTTCCCACTTTTAATGAGTTCCCACTATTGATGACTTCCACCTTTGATGACTTCCCACTTTTGATGACTTCCCACTTTTTCTTGGTTTTCCGCTTTCGGTGACTTCCCACTTTTGATGCCTTCTCACTTTTAATAACTTCCCTTGTTATTTTGACATCTCACTGTTGATGAATTCACACTTTTAACGACTTCCCACTTCTTCTTGACTTCCCACCTTTTCTTGACTTCCCGCAATTTCTTGACTTCCCATTTTTGATGACTTCCCACTTTTTCTTGACGTCCCTCTTTTTATGACTTCCCATTTTTTCTTGCTTTCCCATTTTTAATGAGTTCCCACTATTGATGACTTCCACCTTTGATGACTTCCCACTTTTGATGACTTCCCACTTTTTCTTGGTTTTCCGCTTTCGGTGACTTCCCACTTTTGATGCCTTCTCACTTCTAATAACTTCCCTTGTTATTTTGACATCTCACTGTTGATGAATTCACACTTTTAACGACTTCCCACTTCTTCTTGACTTCCCACCTTTTCTTGACGTCCCACTTTTGATGACTTCCCACTTTTTCTTGATTTCCACTTTTGATGAGTTCCCACTATTGATGACTTCCACCTTTTCCTGACATCCCACTTTTTCTTGACTTCCCACTTTTGATGACTTCCCACTTTTTCTTGACTTCCCACTTTTGATGAGTTCCCACTATTGATGACTTTCCATTTTTGGTGACATCCCACTTTTGATGACTTCCCTCTTTTGACGGCTTCCCACTTTTTCTTGAATTCCCATCTTTGATAACTTCCCACTATTTCCTGACATCCCATTTTTTCTGGACTTCCCACTTTTTCTTGACTTCCCACTTTTGATGACTTCCCACTTTTTCTTCAATTTTCACTTTTGACGACATCCCACTTTTTCTTGACTTCCCACTTTTGATGCTTTCTCACTTTTAACAACTTCCCTTCTTATTTTGACATCTCACTGTTGTTGAATTCACACTTTTAACGACTTCCCACTTCTTCTTGACTTCCCACCTTTTCTTGACTTCCCGCAATTTCTTGACTTCCCATTTTTGATGACTTCCCACTTTTTCTTGACGTCCCTCTTTTGATGACTTCCCATTTTTTCTTGATTTCCCACTTTTAATGAGTTCCCACTATTGATGACTTCCACCTTTGATGACTTCCCACTTTTGATGACTTCCCACTTTTTCTTGGTTTTCCGCTTTCGGTGACTTCCCACTTTTGATGCCTTCTCACTTTTAATAACTTCCCTTGTTATTTTGACATCTCACTGTTGATGAATTCACACTTTTAACGACTTCCCACTTCTTCTTGACTTCCCACCTTTTCTTGACTTCCCGCAATTTCTTGACTTCCCATTTTTGATGACTTCCCACTTTTTCTTGACGTCCCTCTTTTGATGACTTCCCATTTTTTCTTGCTTTCCCATTTTTAATGAGTTCCCACTATTGATGACTTCCACTTTTGATGAGTTCCCACTATTGATGACTTCCACCTTTTCCTGACATCCCACTTTTTCTTGACTTCCCAGTTTTTCTTGACTTCCCACTTTTGATGACTTCCCACTTTTGATTACTTCCCACTTTATCCTGACTTCTCACTTTTGATGACTTCCCATTTTGGTTGACATTCCACTTTTTCTTGACTTCCCAATTTTTCATAACCTCCCTATTTTGATGAATTCACTCTTTTGATGACTCCTCACTTTTTCCTGACCTCCCGTATTCGGTGACTTCCCAATTTTGGTAACTTCCCACTTTTGATGATTTCCTTCTATTGATGACTACCCGCCTTCTCTTGACTTCTCACTTTTGATGAATTCCCACCTTTTCTTGACTTCCAACTTTTGATGAGTTCCCACTATTGATGACGTTCCATTTTTGGTGACTTCTCACTTTTGATGACTTCCCTCTTTTGATGACTTCCAATTTTTTCCTGACATCCCACTTTTTCTTGACTTCCCACTTTTGGTGAGTTCCCACTATTGATGACTTCTCATTTTCGGTGACTTCCCACTTTTTATGACTTCCCAATTTTGAGGACTTCTCACTTTTTTCTGACTTCCCACTTTTTTTTGACTTCCTGCATTTTCTTGACTTCCCATTTTTGATGATTTCCCACTTTTTCTTGACTTCCCACTTTTTCTTGACTTCCCACTTTTGATGACTTCCCAGTTTTTCTTGAATTCTCACTTTTGACGACTCCCCACGTTTTCTTGACTTCCCACTCTGGATGACCTCCCACTTTTTCTTGACTTTCCACTTTTGACGACCTCCCATTTTTTCCTGACTTCCCACTTTTGATGAGTTCCCACTATTGATGACTTTCCATTTTTGGTGACCTCTCACTTTTGATGACTTCCCTCTTTTGATGACTTCCCATTTTTCCTGACATCCCACTTTTTCTTGACTCCCCACTTTTTCTTGACTTCCCACTTTTGATGACTTCCCACTTTTGATTACTTCCCACTTTATCTTGACTTCTCACTTTTGATGACTTCCCATATTGGATGACTTCCCACTTTTTCTTGACCTCCCACTTTTTCTTTACTACCCACTTTTGGTGAGTTCCCACTATTGATGACTTCCCATTTTTGGTGACTTCCCACTTTTGATGGCTTCCCTCTTTTGACAACTTCCCACTTTTTCTTGACTTCCCACCTTTGATGACTTCCCACTTTTTCTTGACTTCCCGCTTTCGATGACATCCCACTTTTTTTTGTCCTGCTAATTTTTCTTGACTTTTGATGATGTCCCACGTTTTCTGGACTTCCCACTCTGGATGACCTCCCACTTTTTCTTGACTTTCCACTTTTTCTTGCCTTCCCACTTTTGATGACTTCCCACTTTGTCTTGACTTCCCACTTTTGTTGACTTCTCACTTTTGATAACTTCCCATGTTATCTTGACTTCTCATTTTTGATGACCTCCCACTTTTGATGACCTCCCACATTTTCTTGACTTCCCGCTTTCAGCGACTTCCCACTTTTTCTTGACTTCCCACTTTTGATGAGTTCCCACTATTGATGACTTTCCATTTTTGGTGACTTCTCACTTTTGATGACTTCCCTCTTTTGATGACTTCCCATTTTTTCCTGACATCCCACTTTTTTATGACTTCCCACTTTTTCTTGACTTCCCACTTTTGATGACTTCCCACTTTTGATTACTTCCCACTTGATCCTGACTTCTCACTTTTGATGACTTCCCATTTTGGATGACTTTCCACTTTTTCTTGACTTCCCAATTTTTCATAACCTCCCTATTTTGATGAATTCACTCTTTTGATGACTCCCGACTTTTTCCTGACCTCCCGCTTTCGGTGACTTCCCAATTTTGGTAACTTCCCACTTTTGATGATTTCCTTTTTTTGATGAATACCCGCCTTCTCTTGACTTCCCACTTTTGATGACCTCCCATGTTTTCTTGACTTCCCACTTTTTCTTGAGTTCCCACGTTTTCTTGACCTCCCACTTTTTCTTTTCTTCCCAATTTTGGTGAGTTCCCACTATTGATGACTTCTCATTTTCGGTGACTTCCCACTTTTTATGACTTCCCAATTTTGAGGACTTCTCACTTTTTTCTGACTTCCCATTTTTTTTTGACTTCCTGCATTTTCTTGACTTCCCATTTTTGATGATTTCCCACTTTTTCTTGACTTCCCACTTTTTCCTAGCCTCCCTATTTTGATGACTTCCCTCTTTTAACAACTCCCCATATTTTCTTGACTTCCCGCTTTTGGTGACTTCCGCTTTTTTGTGACTTCCCATTTTTGATGACTTCCCACTTTTTCTTGACTTTCCACTTTTGATGACCTCCCACTTTTTCTTGACTTCCCACTTTTGATGACTTCCCAGTTTTTCTTGAATTCTCACTTTTGACGACTCCCCACGTTTTCTTGACTTCCCACTCTGGATGACCTCCCACTTTTTCTTGACTTTCCACTTTTGATGACCTCCCACTTCTTCTTGACTTCCCACCTTTTCTTGACTTCCCGCAACTTCTTGACTTCCCATTTTTGATGACTTCCCACTTTTTCTTGACTTTCCACTTTTGATGACCTCCCACTTTTTCTTGACTTCCCACTTTTGATGACTTCCCAGTTTTTCTTGAATTCTCACTTTTGACGACTCCCCACGTTTTCTTGACTTCCCACTCTGGATGACCTCCCACTTTTCCTTGACTTTCCACTTTTGATGACCTCCCACTTTTTCTTGACTTCCCACTTTTGATGAGTTCCCACTATTGATGACTTTCCATTTTTGGTGACATCCCACTTTTGATGGCTTCCCTCCTTTGACAACTTCCCACTTTTTCTTGACTTCCCACCTTTGATGACTTCCCACTTTTTCTTGACTTCCCGCTTTCGATGACATCCCACTTTTTTTTGTCCTGCTAATTTTTCTTGACTTTTGATGACGTCCCACGTTTTCTGGACTTCCCACTCTGGATGACCTCCCACTTTTTCTTGACTTTCCACTTTTTCTTGCCTTCCCACTTTTGATGACTTCCCACTTTTGATGACTTCCCACTTTGTCTTGACTTCCCACTTTTGTTGACTTCTCACTTTTGATAACTTCCCATGTTATCTTGACTTCTCATTTTTGATGACCTCCCACTTTTGATGACCTCCCACATTTTCTTGACTTCCCGCTTTCAGTGACTTCCCACTTTTTCTTGACTTCCCACTTTTGATGAGTTCCCACTATTGATGACTTTCCATTTTTGGTGACATCCCACTTTTGATAACTTCCCTCTTTTGACGACTTCCCACTTTTTCTTGAATTCCCATCTTTGATGACTTCCCACCTTTTCCTGACATCCCACTTTTCTTGACTTCCCACCTTTTCTTGACTTCCCACTTTTGATGACTTCCCACATTTTCTTGAATTCTCATTTTTGACGACGTCCCATTTTTTCTTGATTTCCCACTTTTGATGCCTTCTCACTTTTAATAACTTCCCTTGTTATTTTGACATCTCACTGTTGATAAATTCACACTTTTAACGACTTCCCACTTCTTCTTGACTTCCCACCTTTTCTTGACTTCCCGCAATTTCTTGACTTCCCATTTTTGATGACTTCCCACTTTTTCTTGACTTTCCACTTTTGATGACCTCCCACTTTTTCTTGACTTCCCACTTTTGATGACTTCCCAGTTTTTCTTGAATTCTCACTTTTGACGACTCCCCACGTTTTCTTGACTTCCCACTCTGGATGACCTCCCACTTTTTCTTGACTTTCCACTTTTGATGACTTCCCCCTTTTTGTTGACTTCCCACTTTTGATGACTTCCCTCTTTTGACGGCTTCCCACTTTTTCTTGAATTCCCATCTTTGATAACTTCCCACTATTTCCTGACATCCCATTTTTTCTTGACTTCCCAATTTTTCTTGACTTCCCACTTTTGATGACTTCCCACTTTTTCTTACATTCTCACTTTTGACGACATCCCATTTTTTCTTGACTTCCCACTTTTGATGCTTTCTCACTTTTAATAACTTCCCTTCTTATTTTGACATCTCAGTATTGATGAATTCACACTTTTAACGACTTCCCACTTCTTCTTGACTTCCCACCTTTTCTTGACTTCCCGCAATTTCTTGACTTCCCATTTTTGATGACTTCCCACTTTTTCTTGACTTTCCACTTTTGATGACCTCCCACTTTTTCTTGACTTCCCACTTTTGATGACTTCCCAGTTTTTCTTGAATTCTCACTTTTAACGACTCCCCACGTTTTCTTGACTTCCCACTCTGGATGACCTCCCACTTTTTCTTGACTTTCCACTTTTGATGACCTCCCACTTTTTCTTGACTTCCCACTTTTGATGAGTTCCCACTATTGATGACTTTCCATTTTTGGTGACATCCCACTTTTGATGGCTTCCCTCCTTTGACAACTTCCCACTTTTTCTTGACTTCCCACCTTTGATGACTTCCCACTTTTTCTTGACTTCCCGCTTTCGAAGACATCCCACTTTTTTTTGTCCTGCTAATTTTTCTTGACTTTTGATGACGTCCCACGTTTTCTGGACTTCCCACTCTGGATGACCTCCCACTTTTTCTTGACTTTCCACTTTTTCTTGCCTTCCCACTTTTGATGACTTCCCACTTTTGATGACTTCCCACTTTGTCTTGACTTCCCACTTTTGTTGACTTCTCACTTTTGATAACTTCCCATGTTATCTTGACTTCTCATTTTTGATGACCTCCCACTTTTGATGACCTCCCACATTTTCTTGACTTCCCGCTTTCAGTGACTTCCCACTTTTTCTTGACTTCCCACTTTTGATGAGTTCCCACTATTGATGACTTTCCATTTTTGGTGACATCCCACTTTTGATAACTTCCCTCTTTTGACGACTTCCCACTTTTTCTTGAATTCCCATCTTTGATGACTTCCCACCTTTTCCTGACATCCCACTTTTCTTGACTTCCCACTTTTTCTTGACTCCCCACTTTTGGTGACTTCCCACTTTTTCTTGAATTCTCATTTTTGACGACGTCCCACTTTTTCTTGATTTCCCACTTTTGATGCCTTCTCACTTTTAATAACTTCCCTTGTTATTTTGACATCTCACTGTTGATGAATTCACACTTTTATCGACTTCCCACTTCTTCTTGACTTCCCACCTTTGATGACTTCCCACTTTTTCTAGATTTGCCATTTTTGGTGACTTCCCACTTTTGATGACCTCCCACTTTTGATGAATTCCCACTTTTTCTTGACTTCCCATTTTTGATGAGTTCCCACTATTGATGACTTTCCATTTTTGGTGACTTCTCACTTTTGATGACTTCGCTCTTTTGATGACTTCCCATTTTTTCCTGACATCCCACTTTTTCTTGACTTCCCACTTTTTCTTGACTTCCCACTTTTGATGACTTCCCACTTTTGATTACTTCCCACTTTATCCTGACTTCTCACTTTTGATGACTCCCATTTTGGATGACTTTCCACTTTTTCTTGACTTCCCAATTTTTCATAACCTCCCTATTTTGATGAATTCACTCTTTTGATGACTCCCGACTTTTTCCTGACCTCCCGCTTTCGGTGACTTCCCAATTTTGGTAACTTCCCACTTTTGATGATTTCCTTTTTTTGATGAATACCCGCCTTCTCTTGACTTCCCACTTTTGATGACCTCCCATGTTTTCTTGACTTCCCACTTTTTCTTGAGTTTCCACGTTTTCTTGACCTCCCACTTTTTCTTTTCTTCCCAATTTTGGTGAGTTCCCACTATTGATGACTTCTCATTTTCGGTGACTTCCCACTTTTTATGACTTCCCAATTTTGAGGACTTCTCACTTTTTTCTGACTTCCCACTTTTTTTTGACTTCCTGCATTTTCTTGACTTCCCATTTTTGATGATTTCCCACTTTTTCTTGACTTCCCACTTTTTCCTAGCCTCCCTATTTTGATGACTTCCCTCTTTTAACAATTCCCCATATTTTCTTGACTTCCCGCTTTTGGTGACTTCCGCTTTTTTGTGACTTCCCACTTTTGATGACTTCCCAATTTTTCTTGACTTCCCACTTTTTCCTCACTTCCCACTTTTGATGACTTCCCAGTTTTTCTTTAATTCTCACTTTTGACGACTCCCCACGTTTTCTTGACTTCCCACTCTGGATGACCTCCCACTTTTTCTTGACTTTCCACTTTTGATGACTTCCCCCTTTTTGTTGACTTCCCACTTTTGATGAGTTCCCACTATTGATGACTTTCCATTTTTGGTGACATCCCACTTTTGATGACTTCCCTCTTTTGACGGCTTCCCACTTTTTCTTGAATTCCCATCTTTGATAACTTCCCACTATTTCCTGACATCCCATTTTTTCTTGACTTCCCACTTTTTCTTGACTTCCCACTTTTGATGACTTCCCACTTTTTCTTCAATTCTCACTTTTGACGACATCCCATTTTTGATGACTTCCCACTTTGTCTTGACTTCCCACTTTTGTTGACTTCTCACTTTTGATAACTTCCCATGTTATCTTGACTTCTCATTTTTGATGACCTCCCACTTTTGATGACCTCCCACATTTTCTTGACTTCCCGCTTTCAATGATTCCCACTTTTTCTTGACCTCCCACTTTTGATGAGTTCCCACTATTGATGACTTTCCATTTTTGGTGACATCCCACTTTTGATAACTTCCCTCTTTTGACGACTTCCCACTTTTTCTTGAATTCCCATCTTTGATGACTTCCCACCTTTTCCTGACATCCCACTTTTCTTGACTTCCCACCTTTTCTTGACTTCCCACTTTTGATGACTTCCCACATTTT
The DNA here is from genome assembly GCA_013076295.1 of Sanderia malayensis. Lineage (NCBI taxonomy): Eukaryota > Metazoa > Cnidaria > Scyphozoa > Semaeostomeae > Pelagiidae > Sanderia > Sanderia malayensis. The sequence goes on from RQOL01000906.1 coordinate 6,680,519, forward strand.
CTTGAATTCTCATTTTTGACGACGTCCCATTTTTTCTTGATTTCCCACTTTTGATGCCTTCTCACTTTTAATAACTTCCCTTGTTATTTTGACATCTCACTGTTGATAAATTCACACTTTTAACGACTTCCCACTTCTTCTTGACTTCCCACCTTTTCTGGACTTCCCGCAATTTCTTGACTTCCCATTTTTGATGACTTCCCACTTTTTCTTGACTTTCCACTTTTGATGACCTCCCACTTTTTCTTGACTTCCCACTTTTGATGACTTCCCAGTTTTTCTTGAATTCTCACTTTTGACGACTCCCACGTTTTCTTGTCTTCCCACTCTGGATGACCTCCCACTTTTTCTTGACTTTCCACTTTTGATGACTTCCCCTTTTTGTTGACTTCCCACTTTTGATGACTTCCCTCTTTTGACGGCTTCCCACTTTTTCTTGAATTCCCATCTTTGATAACTTCCCACTATTTCCTGACATCCCATTTTTTCTTGACTTCCCAATTTTTCTTGACTTCCCTCTTTTGATGACTTCCCACTTTTTCTTACATTCTCACTTTTGACGACATCCCATTTTTTCTTGACTTCCCACTTTTGATGCTTTCTCACTTTTAATAACTTCCCTTCTATTTTGACATCTCAGTATTGATGAATTCACACTTTAACGACTTCCCACTTCTTCTTGACTTCCCACCTTTTCTTGACTTCCCGCAATTTCTTGACTTCCCATTTTTGATGACTTCCCACTTTTCTTGACTTTCCACTTTTGATGACCTCCCACTTTTTCTTGACTTCCCACTTTGATGACTTCCCAGTTTTTCTTGAATTCTCACTTTTAACGACTCCCCACGTTTTCTTGACTTCCCACTCTGGATGACCTCCCACTTTTTCTTGACTTTCCACTTTGATGACCTCCCACTTTTTCTTGACTTCCCACTTTTGATGAGTTCCCACTATTGATGACTTTCCATTTTTGGTGACATCCCACTTTTGATGGCTTCCCTCCTTTGACAACTTCCCACTTTTTCTTGACTTCCCACCTTTGATGACTTCCCACTTTTTCTTGACTTCCCGCTTTCGAAGACATCCCACTTTTTTTTGTCCTGCTAATTTTTCTTGACTTTTGATGACGTCCCACGTTTTCTGGACTTCCCACTCTGGATGACCTCCCACTTTTTCTTGACTTTCCACTTTTTCTTGCCTTCCCACTTTTGATGACTCCCACTTTTGATGACTTCCCACTTTGTCTTGACTTCCCACTTTTGTTGACTTCTCACTTTTGATAACTTCCCATGTTATCTTGACTTCTCATTTTTGATGACCTCCCACTTTGATGACCTCCCACATTTTCTTGACTTCCCGCTTTCAGTGACTTCCCACTTTTTCTTGACTTCCCACTTTTGATGAGTTCCCACTATTGATGACTTTCCATTTTGGTGACATCCCACTTTTGATAACTTCCCTCTTTTGACGACTTCCACTTTTTCTTGAATTCCCATCTTTGATGACTTCCCACCTTTTCCTGACATCCCACTTTTCTTGACTTCCCACTTTTTCTTGACTTCCCACTTTTGATGACTTCCCACTTTTTCTTGAATTCTCATTTTTGACGACGTCCCACTTTTTCTTGATTTCCCACTTTTGATGCCTTCTCACTTTTAATAACTTCCCTTGTTATTTTGACATCTCACTGTTGATGAATTCACACTTTTAACGGACTTCCCACTTCTTCTTGACTTCCCACCTTTGATGACTTCCCACTTTTTCTAGATTTGCCATTTTTGGTGACTTCCCACTTTTGATGACCTCCCACTTTTGATGAATTCCCACTTTTCTTGAATTCTCATTTTTGATGAGTTCCCACTATTGATGACTTTCCATTTTTGGTGACTTCTCACTTTTGATGACTTCGCTCTTTTGATGACTTCCCATTTTTTCCTGACATCCCCACTTTTTCTTGACTTCCCACTTTTTCTTGACTTCCCACTTTTGATGACTTCCCACTTTTGATTACTTCCCACTTTATCCTGACTTCTCACTTTTGATGACTTCCCATTTTGGATGACTTTCCACTTTTCTTGACTTCCCAATTTTTCATAACCTCCCTATTTTGATGAATTCACTCTTTTGATGACTCCCGACTTTTCCTGACCTCCCGCTTTCGGTGACTTCCCAATTTTGGTAACTTCCCACTTTTGATGATTTCCTTTTTTGATGATACCCGCCTTCTCTTGACTTCCCACTTTTGATGACCTCCCATGTTTTCTTGACTTCCCATATTTTCTTGAGTTCCCACGTTTTCTTGACCTCCCACTTTTTCTTTTCTTCCCAATTTTGGTGAGTTCCCACTATTGATGACTTCCACTTTGATGACTTCCCACTTTTGATGACTTCTCACTTTTTCTTGTTTTCCGCTTTCGGTGACTCCCACTTTTGATGCCTTCTCACTTTTAATAACTTCCCTTGTTATTTTGACATCTCACTGTTGATGAATTCACACTTTTAACGACTTCCCACTTCTTCTTGACTTCCACCTTTTCTTGACTTCCCGCAATTTCTTGACTTCCCATTTTTGATGACTTCCCACTTTTTCTTGACGTCCCACTTTTGATGACTTCCCACTTTTTCTTGATTTCCCACTTTTGATGAGTTCCCACTATTGATGACTTCCACCTTTTCCTGACATCCCACTTTTTCTTGACTTCCCACTTTTTCTTGACTTCCACTTTTGATGACTTCCCAATTTTGGTAACTTCCCACTTTTTCTTTTCTTCCCACTTTTGGTGAGTTCCCACTATTGATGACTTCTCATTTTCGGTGACTTCCCACTTTTTATGACTTCCCAATTTTGAGGACTTCTCACTTTTTCTGACTTCCCACTTTTTTTTGACTTCCTGAATTTTCTTGACTTCCCATTTTTAATGATTTCCCACTTTTTCTTGACTTCCCACTTTTTCCTAGCCTCCCTATTTTGATGACTTCCCTCTTTTCACAACTCCCCATATTTTCTTGACTTCCCGCTTTTGGTGACTTCCCGCTTTTTTGTGACTTCCCACTTTTGATGACTTCCCATGTTTTCTTGACTTCCCACTTTTGATGACTTCCCAGTTTTTCTTGAATTCTCACTTTTGACGACTCCCCACGTTTTCTTGACTTCCACTCTGGATGACCTCCCACTTTTTCTTGACTTTCCACTTTTGATGACTCCCACTTTTTCTTGACTTCCCACTTTTGATGAGTTCCCACTATTGATGACTTATCATTTTTGGTGACATCCCACTTTTGATGGCTTCCCTCTTTTGGCAACTTCCCACTTTTTCTTGACTTCCCACCTTTGATGACTTCCCACTTTTTCTTGACTTCCCGCTTTCGATGACATCCCACTTTTTTTTGTCCTGCTAATTTTTCTTGACTTTTGATGACGTCCCACGTTTTCTGGACTTCCACTCTGGATGACCTCCCACTTTTTCTTGACTTTCCACTTTTTTCTTGCCTTCCCACTTTTGATGACTTCCCACTTTTGATGACTTCCCACTTTGTCTTGACTTCCCACTTTTGTTGACTTCTCACTTTTGATAACTTCCCATGTTATCTTGACTTCTCATTTTTGATGACCTCCCACTTTTGATGACCTCCCACATTTTCTTGACTTCCCGCTTTCAGTGACTTCCCACTTTTTCTTGACTTCCCACTTTTGATGAGTTTCCACTATTGATGACTTTCCATTTTTGGTGACATCCCACTTTTGATAACTTCCCTCTTTTGACGACTTCCCACTTTTCTTGAATTCCCATCTTTGATGACTTCCACCTTTTCCTGACATCCCACTTTTCTTGACTTCCCACTTTTTCTTGACTTCCCACTTTTGAATACTTCCCACTTTTTTCTTGAATTCTCATTTTTGACGACGTCCCACTTTTTCTTGATTTCCACTTTTGATGCCTTCTCACTTTTAAATAACTTCCCTTGTTATTTTGACATCTCACTGTTGATGAATTCACACTTTAACGACTTCCCACTTCTTCTTGACTTCCCACCTTTGATGACTTCCCACTTTTTCTAGATTTGCCATTTTTGGTGACTTCCCACTTTTGATGACCTCCCACTTTTGATGAATTCCCACTTTTTCTTGACTTCCCATTTTTGATGAGTTCCCACTATTGATGACTTTCCATTTTTGGTGACTTCTCACTTTTGATGACTTCCCTCTTTTGATGACTTCCCATTTTTTCCTGACATCCCACTTTTTCTTGGCTTCCCACTTTTTCTTGACTTCCCACTTTTGATGACTTCCCACTTTTGATTACTTCCCACTTTATCCTGACTTCTCACTTTTGATGACTTCCCATTTTGGATGACTTTCCACTTTTTCTTGACTTCCCAATTTTTCATAACCTCCCTATTTTGATGAATTCACTCTTTTGATGACTCCCGACTTTTTCCTGACCTCCCGCTTTCGGTGACTTCCCAATTTTGGTAACTTCCCACTTTTGATGATTTCCTTTTTTTCATGAATACCCGCCTTCTCTTGACTTCCCACTTTTGATGACCTCCCATGTTTTCTTGACTTCCCACTTTTCTTGAGTTCCCACGTTTTCTTGACCTCCCACTTTTTCTTTTCTTCCCAATTTTGGTGAGTTCCCACTATTGATGACTTCTCATTTTCGGTGACTTCCCACTTTTTATGATTTCCCAATTTTGAGGACTTCTCACTTTTTTCTGACTTCCCACTTTTTTTTACTTCCTGCATTTTCTTGACTTCCCATTTTTGATGATTTCCCACTTTTCTTGACTTCCCACTTTTTCCAAGCCTCCCTATTTTGATGACTTCCCTCTTTTAACAATTCCCCATTTTTTCTTGACTTCCCAATTTTTCTTGACTTCCCACTTTTGATGACTTCCCACTTTTTCTTCCATTCTCACTTTTGACGACATCCCATTTTTTCTTGACTTCCCACTTTTGATGCTTTCTCACTTTTAATAACTTCCCTTCTTATTTTGACATCTCAGTATTGATGAATTCACACTTTTAACGACTTCCCATCTTCTTCCCACCTTTTCTTGACTTCCCGCAATTTCTTGACTTCCCATTTTTGATGACTTCCCACTTTTTCTTGACTTTCCACTTTTGATGACCTCCCACTTTTTCTTGACTTCCCACTTTTGATGACTTTTTTTCTTGAATTCTCACTTTTAACGACTCCCCACGTTTTCTTGACTTCCCACTCTGGATGACCTCCCACTTTTTCTTGACTTTCCACTTTTGATGACCTCCCACTTTTTCTTGACTTCCCACTTTTGATGAGTTCCCACTATTGATGACTTTCCATTTTTGGTGACATCCACTTTTGATGGCTTCCCCTTTGACAACTTCCCACTTTTTCTTGACTTCCCACCTTTGATGACTTCCCACTTTTTCTTGACTTCCCGCTTTCGATGACATCCCACTTTTTTTTGTCCTGCTAATTTTTCTTGACTTTTGATGACGTCCCACGTTTTCTGGACTTCCCACTCTGGATGACCTCCCACTTTTCTTGACTTTCCACTTTTTCTTGCCTTCCCACTTTTGATGACTTCCCACTTTTGATGACTTCCCACTTTGTCTTGACTTCCCACTTTTGTTGACTTCTCACTTTTGATAACTTCCCATGTTATCTTGACTTCTCCTTTTTGATGACCTCCCACTTTTGATGACCTCCCACATTTTCTTGACTTCCCGCTTTCAGTGACTTCCCACTTTTTCTTGACTTCCCACTTTTGATGAGTTCCCACTATTGATGACTTTCCATTTTTGGTGACATCCCACTTTTGATAACTTCCCTCTTTTGACGACTTCCCACTTTTTCTTGAATTCCCATCTTTGATGACTTCCCACCTTTTCCTGACACCCACTTTTTCTTGACTTCCCACTTTTTCTTGACTTCCCACTTTTGATGACTTCCCACTTTTTCTTGAATTCTCATTTTTGACGACGTCCCACTTTTTCTTGATTTCCCACTTTTGATGCCTTCTCACTTTTAATAACTTCCCTTGTTATTTTGACATCTCACTGTTGATGAATTCACACTTTTAACGACTTCCCACTTCTTCTTGACTTCCCACCTTTGATGACTTCCCACTTTTTCTAGATTTGCCATTTTTGGTGACTTCCCACTTTTGATGACCTCCCACTTTTGATGAATTCCCACTTTTCTTGACTTCCCATTTTTGATGAGTTCCCACTATTGATGACTTTCCATTTTTGGTGACTTCTCACTTTTGATGACTTCCCTCTTTTGATGACTTCCCATTTTTTCCTGACATCCCACTTTTTCTTGACTTCCCACTTTTTCTTGACTTCCCACTTTTGATGACTTCCCACTTTTGATGACTTCCCACTTTATCCTGACTTCTCACTTTTGATGACTTCCCATTTTGGATGACTTTCCACTTTTTCTTGACTTCCCAATTTTTCATAACCTCCCTATTTTGATGAATTCACTCTTTTGATGACTCCCGACTTTTTCCTGACCTCCCGCTTTCGGTGACTTCCCAATTTTGGTAACTTCCCACTTTTGATGATTTCCTTTTTTTGATGAATACCCGCCTTCTCTTGACTTCCCACTTTTGATGACCTCCCATGTTTTCTTGACTTCCCACTTTTTCTTGAGTTCCCACGTTTTCTTCACCTCCCACTTTTTCTTTTCTTCCCAATTTTGGTGAGTTCCCACTATTGATGACTTCTCATTTTCGGTGACTTCCCACTTTTTATGACTTCCCAATTTTGAGGACTTCTCACTTTTTTCTGACTTCCCACTTTTTTTTGACTTCCTGCATTTTCTTGACTTCCCATTTTTGATGATTTCCCACTTTTCTTGACTTCCCACTTTTTCCTAGCCTCCCTATTTTGATGACTTCCCTCTTTTAACAATTCCCATATTTTCTTGACTTCCCGCTTTTGTGACTTCCGCTTTTTTGTGACTTCCACTTTTGATGACTTCCCAATTTTTCTTGACTTCCCACTTTTTCTTCACTTTCCACTTTTGATGACTTCCCCCCTTTTGTTGACTTCCCACTTTTGATGAGTTCCCACTATTGATGACTTTCCATTTTTGGTGACATCCCACTTTTGATGACTTCCCTCTTTTGACGGCTTCCCACTTTTTCTTGAATTCCCATCTTTGATAACTTCCCACTATTTCCTGACATCCCATTTTTTCTTGACTTCCCACTTTTTCTTGACTTCCCACTTTTGATGACTTCCCACTTTTTCTTCAATTCTCACTTTTGACGACATCCCATTTTTTCTTGACTTCCCATTTTTGATGCTTTCTCACTTTTAATAACTTCCCTTCTTATTTTGACATCTCACTATTGATGAATTCACACTTTTAACGACTTCCCACTTCTTCTTGACTTCCCACCTTTTCTTGACTTCCCGCAATTTCTTGACTTCCCATTTTTGATGACTTCCCACTTTTTCTTGACTTTCCACTTTTGATGACCTCCCACTTTTTCTTGACTTCCCACTTTTGATGACTTCCCAGTTTTTCTTGAATTCTCACTTTTGACGACTCCCCACGTTTTCTTGACTTCCCACTCTGGATGACCTCCCACTTTTTCTTGACTTTCCACTTTTGATGACCTCCCACTTTTTCTTGACTTCCCACTTTTGATGAGTTCCCACTATTGATGACTTTCCATTTTTGGTGACATCCCACTTTTGATGACTTCCCTCTTTTGATGACTTCCCACTTTTTCTTGATTTCCCACTTTTAATGAGTTCCCACTATTGATGACTTCCACCTTTGATGACTTCCCACTTTTGATGACTTCTCACTTTTTCTTGGTTTTCCGCTTTCGGTGACTTCCCACTTTTGATGCCTTCTCACTTGTAATAACTTCCCTTGTTATTTTGACATCTCACTGTTGATGAATTCACACTTTTAACGACTTCCCACTTCTTCTTGACTTCCCACCTTTTCTTGACTTCCCGCAATTTCTTGACTTCCCATTTTTGATGACTTCCCACTTTTTCTTGACGTCCCACTTTTGATGACTTCCCACTTTTTCTTGATTTCCCACTTTTGATGAGTTCCCACTATTGATGACTTCCACCTTTTCCTGACATCCCACTTTTTCTTGACTTCCCACTTTTTCTTGACTTCCCACTTTTGATGACTTCCCAATTTTGGTAACTTCCTACTTTTTCTTTTCTTCCCACTTT
>RQOL01000906.1:6688821-6732756 GCA_013076295.1 Sanderia malayensis
CCACTTTTGATGACCTCCCACTTTTTCTTGACTTCCCACTTTTGATGACTTCCCAGTTTTTCTTGAATTCTCACTTTTGAGACTCCCCACGTTTTCTTGACTTCCCTCTTTTGATGACTTCCCACTTTTTCTTGATTTCCACTTTTAATGAGTTCCCACTATTGATGACTTCAACCTTTGATGACTTCCCACTTTTGATGACTTCCCACTTTTTCTTGGTTTTCCGCTTTCGGTGACTTCCCACTTTTGATGCCTTCTCACTTTTAATAACTTCCCTTGCTATTTTGACATCTCACTGTTGATGAATTCACACTTTTAACGACTTCCCACTTCTTCTTGACTTCCCACCTTTTCTTGACTTCCCGCAATTTCTTGACTTCCCATTTTTGATGACTTCCCACTTTTTCTTGACGTCCCACTTTTGATGACTTCCCACTTTTTCTTGATTTCCCACTTTTGATGAGTTCCCACTATTGATGACTTCCACCTTTTCCTGACATCCCACTTTTTCTTGACTTCCCACTTTTTCTTGACTTCCCACTTTTGATGACTTCCCAATTTTGGTAACTTCCCACTTTTGATGATTTCCTTCTTTTGATGACTGCCCGCCTTCTCTTGACTTGCCACTTTTGATGACCTCCCATGTTTTCTTGACTTCCCACTTTTTCTTGAGTTCCCACGTTTTCTTGACCTCCCACTTTTTCTTTTCTTCCCACTTTGTTTGTGTTAGTTTCGACTATTTTTGATGTTAGTTTCATTTTCGGTGACTTCCCACTGTTTTTATGACTTCCCACTATTTTTGAGGACTTCTCACTTGTTTCTGACTTCCCACTTTTTTTTGACTTCCTGCATTTTCTGGACTTTCCCATTTTTGATGATTTCCCACTTTTTCTTGACTTCCCACTTTCCTAGCCTCTCCTATTTTGAAGACTTCCTCTTTTCACAAATCCCATATTTTCTTGACTTCCCGCTTTTGTGGTGACTTCACCGAAGCTTTTTTGTGACTTCCCACTTTGATGACTTCCCACTTTTTTCTTGACTTCCCACTTTTCTTGACTTCCCACTTTTGATGACTTCCCAGTTTTTCTTGAATTCTCACTTTTGACGATCCCCACGTTTTCTTGACTTCCACTCTGGATGACTCCCACTTTTTCTTGACTTTCCACTTTTGAACGACATACCTTTTCTTGACTTCCCACTTTTGATGAGTTCCCCACTATTGATGACTTTCCATTTTTGGTGACATCCCACTTTTGATGACTTCCCTCTTTTTGACGGCTTCCCACTTTTTCTTGAATTCCCATCTTTGATAACTTCCCACTATTTTCTGACATCCATTTTTTTTGGACTTCCCACTTTTTTCTTGACTTCCACTTTTGATGACTTGATTCCCACTTTTCTTCAATTTTCACTTTTGACGACATCCACTTTTTCTTGACTTCCCACTTTTGATGCTTTCTCACTTTTAACAACTTCCGTTCTTATTTTGACATCTCACTGTTGTTGAATTACACTTTTTAACGACTTCCCACTTCTTCTTGACTTCCCACCTTTTCTTGACTTCCCGCAATTTCTTGACTTCCATTTTTGATGACTTCCCACTTTTTCTTGACGTCCCTCTTTTGATGACTTCCCATTTTTTCTTGATTTCCCACTTTTAATGAGTTCCACTATTGATGACTTCCACCTTTGATGACTTCCCACTTTGATGACTTCCACTTTTTCTTGGTTTTCCGCTTTCGGTGACTTCCCACTTTTGATGTTCTCATTTTAATAACTTCCCTTGTTATTTTGACATCTCACTGTTGATGAATTCACTTTTAACGACTTCCACTTCTTCTTGACTTCCCACCTTTTCTTGACTTCCCGCAATTTCTTGACTTCCCATTTTTGATGATTCCCACTTTTTCTTGACGTCCCTCTTTTTATGACTTCCCATTTTTTTTTGCTCCCATTTTTAATGAGTTTCCCACTATTGATGACTTCCACCTTTGATGACTTCCCACTTTTGATGACTTCCCACTTTTTCTTGGGTTTTCCGCTTTCGGTGACTTCCCACTTTTGATGCCTTCTCACTTCTAATAACTTCCCTTGTTATTTTGACATCTCACTGTTGATGAATTCACTTTTAACGACTTCCCACTTCTTCTTGACTTCCCACTTTTCTTGACGTCCACTTTTGATGACTTCCCACTTTTTCTTGATTTCCACTTTTGATGAGTTCCCACTATTGATGACTTCCACCTTTTCCTGACTTCCCTTTTGATGACTTCCCACTTTTTCTTGGTTTTCGCTTTCGGTGACTTCCACTTTTGATGCTTCTCACTTCTAATAACTTCCCTTGTTATTTTGACATCTCACTGTTGATGAATTCACACTTTTAACGACTTCCCACTTCTTCTTGACTTCCCACCTTTTCTTGACTTCCCACTCTGGATGACCTCCCACTTTTTCTTGACTTTCCACTTTTGATGACTTCCCCTTTTTGTTGACTTCCCACTTTTGATGAGTTCGCACTATTGATGACTTTCCATTTTTGGTGACATCCCACTTTTGATGACTTCCTCTTTTGACGGCTTCCCACTTTTTCTTGAATTCCATCTTTGATAACTTCCCACTATTTCCTGACATCCAATTTTTTCTTGACTTCCCAATATTTCTGACTTCCCACTTTTCATGACTTCCCACTTTTTCTTCAATTCTCACTTTTGACGACATCCCATTTTTTCTTGACTTCCCACTTTTGATGCTTTCTCACTTTTAATAACTTCCCTTCTTATTTTGACATCTCAGTAATGATGAATTCACACTTTTAACGACTTCCCACTTCTTCTTGACTTCCCACCTTTTCTTGACTTCCCGCAATTTCTTGACTTCCCATTTTTGATGACTTCCCACTTTTTCTTGACTTTCCACTTTTGATGACCTCCCACTTTTTCTTGACTTCCCACTTTTGATGACTTCCCAGTTTTTCTTGAATTCTCACTTTTGAAGACTCCCCACGTTTTCTTGACTTCCCTCTTTTGATGACTTCCCACTTTTTCTTGATTTCCCACTTTTAATGAGTTCCCACTATTGATGACTTCAACCTTTGATGACTTCCCACTTTTGATGACTTCCCACTTTTTCTTGGTTTTCCGCTTTCGGTGACTTCCCACTTTTGATGCCTTCTCACTTTTAATAACTTCCCTTGCTATTTTGACATCTCACTGTTGATGAATTCACACTTTTAACGACTTCCCACTTCTTCTTGACTTCCCACCTTTTCTTGACTTCCCGCAATTTCTTGACTTCCCATTTTTGATGACTTCCCACTTTTTCTTGACGTCCCACTTTTGATGACTTCCCACTTTTTCTTGATTTCCCACTTTTGATGAGTTCCCACTATTGATGACTTCCACCTTTTCCTGACATCCCACTTTTTCTTGACTTCCCACTTTTTCTTGACTTCCCACTTTTGATGACTTCCCAATTTTGGTAACTTCCCACTTTGATGATTTCCTTCTTTTGATGACTGCCGCCTTCTCTTGACTTGCCACTTTTGATGACCTCCCATGTTTTCTTGACTTCCCACTTTTTCTTGAGTTCCCACGTTTTCTTGACCTCCCACTTTTCTTTTCTTCCCACTTTTGGTGAGTTCCCACTATTGATGACTTTTCATTTTCGGTGACTTCCACTTTTTATGACTTCCCAATTTTGAGGACTTCTCACTTGTTTCTGACTTCCCACTTTTTTTTGACTTCCTGCATTTTCTTGACTTCCCATTTTTGATGATTTCCCACTTTTTCTGACTTCCCACTTTTACTTCCTGCATTCCCATTTTGATGACTTACCCTCGCTTATACTTCCCTACTCCCCATATTTTCTTGACTTCCCGCTTTTGGTGACTTCCCGCTTTTTGTGACTTCCCACTTTTGATGACTTCCCACTTTTTCTTGACTTCCCACTTTTTCTTGACTTCCCACTTTTGATGACTTCCCAGTTTTTCTTGAATTCTCACTTTTGACGACTCCCCACGTTTTCTTGACTTCCCACTCTGGATGACCTCCCACTTTTTCTTGACTTTCCACTTTTGACGACCTCCCACTTTTTCTTGACTTCCCACTTTTGATGAGTTCCCACTATTGATGACTTTCCATTTTTGGTGACATCCCACTTTTGATGACTTCCCTCTTTTGACGGCTTCCCACTTTTTCTTGAATTCCCATCTTTGATAACTTCCCACTATTTCCTGACATCCCATTTTTTCTGGACTTCCCACTTTTTCTTGACTTCCCACTTTTGATGACTTCCCACTTTTCTTCTTCAATTTTCACTTTTGACGACATCCCACTTTTTCTTGACTTCCCACTTTTGATTCTTTCTCACTTTTAACAACTTCCCTTCTTATTTTGACATCTCACTGTTGTTGAATTCACACTTTTAACGACTTCCCACTTCTTCTTGACTTCCCACCTTTTCTTGACTTCCCGCAATTTCTTGACTTCCCATTTTTGATGACTTCCCACTTTTTCTTGACGTCCCTCTTTTGATGACTTCCCATTTTTTCTTGATTTCCCACTTTTAATGAGTTCCCACTATTGATGACTTCCACCTTTGATGACTTCCCACTTTTGATGACTTCCCACTTTTTCTTGGTTTTCCGCTTTCGGTGACTTCCCACTTTTGATGCCTTCTCACTTTTAATAACTTCCCTTCTTATTTTGACATCTCACTGTTGTTGAATTCACACTTTTAACGACTTCCCACTTCTTCTTGACTTCCCACCTTTTCTTGACTTCCCGCAATTTCTTGACTTCCCATTTTTGATGACTTCCCACTTTTTCTTGACGTCCCTCTTTTTATGACTTCCCATTTTTTCTTGCTTTCCCATTTTTAATGAGTTCCCACTATTGATGACTTCCACCTTTGATGACTTCCCACTTTTGATGACTTCCCACTTTTTCTTGGTTTTCCGCTTTCGGTGACTTCCCACTTTTGATGCCTTCTCACTTCTAATAACTTCCCTTGTTATTTTGACATCTCACTGTTGATGAATTCACACTTTTAACGACTTCCCACTTCTTCTTGACTTCCCACCTTTTCTTGACGTCCCACTTTTGATGACTTCCCACTTTTTCTTGATTTCCACTTTTGATGAGTTCCCACTATTGATGACTTCCACCTTTTCCTGACATCCCACTTTTTCTTGACTTCCCACTTTTGATGACTTCCCATTTTTTCTTGATTTCCCACTTTTAATGAGTTCCCACTATTGATGACTTCCACCTTTGATGACTTCCCACTTTTGATGACTTCCCACTTTTTCTTGGTTTTCCGCTTTCGGTGACTTCCCACTTTTGATGCCTTCTCACTTTTAATAACTTCCCTTGTTATTTTGACATCTCACTGTTGATGAATTCACACTTTTAACGACTTCCCACTTCTTCTTGACTTCCCACCTTTTCTTGACTTCCCGCAATTTCTTGACTTCCCATTTTTGATGACTTCCCACTTTTTCTTGACGTCCCTCTTTTGATGACTTCCCATTTTTTCTTGCTTTCCCATTTTTAATGAGTTCCCACTATTGATGACTTCCACCTTTGATGAGTTCCCACTATTGATGACTTCCACCTTTTCCTGACATCCCACTTTTTCTTGACTTCCCACTTTTTCTTGACTTCCCACTTTTGATGACTTCCCACTTTTGATTACTTCCCACTTTATCCTGACTTCTCACTTTTGATGACTTCCCATTTTGGTTGACATTCCACTTTTTCTTGACTTCCCAATTTTTCATAACCTCCCTATTTTGATGAATTCACTCTTTTGATGACTCCTCACTTTTTCCTGACCTCCCGTATTCGGTGACTTCCCAATTTTGGTAACTTCCCACTTTTGATGATTTCCTTCTATTGATGACTACCCGCCTTCTCTTGACTTCTCACTTTTGATGAATTCCCACCTTTTCTTGACTTCCAATGAGTTCCCACTATTGATGACGTTCCATTTTTGGTGACTTCTCACTTTTGATGACTTCCCTCTTTTGATGACTTCCAATTTTTTCCTGACATCCCACTTTTTCTTGACTTCCCACTTTTGATGACTTCCCACTTTTGATTACTTCCCACTTTGTCTTGATTTCCCACTTTTGATGAGTTCCCACTATTGATGACTTCCACCTTTTCCTGACATCCCACTTTTTCTTGACTTCCCACTTTTTCTTGACTTCCCACTTTTGATGACTTCCCAATTTTGGTAACTTCCCACTTTTTCTTTTCTTCCCACTTTTGGTGAGTTCCCACTATTGATGACTTCTCATTTTCGGTGACTTCCCACTTTTTATGACTTCCCAATTTTGAGGACTTCTCACTTTTTTCTGACTTCCCACTTTTTTTTGACTTCCTGCATTTTCTTGACTTCCCATTTTTGATGATTTCCCACTTTTTCTTGACTTCCCACTTTTTCTTGACTTCCCACTTTTGATGACTTCCCAGTTTTTCTTGAATTCTCACTTTTGACGACTCCCCACGTTTTCTTGACTTCCCACTCTGGATGACCTCCCACTTTTTCTTGACTTTCCACTTTTGACGACCTCCCATTTTTCCTGACATCCCACTTTTTCTTGACTCCCCACTTTTTCTTGACTTCCCACTTTTGATGACTTCCCACTTTTGATTATTTCCCACTTTATCTTGACTTCTCACTTTTGATGACTTCCCAAATTGGATGACTTCCCACTTTTTCTTGACCTCCCACTTTTTCTTTACTACCCACTTTTGGTGAGTTCCCACTATTGATGACTTCCCATTTTTGGTGACTTCCCACTTTTGATGGCTTCCCTCTTTTGACAACTTCCCACTTTTTCTTGACTTCCCACCTTTGATGACTTCCCACTTTTTCTTGACTTCCCGCTTTCGATGACATCCCACTTTTTTTTGTCCTGCTAATTTTTCTTGACTTTTGATGATGTCCCACGTTTTCTGGACTTCCCACTCTGGATGACCTCCCACTTTTCTTGACTTTCCACTTTTTCTTGCCTTCCCACTTTTGATGACTTCCCACTTTGATGACTTCCCACGTCTTGACTTCCCACTTTTGTTGACTTCTCACTTTTGATAACTTCCCATGTTATCTTGACTTCTCATTTTTGATGACCTCCCACTTTTGATGACCTCCCACATTTTCTTGACTTCCCGCTTTCAGCGACTTCCCATTTTTTCTTGACTTCCCACTTTTGATGAGTTCCCACTATTGATGACTTTCCATTTTTGGTGACTTCTCACTTTTGATGACTTCCCTTTTTTGATGACTTCCCATTTTTTCCTGACATCCCACTTTTTCTTGACTTCCCACTTTTTCTTGACTTCCCACTTTTGATGACTTCCCACTTTGATTACTTCCCACTTGATCCTGACTTCTCACTTTTGATGACTTCCCATTTTGGATGACTTTCCACTTTTTCTTGACTTCCCAATTTTTCATAACCTCCCTATTTTGATGAATTCACTCTTTTGATGACTCCCGACTTTTTCCTGACCTCCCGCTTTCGGTGACTTCCCAATTTTGGTAACTTCCCACTTTTGATGATTTCCTTTTTTTGATGAATACCCGCCTTCTCTTGACTTCCCACTTTGATGACCTCCCATGTTTTCTTGACTTCCCACTTTTTCTTGAGTTCCCACGTTTTCTTGACCTCCCACTTTTTTTTTCTTCCCAATTTTGGTGAGTTCCCACTATTGATGACTTCTCATTTTCGGTGACTTCCTAGTTTTTATGACTTCCCAATTTTGAGGACTTCTCACTTTTTTCTGACTTCCCATTTTTTTTTGGACTTCCTGCATTTTCTGACTTCCCATTTTTGATGATTTCCCACTTTTTCTTGACTTCCACTTTTTCCTAGCCTCCCTATTTGATGACTTCCCTCTTTAACAACTCCCCATATTTTCTTGACTTCCCGCTTTTGGTGACTTCCGCTTTTTTGTGACTTCCCATTTTTGATGACTTTCCCACTTTTTCTTGACTTTCCACTTTTGATGACCTCCCCTTTTTCTTGACTTCCCACTTTTGATGACTTCCCAGTTTTTCTTGAATTCTCATTTTGACGACTCCCACGTTTTCTTGACTTCCCACTCTGGATGACCTCCCACTTTTTCTTGACTTTCCACTTTGATGACTTCCCCCTTTTTGTTGACTTCCACTTTTGATGACTTCCCTCTTTTGACGGCTTCCCACTTTTTCTTGAATTCCCATCTTTGATAACTTCCCACTATTTCCTGACATCCCATTTTTCTTGACTTCCAATTTTTCGTGACTTCCACTTTTGATGACTTCCCACTTTTTCTTCCATTCTCATTTTTGACGACATCCCATTTTTTCTTGACTTCCCACTTTTGATGCTTTCTCACTTTTAATAACTTCCCTTCTTATTTTGACATCTCAGTATTGATGAATTCACACTTTTAACGACTTCCCACTTCTCTTGACTTCCCACCTTTTCTTGACTTCCCACTTTTGATGACTTCCACATTTTCTTGAATTCTCATTTTTGACGACGTCCCATTTTTTCTTGATTTCCCACTTTTGATGCCTTCTCACTTTTAATAACTTCCCTTGTTATTTTGACATCTCACTGTTGATAAATTCACACTTTTAACGACTTCCCACTTCTTCTTGACTTCCCACTTTTCTTGACTTCCCGCCATTTCTTGACTTCCCATTTTGATGACTTCCCACTTTTTCTTGACTTTCCACTTTTGATGACCCCACTTTTTCTTGACTTCCCACTTTTGATGACTTCCCAGTTTTTCTTGAATTCTCACTTTTGACGACTCCCCACGTTTTCTTGACTTCCCACTCTGGATGACCTCCCACTTTTTTTGACTTTCCACTTTGATGACTTCCCCCTTTTTGTTGATTCCCACTTTTGATGACTTCCCTCTTTTGACGGCTTCCCACTTTTTCTTGAATTCCCATCTTTGATAACTTCCCACTATTTCCTGACATCCATTTTTTCTTGACTTCCCAATTTTTCTGACTTCCCACTTTTGATGACTTCCCACTTTTCTTACATTCTCACTTTTGACGACATCCCATTTTTTCTTGACTTCCCACTTTGATGCTTTCTCACTTTTAATAACTTCCCTTCTTATTTTGACATCTCAGTATTGATGAATTCACACTTTTAA
The DNA here is from genome assembly GCA_013076295.1 of Sanderia malayensis. NCBI lineage: Eukaryota > Metazoa > Cnidaria > Scyphozoa > Semaeostomeae > Pelagiidae > Sanderia > Sanderia malayensis. The sequence continues at coordinate 6,697,989 of RQOL01000906.1, forward strand.
CGACTTCCCACTTCTCTTGACTTCCCACCTTTTCTTGACTTCCCGCAATTCTTGACTTCCCATTTTTGATGACTTCCCACTTTTTCTTGACTTTCCACTTTTGAGACCTCCCACTTTTTCTTGACTTCCCACTTTTGATGACTTCCCAGTTTTTCTTGAATTCTCACTTTTTAACGACTCCCACGTTTTTTTGACTTCCCACTCTGGAATGACCTCCCACTTTTCTTGACTTTCCACTTTTGATGACCTCCCACTTTTTCTTGACTTCCCACTTTTGATGAGTTCCCACTATGATGACTTTCCATTTTTGGTGACATCCCACTTTGATGGCTTCCCTCCTTTGACAACTTCCACTTTTCTTGACTTCCCACCTTTGATGACTTTCCACTTTTTCTTGACTTCCCGCTTTCGAAGACATCCCACTTTTTTTTGTCCTGCTAATTTTTCTTGACTTTTTGATGACGTCCCACGTTTTCTGACTTCCCACTCTGGATGACCTCCCACTTTTTCTTGACTTTCCACTTTTTCTTGCCTTCCCACTTTTGATGACTTCCCACTTTTGATGACCTCCCACATTTTCTTGACTTCCCGCTTTCAGTGACTTCCCACTTTTTCTTGACTTCCCACTTTTGATGAGTTCCCACTATTGAGACTTTCCATTTTTGGTGACATCCCATTTTGATAACTTCCCTCTTTTGACGACTCCCACTTTTTCTTGAATTCCCATCTTTGATGACTTCCCACCTTTTCCTGACATCCCACTTTTCTTGACTCCCACTTTTTCTTGACTCCCCACTTTTGATGACTTCCCACTTTTTCTTGAATTCTCATTTTTGACGACGTCCCACTTTTTCTTGATTTCCCACTTTTGATGCCTTCTCACTTTTAATAACTTCCCTTGTTATTTTGACATCTCACTGTTGATGAATTCACACTTTTATCGACTTCCCATTTCTTCTTGACTTCCCACCTTTGATGACTTCCCACTTTTTCTAGATTTGCCATTTTGGTGACTTCCCACTTTGATGACCTCCCACTTTTGATGAATTCCCACTTTTTTCTTGACTTCCCATTTTTGATGAGTTCCCACTATTGATGACTTTCCATTTTGGTGACTTCTCACTTTTGATGACTTCGCTCTTTTGATGACTTCCCATTTTTTCCTGACATCCCACTTTTTCTTGACTTCCCACTTTTTCTTGACTTCCCACTTTTGATGACTTCCCACTTTTGATTACTTCCACTTTATCCTGACTTCTCACTTTTGATGACTTCCCATTTTGGATGACTTTCCACTTTTTCTTGACTTCCCAATTTTTCATAACCTCCCTATTTTGATGAATTCACTCTTTTGATGACTCCCGACTTTTTCTGACCTCCCGCTTCGGTGACTTCCCAATTTTGGTAACTTCCCACTTTGATGATTTCCTTTTTTTGATGAATACCCGCCTTCTCTTGACCCCACTTTTGATGACTCCCATGTTTTCTTGACTCCACTTTTTCTTGAGTTCCCACGTTTTCTTGACCTCCCACTTTTTCTTTCTTCCCAATTTTGGTGAGTTCCCACTATTGATGACTTCTCATTTTCGGTGACTTCCCACTTTTTATGACTTCCCAATTTTGAGGACTTCTCACTTTTTTCTGACTTCCCACTTTTTTTTGACTTCCTGCATTTTCTTGACTTCCCATTTTTGATGATTTCCCACTTTTTCTTGACTTCCCACTTTTTCCTAGCCTCCCTATTTTGATGACTTCCCTCTTTTAACAATTCGCCATATTTTCTTGACTTCCCGCTTTTGGTGACTTCCGCTTTTTTGTGACTTCCCACTTTTGATGACTTCCCAATTTTCTTGACTTCCCACTTTTTCCTCACTTCCCACTTTTGATGACTTCCCAGTTTTTCTTGAATTCTCACTTTTGACGACTCCCCACGTTTTCTTGACTTCCCACTCTGGATGACCTCCCACTTTTTCTTGACTTTCCACTTTTGATGACTTCCCCCTTTTTGTTGACTTCCCACTTTTGATGAGTTCCCACTATTGATGACTTTCCATTTTTGGTGACATCCCACTTTTGATGACTTCCCTCTTTTGACGGCTTCCCACTTTTTCTTGAATTCCCATCTTTGATAACTTCCCACTATTTCCTGACATCCCATTTTTTCTTGACTTCCCACTTTTTCTTGACTTCCCACTTTTGATGACTTCCCACTTTTTCTTCAATTCTCACTTTTGACGACATCCCATTTTTGATGACTTCCCACTTTGTCTTGACTTCCCACTTTTGTTGACTTCTCACTTTTGATAACTTCCCATGTTATCTTGACTTCTCATTTTTGATGACCTCCCACTTTTGATGACTCCCACATTTTCTTGACTTCCCGCTTTCAGTGACTTCCCACTTTTTCTTGACCTCCCACTTTTGATGAGTTCCCACTATTGATGACTTTCCATTTTTGGTGACATCCCACTTTTGATAACTTCCCTCTTTTGACGACTTCCCACTTTTTCTTGAATTCCCATCTTTGATGACTTCCCACCTTTTCCTGACATCCCACTTTTCTTGACTTCCCACCTTTTCTTGACTTCCCACTTTTGATGACTTCCCACATTTTCTTGAATTCTCATTTTTGACGACGTCCCATTTTTTCTTGATTTCCCACTTTTGATGCCTTCTCACTTTTAATAACTTCCCTTGTTATTTTGACATCTCACTGTTGATAAATTCACACTTTTAACGACTTCCCACTTCTTCTTGACTTCCCACCTTTTCTGGACTTCCCGCAATTTCTTGACTTCCCATTTTTGATGACTTCCCACTTTTTCTTGACTTTCCACTTTTGATGACCTCCCACTTTTTCTTGACTTCCCACTTTTGATGACTTCCCAGTTTTTCTTGAATTCTCACTTTTGACGACTCCCCACGTTTTCTTGTCTTCCCACTCTGGATGACCTCCCACTTTTTCTTGACTTTCCACTTTTGATGACTTCCCCCTTTTTGTTGACTTCCCACTTTTGATGACTTCCCTCTTTTGACGGCTTCCACTTTTTCTTGAATTCCCATCTTTGATAACTTCCCACTATTTCCTGACATCCCATTTTTTCTTGACTTCCCAATTTTCTTGACTTCCCACTTTTGATGACTTCCCACTTTTTCTTACATTCTCACTTTTGACGACATCCCATTTTTTCTTGACTTCCCACTTTTGATGCTTTCTCACTTTTAATAACTTCCCTTCTTATTTTGACATCTCAGTATTGATGAATTCACACTTTTAACGACTTCCCACTTCTTCTTGACTTCCCACCTTTTCTTGACTTCCCGCAATTTCTTGACTTCCCATTTTTGATGACTTCCCACTTTTTCTTGACTTTCCACTTTTGATGACCTCCCACTTTTTCTTGACTTCCCACTTTTGATGACTTCCCAGTTTTTCTTGAATTCTCACTTTTAACGACTCCCCACGTTTTCTTGACTTCCCACTCTGGATGACCTCCCACTTTTTCTTGACTTTCCACTTTTGATGACCTCCCACTTTTTCTTGACTTCCCACTTTTGATGAGTTCCCACTATTGATGACTTTCCATTTTTGGTGACATCCCACTTTGATGGCTTCCCTCCTTTGACAACTTCCCACTTTTTCTTGACTTCCCACCTTTGATGACTTCCCACTTTTTCTTGACTTCCCGCTTTCGAAGACATCCCACTTTTTTTTGTCCTGCTAATTTTTCTTGACTTTGATGACGTCCCACGTTTTCTGGACTTCCCACTCTGGATGACCTCCCACTTTTTCTTGACTTTCCACTTTTTCTTGCCTTCCCACTTTTGATGACCTCCCACTTTTGATGACTTCCCACTTTGTCTTGACTTCCCACTTTTGTTGACTTCTCACTTTTGATAACTTCCCATGTTATCTTGACTTCTCATTTTTGATGACCTCCCACTTTTGATGACCTCCCACATTTTCTTGACTTCCCGCTTTCAGTGACTTCCCACTTTTTCTTGACTTCCCACTTTTGATGAGTTCCCACTATTGATGACTTTCCATTTTTGGTGACATCCCACTTTTGATAACTTCCCTCTTTTGACGACTTCCCACTTTTTCTTGAATTCCCATCTTTGATGACTTCCCACCTTTTCCTGACATCCCACTTTTCTTGACTTCCCACTTTTTCTTGACTTCCCACTTTTGATGACTTCCCACTTTTTCTTGAATTCTCATTTTTGACGACGTCCCACTTTTTCTTGATTTCCCACTTTTGATGCCTTCTCACTTTTAATAACTTCCCTTGTTATTTTGACATCTCACTGTTGATGAATTCACACTTTTAACGACTTCCCACTTCTTCTTGACTTCCCACCTTTGATGACTTCCCACTTTTTCTAGATTTGCCATTTTTGGTGACTTCCCACTTTTGATGACCTCCCACTTTTGATGAATTCCCACTTTTTCTTGACTTCTCATTTTTGATGAGTTCCCACTATTGATGACTTTCCATTTTTGGTGACTTCTCACTTTTGATGACTTCGCTCTTTTGATGACTTCCCATTTTTTCCTGACATCCCACTTTTTCTTGACTTCCCACTTTTTCTTGACTTCCCACTTTTGATGACTTCCCACTTTTGATTACTTCCCACTTTATCCTGACTTCTCACTTTTGATGACTTCCCATTTTGGATGACTTTCCACTTTTTCTTGTCTTCCCAATTTTTCATAACCTCCCTATTTTGATGAATTCACTCTTTTGATGACTCCCGACTTTTTCCTGACCTCCCGCTTTCGGTGACTTCCCAATTTTGGTAACTTCCCACTTTTGATGATTTCCTTTTTTTGATGAATACCCGCCTTCTCTTGACTTCCCACTTTTGATGACCTCCCATGTTTTCTTGACTTCCCACTTTTTCTTGAGTTCCCACGTTTTCTTGACCTCCCACTTTTTCTTTTCTTCCCAATTTTGGTGAGTTCCCACTATTGATGACTTCCACCTTTGATGACTTCCCACTTTTGATGACTTCTCACTTTTTCTTGGTTTTCCGCTTTCGGTGACTTCCCACTTTTGATGCCTTCTCACTTTTAATAACTTCCCTTGTTATTTTGACATCTCACTGTTGATGAATTCACACTTTTAACGACTTCCCACTTCTTCTTGACTTCCCACCTTTTCTTGACTTCCCGCAATTTCTTGACTTCCCATTTTTGATGACTTCCCACTTTTTCTTGACGTCCCACTTTTGATGACTTCCCTCTTTTTCTTGATTTCCCACTTTTGATGAGTTCCCACTATTGATGACTTCTCACTTTTAATAACTTCCCTTGTTATTTTGACATCTCACTGTTGATGAATTCACACTTTTAACGACTTCCCACTTCTTCTTGACTTCCCACCTTTTCTTGACTTCCCGCAATTTCTTGACTTCCCATTTTTGATGACTTCCCACTTTTTCTTGACTTCCCATTTTTAATGATTTCCCATTTTTTCTTGACTTCCCACTTTTTCCTAGCCTCCCTATTTTGATGACTTCCCTCTTTTCACAACTCCCCATATTTTCTTGACTTCCCGCTTTTGGTGACTTCCCGCTTTTTTGTGACTTCCCACTTTTGATGACTTCCCATGTTTTCTTGACTTCCCACTTTTGATGACTTCCCAGTTTTTCTTGAATTCTCACTTTTGACGACTCCCCACGTTTTCTTGACTTCCCACTCTGGATGACCTCCCACTTTTTCTTGACTTTCCACTTTTGATGACCTCCCACTTTTTCTTGACTTCCCACTTTTGATGAGTTCCCACTATTGATGACTTTCCATTTTGGTGACATCCCACTTTTGATGGCTTCCCTCTTTTGGCAACTTCCCACGTTTTCTTGACCTCCCACTTTTTCTTTTCTTCCCAATCTTGGTGAGTTCCCACTATTGATGACTTCTCATTTTCGGTGACTTCCCACTTTTTATGACTTCCCAATTTTGAGGACTTCTCACTTTTTTCTGATTTCCCACTTTTTTTTGACTTCCTGCATTTTCTTGACTTCCCATTTTTGATGATTTCCCACTTTTTCTTGACTTCCCACTTTTTCCTAGCCTCCCTATTTTGATGACTTCCCTCTTTTAACAATTCCCCATATTTTCTTGACTTCCCGCTTTTGGTGACTTCCGCTTTTTTGTGACTTCCCACTTTTGATGACTTCCCAATTTTTCTTGACTTCCCACTTTTTCTTCACTTCCCACTTTTGATGACTTCCCAGTTTTTCTTGAATTCTCACTTTTGACGACTCCCCACGTTTTCTTGACTTCCCACTCTGGATGACCTCCCACTTTTTCTTGACTTTCCACTTTTGATGACTTCCCCCTTTTTGTTGACTTCCCACTTTTGATGAGTTCCCACTATTGATGACTTTCCATTTTTGGTGACATCCCACTTTTGATGACTTCCCTCTTTTGACGGCTTCCCACTTTTTCTTGAATTCCCATCTTTGATAACTTCCCACTATTTCCTGACATCCATTTTTTCTTGACTTCCCACTTTTTCTTGACTTCCCACTTTTGATGACTTCCCAGTTTTTCTTGAATTCTCACTTTTGACGACTCCCCACGTTTTCTTGACTTCCCACTCTGGATGACCTCCCACTTTTTCTTGACTTTCCACTTTTGATGACTTCCCCCTTTTTGTTGACTTCCCACTTTTGATGAGTTCCCACTATTGATGACTTTCCATTTTTGGTGACATCCCACTTTTGATGACTTCCCATGTTATCTTGACTTCTCATTTTTGATGACCTCCCACTTTTGATGACCTCCACATTTTCTTGACTTCCCGCTTTCAGTGACTTCCCACTTTTTCTTGACTTCCCACTTTTGATGAGTTTCCACTATTGATGACTTTCCATTTTTGGTGACATCCCACTTTTGATAACTTCCCTCTTTTGACGACTTCCCACTTTTTCTTGAATTCCCATCTTTGATGACTTCCCACCTTTTCCTGACATCCCACTTTTCTTGACTTCCCACTTTTTCTTGACTTCCCACATTTGAATACTTCCCACTTTTTCTTGAATTCTCATTTTTGACGACGTCCCACTTTTTCTTGATTTCCCACTTTTGATGCCTTCTCACTTTTAATAACTTCCCTTGTTATTTTGACATCTCACTGTTGATGAATTCACACTTTTAACGACTTCCCACTTCTTCTTGACTTCCCACCTTTGATGACTTCCCACTTTTTCTAGATTGCCATTTTTTGGTGACTTCCCACTTTTGATGACATCCCACTTTTGATGAATTCCCACTTTTTCTTGACTTCCCATTTTGATGAGTTCCACTATTGATGACTTCCATTTTGTGACTTCTCACTTTTGATGACTTCCCTCTTTTGATGACTTCCCATTTTTTCTGACATCCCACTTTTTCTTGCTTCCCACTTTTCTTGACTTCCCACTTTTGATGACTCCCACTTTTGATTACTTCCCACTTTCCTGACTTCTCACTTTTGATGACTTCCCATTTTGGATGACTTTCCACTTTTTCTTGACTTCCCAATTTTTCATAACCTCCCATTTTGATGATTCACTCTTTTGATGACTCCCGACTTTTTCCTGACCTCCCGCTTTCGGTGACTTCCCAATTTTGGTAACTTCCACTTTTGATGATTTCCTTTTTTTCATGAATACCCGCCTTCCCTTGACTTCCCACTTTTGATGACCTCCCATGTTTTCTTGACTTTCCACTTTTGATGACCTCCCACTTTTTCTTGACTTCCCACTTTTGATGAGTTCCCACTATTGATGACTTTCCATTTTTGTGACATCCCACTTTGATGGCTTCCCTCCTTTGACAACTTCCCACTTTTTCTTGACTTCCCACCTTTGGTGACTTCCCACTTTTTTGACTTCCCGCTTTCGATGACATCCCACTTTTTTAGTCCTGCTAATTTTTCTTGACTTTTGATGACGTCCCACGTTTTCTGGACTTTCCACTCGGATGACCTCCCACTTTTTCTTGACTTTCCACTTTTTCTTGCCTTCCCACTTTTGATGACTTCCCACTTTTGATGACTTCCCACTTTGTCTTGACTTCCCACTTTTGTTGACTTCTCACTTTTGATAACTTCCCATGTTATCTTGACTTCTCCTTTTTGATGACCTCCCACTTTTGATGACCTCCCACATTTTCTTGACTTCCCGCTTTCAGTGACTTCCCACTTTTTCTTGACTTCCCACTTTTGATGAGTTCCCACTATGATGACTTTCCATTTTTGGTGACATCCCACTTTTGATAACTTCCCTCTTTTGACGACTTCCCACTTTTTCTTGAATTCCCATCTTTGATGACTTCCCACCTTTTCCTGACATCCCACTTTTCTTGACTTCCCACTTTTTCTTGACTTCCCACTTTTGATGACTTCCCACTTTTCCTTGAATTCTCATTTTTGACGACGTCCCACTTTTTCTTGATTTCCCACTTTTGATGCCTTCTCACTTTTAATAACTTCCTTGTTATTTTGACATCTCACTGTTATGAATTCACACTTTTAACGACTTCACTTCTTCTTGACTTCCACCTTTGATGACTTCCCACTTTTTCTAGATTTGCCATTTTTGGTGACTTCCCACTTTTGATGACCTCCCACTTTTGATGAATTCCCACTTTTTCTTGACTTCCCATTTTTGATGAGTTCCCACTATTGATGACTTTCCATTTTTGGTGACTTCTCACTTTTGATGACTTCCCTCTTTTGATGACTTCCCATTTTTCCTGACATCCCACTTTTTCTTGACTTCCCACTTTTTCTTGACTTCCCACTTTTGATGACTTCCCACTTTTGATGACTTCCCACTTTCCTGACTTCTCACTTTTGATGACTTCCCATTTGGTGACTTTCCACTTTTTCTGACTTCCATTTTTTCATAACCTCCCTATTTGATGAATTCACTCTTTTGATGACTCCCGACTTTTTCCTGACCTCCCGCTTTCGGTGACTTCCCAATTTTGGTAACTTCCCACTTTTGATGATTTCCTTTTTTTGATGAATACCCGCCTTCTCTTGACTTCCCACTTTTGATGACCTCCCATGTTTTCTTGACTTCCCACTTTTTCTTGAGTTCCCACGTTTTCTGACCTCCCACTTTTTCTTTCTTCCCAATTTTGGTGAGTTCCCACTATTGATGACTTCTCATTTTCGGTGACTTCCCAATTTTTATGACTTCCCAATTTTGAGGACTTCTCACTTTTTTCTGACTTCCCACTTTTTTTTGACTTCCTGCATTTTCTGACTTCCCATTTTTGATGATTTCCCACTTTTTTGACTTCCCACTTTTTCCTAGCCTCCCTATTTTGATGACTTCCCTCTTTTAACAATTCCCATATTTTCTTGACTTCCCGCTTTTGGTGACTTCCGCTTTTTTGTGACTTCCCACTTTTGATGACTTCCCAATTTTTTGACTTCCCACTTTTTCTTCACTTCCCACTTTTGATGACTTCCCAGTTTTTCTTGAATTCTCACTTTTGACGACTCCCACGTTTTCTGACTTCCCACTCTGATGACCTCCCACTTTTTCTTGACTTTCCACTTTTGATGACTTCCCCCTTTTGTTGACTTCCCACTTTTGATGAGTTCCCACTATTGATGACTTTCCATTTTTGGTGAATCCCACTTTTGATGACTTCCCTCTTTTGACGGCTTTCCCACTTTTCTGAATTCCCATCTTTGATAACTTCCCACTATTTCCTGACATCCCATTTTTTCTTGACTTCCCACTTTTTTCTTGACTTCCCACTTTTGATGACTTCCCACTTTTTCTTCAATTCTCACTTTTGACGACATCCCATTTTTCTTGACTTCCCATTTTTGATGCTTTCTCACTTTTAATAACTTCCCTTCTTATTTTGACATCTCACTATTGATGAATTCAACTTTTAACGACTTCCCACTTCTTCTTGACTTCCCACCTTTTCTTGACTTCCCGCAATTTCTTGACTTCCCATTTTTGATGACTTCCCACTTTTCTTGACTTTCCACTTTTGATGACCTCCCACTTTTTCTGACTTCCCACTTTGATGACTTCCCAGTTTTTCTGAATTCTCACTTTTGACGACTCCCCACGTTTTCTTGACTTCCCACTCTGGATGACCTCCCACTTTTTCTTGACTTTCCACTTTTGATGACCTCCCACTTTTTCTTGACTTCCCACTTGTGATGAGTTCCCACTATTGATGACTTTCCATTTTTGGTGACATCCCACTTTTGATGACTTCCCTCTTTTGATGACTTCCCACTTTTTCTTGATTTCCCACTTTTAATGAGTTCCCACTATTGATGACTTCCACCTTTGATGACTTCCCACTTTTGATGACTTCTCACTTTTTCTTGGTTTTCCGCTTTCGGTGACTTCCCACTTTTGATGCCTTCTCACTTTAATAACTTCCCTTGTTATTTTGACATCTCACTGTTGATGAATTCACACTTTTAACGACTTCCCACTTCTTCTTGACTTCCCACCTTTTCTTGACTTCCCGCAATTTCTTGACTTCCCATTTTTGATGACTTCCCACTTTTTCTTGACGTCCCACTTTTGATGACTTCCTCTTTTTCTTGATTTCCACTTTTGATGAGTTCCCACTATTGATGACTTCTCACTTTTAATAACTTCCCTTGTTATTTTGACATCTCACTGTTGATGAATTCACACTTTTAACGACTTCCCACTTCTTCTTGACTTCCCACCTTTTCTTGACTTCCCGCAATTTCTTGACTTCCCATTTTTGATGACTTCCCACTTTTTCTTGACTTCCCATTTTTAATGATTTCCCATTTTTTCTTGACTTCCCACTTTTTCCTAGCCTCCTATTTTGATGACTTCCCTCTTTTCACAACTCCCCATATTTTCTTGACTTCCCGCTTTTGGTGACTTCCCGCTTTTTTGTGACTTCCCACTTTGATGACTTCCCATGTTTTCTTGACTTCCCACTTTTGATGACTTCCCAGTTTTTCTTGAATTCTCACTTTTGACGACTCCCCACGTTTTCTTGACTTCCCACTCTGGATGACCTCCCACTTTTTCTTGACTTTCCACTTTTGATGACCTCCCACTTTTTCTTGACTTCCCACTTTTGATGAGTTCCCACTATTGATGACTTTCCATTTTTGGTGACATCCCACTTTTGATGGCTTCCCTCTTTTGGCAACTTCCCACGTTTTCTTGACCTCCCACTTTTTCTTTTCTTCCCAATCTTGGTGAGTTCCCACTATTGATGACTTCTCATTTTCGGTGACTTCCCACTTTTTATGACTTCCCAATTTTGAGGACTTCTCACTTTTTTCTGACTTCCCACTTTTTTTTGACTTCCTGCATTTTCTGACTTCCCATTTTTGATGATTTCCCACTTTTTCTTGACTTCCCACTTTTTCCTAGCCTCCCTATTTTGATGACTTCCCTCTTTTAACAATTCCCCATATTTTCTTGACTTCCCGCTTTTGGTGACTTCCGCTTTTTTGTGACTTCCCACTTTTGATGACTTCCCAATTTTTCTTGACTTCCCACTTTTCTTCACTTCCCACTTTTGATGACTTCCCAGTTTTTCTTGAATTCTCACTTTTGACGACTCCCACGTTTTCTTGACTTCCCACTCTGGATGACCTCCCCTTTTTCTTGACTTTCCACTTTTGATGACTTCCCCCTTTTTGTTGACTTCCCACTTTGATGAGTTCCCACTATTGATGACTTTCCATTTTTGGTGACATCCCACTTTTGATGACTTCCCTCTTTTGACGGCTTCCCACTTTTTCTTGAATTCCCATCTTTGATAACTTCCCACTATTTCCTGACATCCCATTTTTTCTTGACTTCCCACTTTTTCTTGACTTCCCACTTTTGATGACTTCCCAGTTTTCTTGAATTCTCACTTTTGACGACTCCCCACGTTTTCTTGACTTCCCACTCTGGATGACCTCCCACTTTTTCTTGACTTTCCACTTTTGATGACTTCCCCCTTTTTGTTGACTTCCCACTTTTGATGAGTTCCCACTATTGATGACTTTCCATTTTTGGTGACATCCCACTTTTGATGACTTCCCATGTTATCTTGACTTCTCATTTTTGATGACCTCCCACTTTGATGACCTCCCACATTTTCTTGACTTCCCGCTTTCAGTGACTTCCCACTTTTTCTTGACTTCCCACTTTTGATGAGTTTCCACTATTGATGACTTTCCATTTTGGTGACATCCCACTTTTGATAACTTCCCTCTTTTGACGACTTCCCACTTTTTCTTGAATTCCCATCTTTGATGACTTCCCACCTTTTCCTGACATCCCACTTTTCTTGACTTCCCACTTTTTCTTGACTTCCCACTTTTGAATACTTCCCACTTTTTCTTGAATTCTCATTTTTGACGACGTCCCACTTTTTCTTGATTTCCCACTTTTGATGCCTTCTCACTTTTAATAACTTCCCTTGTTATTTTGACATCTCACTGTTGATGAATTCACACTTTTAACGACTTCCCACTTCTTCTTGACTTCCCACCTTTGATGACTTCCCCACTTTTTCTAGATTTGCCATTTTTGGTGACTTCCCACTTTTGATGACCTCCCACTTTTGATGAATTCCCACTTTTTCTTGACTTCCCATTTTTGATGAGTTCCCACTATTGATGACTTTCCATTTTTGGTGACTTCTCACTTTTGATGACTTCCCTCTTTTGATGACTTCCCATTTTTCCTGACATCCCACTTTTTCTTGGCTTCCCACTTTTTCTTGACTTCCCACTTTTGATGACTTCCCACTTTTGATTACTTCCCACTTTATCCTGACTTCTCACTTTTGATGACTTCCCATTTTGGATGACTTTCCACTTTTTCTTGACTTCCCAATTTTTCATAACCTCCCTATTTTGATGAATTCACTCTTTTGATGACTCCCGACTTTTTCCTGACCTCCCGCTTTCGGTGACTTCCCAATTTTGGTAACTTCCCACTTTTGATGATTTCCTTTTTTTCATGAATACCCGCCTTCCCTTGACTTCCCACTTTTGATGACCTCCCATGTTTTTGACTTCCCACTTTTTCTTGAGTTCCCACGTTTTCTTGACCTCCCACTTTTTCTTTTCTTCCCAATTTTGGTGAGTTCCCACTATTGATGACTTCTCATTTTCGGTGACTTCCCACTTTTTATGACTTCCCAATTTTGAGGACTTCTCACTTTTTTCTGACTTCCCACTTTTTTTTGACTTCCTGCATTTTCTTGACTTCCCATTTTTGATGATTTCCCACTTTTTCTTGACTTCCCACTTTTTCCTAGCCTCCCTATTTTGATGACTTCCCTCTTTTAACAATTCCCCATTTTTTCTTGACTTCCCAATTTTTCTTGACTTCCCACTTTTGATGACTTCCCACTTTTTCTTCCATTCTCACTTTTGACGACATCCCATTTTTTCTTGACTTCCCACTTTTGATGCTTTCTCACTTTTAATAACTTCCCTTCTTATTTTGACATCTCAGTATTGATGAATTCACACTTTTAACGACTTCCCACTTCTTCTTGACTTCCCACTTTTTCTTGACTTTCCACTTTTGATGACCTCCCACTTTTTCTTGACTTCCCACTTTTGATGACTTCCCAGTTTTTCTTGAATTCTCACTTTTAACGACTCCCCACGTTTTCTTGACTTCCCACTCTGGATGACCTCCGACTTTTTCTTGACTTTCCACTTTTGATGACCTCCCACTTTTTCTTGACTTCCCACTTTTGATGAGTTCCCACTATTGATGACTTTCCATTTTGGTGACATCCCACTTTTGATGGCTTCCCTCCTTTGACAACTTCCCACTTTTTCTTGACTTCCCACCTTTGATGACTTCCCACTTTTTCTTGACTTCCCGCTTTCGATGACATCCCACTTTTTTTGTCCTGCTAATTTTCTTGACTTTTGATGACGTCCCACGTTTTCTGGACTTCCCACTCTGGATGACCTCCCACTTTTTCTTGACTTTCCACTTTTTCTTGCCTTCCCACTTTTGATGACTTCCCACTTTTGATGACTTCCCACTTTGTCTTGACTTCCCACTTTTGTTGACTTCTCACTTTTGATAACTTCCCATGTTATCTTGACTTCTCATTTTTGATGACCTCCCACTTTTGATGACCTCCCACATTTTCTTGACTTCCCGATTTCAGTGACTTCCCACTTTTTCTTGACTTCCCACTTTTGATGAGTTCCCACTATTGATGACTTTCCATTTTTGGTGACATCCCACTTTTGATGACTTCCCTCTTTTGATGACTTCCCACTTTTTCTTGATTTCCCACTTTTAATGAGTTCCCACTATTGATGACTTCCACCTTTGATGACTTCCCACTTTTGATGACTTCTCACTTTTTCTTGGTTTTCCGCTTTCGGTGACTTCCCACTTTTGATGCCTTCTCACTTTTAATAACTTCCCTTGTTATTTTGACATCTCACTGTTGATGAATTCACACTTTTAACGACTTCCCACTTCTTCTTGACTTCCCACCTTTTCTTGACTTCCCGCAATTTCTTGACTTCCCATTTTTGATGACTTCCCACTTTTTCTTGACGTCCCACTTTTGATGACTTCCCACTTTTTCTTGATTTCCCACTTTTGATGAGTTCCCACTATTGATGACTTCCACCTTTTCCTGACATCCCACTTTTTCTTGACTTCCCACTTTTTCTTGACTTCCCACTTTTGATGACTTCCCAATTTTGGTAACTTCCCACTTTTTCTTTTCTTCCCACTTTTGGTGAGTTCCCACTATTGATGACTTCTCATTTTCGGTGACTTCCCACTTTTTATGACTTCCCAATTTTGAGGACTTCTCACTTTTTTCTGACTTCCCACTTTTTTTTGACTTCCTGAATTTTCTTGACTTCCCATTTTTAATGATTTCCCACTTTTTCTTGACTTCCCACTTTTTCCTAGCCTCCCTATTTGGATGACTTCCCTCTTTTCACAACTCCCCATATTTTCTTGACTTCCCGCTTTTGGTGACTTCCCGTTTTTTTGTGACTTCCCACTTTTTCTTGCCTTCCCACTTTTGATGACTTCCCACTTTTGATGACTTCCACTTTGTCTTGACTTCCCACTTTTGTTGACTTCTCACTTTTGATAACTTCCCATGTTATCTTGACTTCTCATTTTTGATGACCTCCCACTTTGATGACCTCCCACATTTTCTTGACTTCCCGCTTTCAGTGACTTCCCACTTTTTCTTGACTTCCCACTTTTGATGAGTTCCCACTATTGATGACTTTCCATTTTTGGTGACATCCCACTTTTGATAACTTCCCTCTTTTGACGACTTCCCACTTTTTCTTGAATTCCCATCTTTGATGACTTCCCACCTTTTCCTGACATCCCACTTTTCTTGACTTCCCACTTTTTCTTGACTTCCCACTTTTGAATACTTCCCACTTTTTCTTGAATTCTCATTTTTGACGACGTCCCACTTTTTCTTGATTTCCCACTTTTGATGCCTTCTCACTTTTAATAACTTCCCTTGTTATTTTGACATCTCACTGTTGATGAATTCACACTTTTAACGACTTCCCACTTCTTCTTGACTTCCCACCTTTGATGACTTCCCACTTTTTCTAGATTTGCCATTTTTGGTGACTTCCCACTTTTGATGACCTCCCACTTTTGATGAATTCCCACTTTTTCTTGACTTCCCATTTTTGATGAGTTCCCACTATTGATGACTTTCCATTTTTGGTGACTTCTCACTTTTGATGACTTCCCTCTTTTGATGACTTCCCATTTTTTCCTGACATCCCACTTTTTCTTGACTTCCCACTTTTTCTTGACTTCCCACTTTTGATGACTTCCCACTTTTGATTACTTCCCACTTTATCCTGACTTCTCACTTTTGATGACTTCCCATTTTGGATGACTTTCCACTTTTTCTTGACTTCCCAATTTTTCATAACCTCCCTATTTTGATGAATTCACTCTTTTGATGACTCCCGACTTTTTCCTGACCTCCCGCTTTCGGTGACTTCCCAATTTTGGTAACTTCCCACTTTTGATGATTTCCTTTTTTTGATGAATACCCGCCTTCTCTTGACTTCCCACTTTTGATGACCTCCATGTTTTCTTGACTTCCCACTTTTTCTTGAGTTCCCACGTTTTCTTGACCTCCCACTTTTCTTTTCTTCCCAATTTTGGTGAGTTCCCACTATTGATGACTTCTCATTTTCGGTGACTTCCCACTTTTTATGACTTCCCAATTTTGAGGACTTCTCACTTTTTTCTGACTTCCCACTTTTTTTTGACTTCCTGCATTTTCTTGACTTCCCATTTTTGATGATTTCCCACTTTTTCTTGACTTCCCACTTTTTCCTAGCCTCCCTATTTTGATGACTTCCCTCTTTTAACAATTCCCCATATTTTCTTGACTTCCCGCTTTTGGTGACTTCCGCTTTTTTGTGACTTCCCACTTTTGATGACTTCCCAATTTTTCTTGACTTCCCACTTTTTCTTCACTTCCCACTTTTGATGACTTCCCAGTTTTTCTTGAATTCTCACTTTTGACGACTCCCCACGTTTTCTTGACTTCCCACTCTGGATGACCTCCCACTTTTTCTTGACTTTCCACTTTTGATGACTTCCCCCTTTTTGTTGACTTCCCACTTTTGATGAGTTCCCACTATTGATGACTTTCCATTTTTGGTGACATCCCACTTTTGATGACTTCCCTCTTTTGACGGCTTCCCACTTTTTCTTGAATTCCCATCTTTGATAACTTCCCACTATTTCCTGACATCCCATTTTTTCTTGACTTCCCACTTTTTCTTGACTTCCCACTTTTGATGACTTCCCAGTTTTTCTTGAATTCTCACTTTTGACGACTCCCCACGTTTTCTTGACTTCCCACTCTGGATGACCTCCCACTTTTTCTTGACTTTCCACTTTTGATGACTTCCCCCTTTTTGTTGACTTCCCACTTTTGATGAGTTCCCACTATTCATGACTTTCCATTTTGGTGACATCCCACTTTTGATGACTTCCCATGTTATCTTGACTTCTCATTTTTGATGACCTCCCACTTTTGATGACCTCCCACATTTTCTTGACTTCCCGCTTTCAGTGACTTCCCACTTTTTCTTGACTTCCCACTTTTGATGAGTTTCCACTATTGATGACTTTCCATTTTTGGTGACATCCCACTTTTGATAACTTCCCTCTTTTGACGTCTTCCCACTTTTTCTTGAATTCCCATCTTTGATGACTTCCCACCTTTTCCTGACATCCCACTTTTCTTGACTTCCCACTTTTTCTTGACTTCCCACTTTTGAATACTTCCCACTTTTTCTTGAATTCTCATTTTTGACGACGTCCCACTTTTTCTTGATTTCCCACTTTTGATGCCTTCTCACTTTTAATAACTTCCCTTGTTATTTTGACATCTCACTGTTGATGAATTCACACTTTTAACGACTTCCCACTTCTTCTTGACTTCCCACCTTTGATGACTTCCCACTTTTTCTAGATTTGCCATTTTTGGTGACTTCCCACTTTTGATGACCTCCCACTTTTGATGAATTCCCACTTTTTCTTGACTTCCCATTTTTGATGAGTTCCCACTATTGATGACTTTCCATTTTTGGTGACTTCTCACTTTTGATGACTTCCCTCTTTTGATGACTTCCCATTTTTTCCTGACATCCCACTTTTTCTTGGCTTCCCACTTTTTCTTGACTTCCCACTTTTGATGACTTCCCACTTTTGATTACTTCCCACTTTATCCTGACTTCTCACTTTTGATGACTTCCCATTTTGGATGACTTTCCACTTTTTCTTGACTTCCCAATTTTTCATAACCTCCCTATTTTGATGAATTCACTCTTTTGATGACTCCCGACTTTTTCCTGACCCCCGCTTTCGGTGACTTCCCAATTTGGTAACTTCCCACTTTTGATGATTTCCTTTTTTTCATGAATACCCGCCTTCTCTTGACTTCCCACTTTTGATGACCTCCCATGTTTTCTTGACTTCCCACTTTTTCTTGAGTTCCCACGTTTTCTTGACCTCCCACTTTTTCTTTTCTTCCCAATTTTGGTGAGTTCCCACTATTGATGACTTCTCATTTTCGGTGACTTCCCACTTTTTATGACTTCCCAATTTTGAGGACTTCTCACTTTTTTCTGACTTCCCACTTTTTTTTGACTTCCTGCATTTTCTTGACTTCCCATTTTTGATGATTTCCCACTTTTTCTTGACTTCCCACTTTTTCCTAGCCTCCCTATTTTGATGACTTCCCTCTTTTAACAATTCCCCATTTTTTCTTGACTTCCCAATTTTTCTTGACTTCCCACTTTTGATGACTTCCCACTTTTTCTTCCATTCTCACTTTTGACGACATCCCATTTTTTCTTGACTTCCCACTTTTGATGCTTTCTCACTTTTAATAACTTCCCTTCTTATTTTGACATCTCAGTATTGATGAATTCACACTTTTAACGACTTCCCACTTCTTCTTGACTTCCCACTTTTTCTTGACTTTCCACTTTTGATGACCTCCCACTTTTTCTTGACTTCCCACTTTTGATGACTTCCCAGTTTTTCTTGAATTCTCACTTTTAACGACTCCCCACGTTTTCTTGACTTCCCACTCTGGATGACCTCCGACTTTTTCTTGACTTTCCACTTTTGATGACCTCCCACTTTTTCTTGACTTCCCACTTTTGATGAGTTCCCACTATTGATGACTTTCCATTTTTGGTGACATCCCACTTTTGATGGCTTCCCTCCTTTGACAACTTCCCACTTTTTCTTGACTTCCCACCTTTGATGACTTCCCACTTTTTCTTGACTTCCCGCTTTCGATGACATCCCACTTTTTTTTGTCCTGCTAATTTTTCTTGACTTTTGATGACGTCCCACGTTTTCTGGACTTCCCACTCTGGATGACCTCCCACTTTTTCTTGACTTTCCACTTTTTCTTGCCTTCCCACTTTTGATGACTTCCCACTTTTGATGACTTCCCACTTTGTCTTGACTTCCCACTTTTGTTGACTTCTCACTTTTGATAACTTCCCATGTTATCTTGACTTCTCATTTTTGATGACCTCCCACTTTTGATGACCTCCCACATTTTCTTGACTTCCCGATTTCAGTGACTTCCCACTTTTTCTTGACTTCCCACTTTTGATGAGTTCCCACTATTGATGACTTTCCATTTTTGGTGACATCCCACTTTTGATGACTTCTCTCTTTTGATGACTTCCCACTTTTTCTTGATTTCCCACTTTTAATGAGTTCCCACTATTGATGACTTCCACCTTTGATGACTTCCCACTTTTGATGACTTCTCACTTTTTCTTGGTTTTCCGCTTTCGGTGACTTCCCACTTTTGATGCCTTCTCACTTTTAATAACTTCCCTTGTTATTTTGACATCTCACTGTTGATGAATTCACACTTTTAACGACTTCCCACTTCTTCTTGACTTCCCACCTTTTCTTGACTTCCCGCAATTTCTTGACTTCCCATTTTTGATGACTTCCCACTTTTTCTTGACGTCCCACTTTTGATGACTTCCCACTTTTTCTTGATTTCCCACTTTTGATGAGTTCCCACTATTGATGACTTCCACCTTTTCCTGACATCCCACTTTTTCCTGACTTCCCACTTTTTCTTGACTTCCCACTTTTGATGACTTCCCAATTTTGGTAACTTCCCACTTTTTCTTTTCTTCCCACTTTTGGTGAGTTCCCACTATTGATGACTTCTCATTTTCGGTGACTTCCCACTTTTTATGACTTCCCAATTTTGAGGACTTCTCACTTTTTTCTGACTTCCCACTTTTTTTTGACTTCCTGAATTTTCTTGACTTCCCATTTTTAATGATTTCCCACTTTTTCTTGACTTCCCACTTTTTCCTAGCCTCCCTATTTGGATGACTTCCCTCTTTTCACAACTCCCCATATTTTCTTGACTTCCCGCTTTTGGTGACTTCCCGCTTTTTTGTGACTTCCCCCTTTTGATGACTTCCCATGTTTTCTTGACTTCCCACTTTTGATGACTTCCCAGTTTTTCTTGAACTCTCACTTTTGACGACTCCCCACGTTTTCTTGACTTCCCACTCTGGATGACCTCCCACTTTTTCTTGACTTTCCACTTTTGATGACCTCCCACTTTTTCTTGACTTCCCACTTTTGATGAGTTCCCACTATTGATGACTTTCCATTTTTGGTGACATCCCACTTTTGATGGCTTCCCTCTTTTGGCAACTTCCCACTTTTTCTTGACTTCCCACCTTTGACGACTTCCCACTTTTTCTTGACTTCCCGCTTTCGATGACATCCCACTTTTTTTTGTCCTGCTAATTTTTCTTGACTTTTGATGACGTCCCACGTTTTCTGGACTTCCCACTCTGGATGACCTCCCACTTTTTCTTGACTTTCCACTTTTTCTTGCCTTCCCACTTTTGATGACTTCCCTCTTTTGACGACTTCCCACTTTTTCTTGAATTCCCATCTTTGATGACTTCCCACCTTTTCCTGACATCCCATTTTTCTTGACTTCCCACTTTTTCTTGACTTCCCCTTTTGAATACTTCCCACTTTTTCTTGAATTCTCATTTTTGACGACGTCCCACTTTTTCTTGATTTCCCACTTTTGATGCCTTCTCACTTTTAATAACTTCCCTTGTTATTTTGACATCTCACTGTTGATGAATTCACACTTTTAACGACTTCCCACTTCTTCTTGACTTCCCACCTTTGATGACTTCCCACTTTTTCTAGATTTGCCATTTTTGGTGACTTCCCACTTTTGATGACCTCCCACTTTTGATGAATTCCCACTTTTTCTTGACTTCCCATTTTTGATGAGTTCCCACTATTGATGACTTTCCATTTTTGGTGACTTCTCACTTTTGATGACTTCCCTCTTTTGATGACTTCCCATTTTTTCCTGACATCCCACTTTTTCTTGACTTCCCACTTTTTCTTGACTTCCCACTTTTGATGACTTCCCACTTTTGATTACTTCCCACTTTATCCTGACTTCTCACTTTTGATGACTTCCCATTTTGGATGACTTTCCACTTTTTCTTGACTTCCCAATTTTTCATAACCTCCCTATTTTGATGAATTCACTCTTTTGATGACTCCCGACTTTTTCCTGACCTCCCGCTTTCGGTGACTTCCCAATTTTGGTAACTTCCCACTTTTGATGATTTCCTTTTTTTGATGAATACCCGCCTTCTCTTGACTTCCCACTTTTGATGACCTCCCATGTTTTCTTGACTTCCCACTTTTTCTTGAGTTCCCACGTTTTCTTGACCTCCCACTTTTTCTTTTCTTCCCAATTTTGGTGAGTTCCCACTATTGATGACTTCTCATTTTCGGTGACTTCCCACTTTTTATGACTTCCCAATTTTGAGGACTTCTCACTTTTTTCTGACTTCCCACTTTTTTTTGACTTCCTGCATTTTCTTGACTTCCCATTTTTGATGATTTCCCACTTTTTCTTGACTTCCCACTTTTTCCTAGCCTCCCTATTTTGATGACTTCCCTCTTTTAACAATTCCCCATATTTTCTTGACTTCCCGCTTTTGGTGACTTCCGCTTTTTTGTGACTTTCCACTTTTGATGACTTCCCCCTTTTTGTTGACTTCCCACTTTTGATGAGTTCCCACTATTGATGACTTTCCATTTTTGGTGACATCCCACTTTTGATGACTTCCCTCTTTTGACGGCTTCCCACTTTTTCTTCACTTCCCACTTTTGATGACTTCCCAGTTTTTCTTGAATTCTCACTTTTGACGACTCCCCACGTTTTCTTGACTTCCCACTCTGGATGACCTCCCACTTTTTCTTGACTTTCCACTTTTGATGACTTCCCCCTTTTTGTTGACTTCCCACTTTTGATGAGTTCCCACTATTGATGACTTTCCATTTTTGGTGACATCCCACTTTTGATGACTTCCCTCTTTTGACGGCTTCCCACTTTTTCTTGAATTCCCATCTTTGATAACTTCCCACTATTTCCTGACATCCCATTTCTTCTTGACTTCCCACTTTTTCTTGACTTCCCACTTTTGATGACTTCCCACTTTTTCTTCAATTCTCACTTTTGACGACATCCCATTTTTTCTTGACTTCCCATTTTTGATGCTTTCTCACTTTTAATAACTTCCCTTCTTATTTTGACATCTCACTATTGATGAATTCACACTTTTAACGACTTCCCACTTCTTCTTGACTTCCCACCTTTTCTTGACTTCCCGCAATTTCTTGACTTCCCATTTTTGATGACTTCCCACTTTTTCTTGACTTCCCACTTTTGATGACTTCCCATTTTTTTTTGAATTCTCACTTTTGACGACTCCCCACGTTTTCTTGACTTCCCACTCTGGATGACCTCCCACTTTTTCTTGACTTTCCGCTTTTGATGACCTCCCACTTTTTCTTGACTTCCCACTTTTGATGACTTCCCAGTTTTTCTTGAATTCTCACTTTTGACGACTCCCCACGTTTTCTTGACTTCCCACTCTGGATGACCTCCCACTTTTTCTTGACTTTCCACTTTTGATGATTTCCCCCTTTTTGTTGACTTCCCACTTTTGATGAGTTCCCACTATTGATGACTTTCCATTTTTGGTGACATCCCACTTTTGATGACTTCCCTCTTTTGACGGCTTCCCACTTTTTCTTGAATTCCCATCTTTGATAACTTCCCACTTTCCTGACATCCCATTTTTTCTTGACTTCCCACTTTTTCTTGACTTCCCACTTTTGATGACTTCCCACTTTTTCTTCAATTCTCACTTTTGACGACATCCCATTTTTTCTTGACTTCCCACTTTTGATGCTTTCTCACTTTTAATAACTTCCCTTCTTATTTTGACATCTCACTATTGATGAATTCACACTTTTAACGACTTCCCACTTCTTCTTGACTTCCCACCTTTTCTTGACTTCCCCCAATTTCTTGACTTCCCATTTTTGATGACTTCCCACTTTTTCTTGACTTTCCACTTTTGATGACCTCCCACGTTTTCTGGACTTCCCACTCTGGATGACCTCCCACTTTTCTTGACTTTCCACTTTTTCTTGCCTTCCCACTTTTGATGACTTCCCACTTTTGATGACTTCCCACTTTGTCTTGACTTCCCACTTTTGTTGACTTCTCACTTTTGATAACTTCCCATGTTATCTTGACTTCTCATTTTTGATGACCTCCCACTTTTGATGACCTCCCACATTTTCTTGACTTCCTGCTTTCAGTGACTTCCCACTTTTTCTTGACTTCCCACTTTTGATGAGTTCCCACTATTGATGACTTTCCATTTTTTGGTGACATCCCACTTTTGATAACTTCCCTCTTTTGACGACTTCCCACTTTTTCTTGAATTCCCATCTTTGATGCCTTCCCACCTTTTCCTGACACCCACTTTTTCTTGACTTCCCACTTTTTCTTGACTTCCCACTTTTGATGACTTCCCACTTTTTCTTGAATTCTCATTTTTGACGACGTCCCACTTTTTCTTGATTTCCCACTTTTGATGCCTTCTCACTTTTAATAACTTCCCTTGTTATTTTGACATCTCACTGTTGATGAATTCACACTTTTAACGACTTCCCACTTCTTCTTGACTTCCCACCTTTGATGACTTCCCACTTTTTCTAGATTTGCCATTTTTGGTGACTTCCCACTTTTGATGACATCCCACTTTTGATGAATTCCCACTTTTTCTTGACTTCCCACTTTGTGATGAGTTCCCACTATTGATGACTTTCCATTTTTGGTGACTTCTCACTTTTGATGACTTCCCTCTTTTGATGACTTCCCATTTTTTCCTGACATCCCACTTTTTCTTGACTTCCCACTTTTTCTTGACTTCCCACTTTTTATGACTTCCCAATTTTGAGGACTTCTCACTTTTTTCTGACTTCCCATTTTTTTTTGACTTCCTGCATTTTCTTGACTTCCCATTTTTGATGATTTCCCACTTTTTCTTGACTTCCCACTTTTTCCTAGCCTCCCTATTTTGATGACTTCCCTCTTTTAACAACTCCCCATATTTTCTTGACTTCCCGCTTTTGGTGACTTCCGCTTTTTTGTGACTTCCCACTTTTGATGACTTCCCACTTTTTCTTGACTTCCCACTTTTTCTTGACTTCCCACTTTTGATGACTTCCCAGTTTTTCTTGAATTCTCACTTTTGACGACTCCCCACGTTTTCTTGACTTCCCACTTTTTCTTGACTTCCCACTTTTGATGACTTCCCAATTTTGGTAACTTCCCACTTTTGATGATTTCCTTCTTTTGATGACTGCCCGCCTTCTCTTGACTTCCCACTTTTGATGACCTCCCATGTTTTCTTGACTTCCCACTTTTTCTTGAGTTCCCACGTTTTCTTGACCTGCCACTTTTTCTTTTCTTCCCACTTTTGGTGAGTTCCCACTATTGATGACTTTTCATTTTCGGTGACTTCCCACTTTTTATGACTTCCCAATTTTGAGGACTTCTCACTTTTTTCTGACTTCCCACTTTTTTTTGACTTCCTGCATTTTCTTGACTTCCCATTTTTGATGATTTCCCACTTTTTCTTGACTTCCCACTTTTTCCTAGCCTCCCTATTTTGATGACTTCCCTCTTTTCACAACTCCCCATATTTTCTTGACTTCCCGCTTTTGGTGACTTCCCGCTTTTTTGTGACTTCCCACTTTTGATGACTTCCCACTTTTTCTTGACTTCCCACTTTTTCTTGACTTCCCACTTTTGATGACTTCCCAGTTTTTCTTGAATTCTCACTTTTGACGACTCCCCACGTTTTCTTGACTTCCCACTCTGGATGACCTCCCACTTTTTCTTGACTTTCCACTTTTTCTTGATTTCCCACTTTTAATGAGTTCCCACTATTGATGACTTCCACCTTTGATGACTTCCCACTTTTGATGACTCCCACTTTTCTTTTTTCCGCTTGTGACTTCCCACTTTTGATGCCTTCTCACTTTTAATAACTTCCCTTGTTATTTTGACATCTCACTGTTGATGAATTCACAATTTTAACGACTTCCCACTTCTTCTTGACTTCCCACCTTTTCTTGACTTCCCGCAATTTCTTGACTTCCCATTTTTGATGACTTCCCACTTTTCTTGACGTCCCACTTTTGATGACTTCCCACTTTTTCTTGATTTCCCACTTTTGATGAGTTCCCACTATTGATGACTTCCACCTTTTCCTGACATCCCACTTTTTCTTGACTTCCCACTTTTTCTTGACTTCCCACTTTTGATGACTTCCCAATTTTGGTAACTTCCCACTTTTTCTTTTCTTCCCACTTTTGGTGATTCCCACTATTGATGACTTCTCATTTTCGGTGACTTCCCACTTTTTATGACTTCCCAATTTTGAGGACCTCTCACTTTTTCTGACTTCCACTTTTTTTTGACTTCCTGCATTTTCTTGACTTCCCATTTTTGATGATTTCCCACTTTTCTTGACTTCCCACTTTTTCTTGACTTCCCACTTTTGATGACTTCCCAGTTTTTCTTGAATTCTCACTTTTGACGACTCCCCACGTTTTCTTGACTTCCCACTCTGGATGACCTCCCACTTTTTCTTGACTTTCCACTTTTTATGACTTCCCAATTTTGAGGACCTCTCACTTTTTTCTGACTTCCCACTTTTTTTTGACTTCCTGCATTTTCTTGACTTCCCATTTTTGATGATTTCCCACTTTTTCTTGACTTCCCACTTTTTCTTGACTTCCCACTTTTGATGACTTCCCACTTCTTCTTGACTTCCCATTTTTGATGACTTCCCACTTTTTCTTGACTTTCCACTTTTGATGACCTCCCACTTTTCTTGACTTCCACTTTTGACGACTCCCCACGTTTTCTTGACTTCCCACTCTGGATGACCTCCCACTTTTCTTGACTTCCACTTTTGATGACTTCCCCTTTTTGTTGACTTCCCACTTTTGATGAGTTCGCACTATTGATGACTTTCCATTTTTGGTGACATCCCACTTTTGATGACTTCCCTCTTTTGACGGCTTCCCACTTTTTCTTGAATTCACATCTTTGATAACTTCCCACTATTTCCTGACATCCAATTTTTTCTTGACTTCCCAATATTTCTTGACTTCCCACTTTTCATGACTTCCCACTTTTCTTCAATTCTCACTTTGACGACATCCCATTTTTTCTTGACTTCCCACTTTTGATGCTTTCTCACTTTTAATAACTTCCCTTCTTATTTTGACATCTCTAATGATGAATTCACACTTTTAACGACTTCCCACTTCTTCTTGACTTCCACCTTTTCTTTTGACTTCCCGCAATTTCTTGACTTCCCATTTTGATGACTTTCCCACTTTTTCTTGACTTCCACTTTGATGACCTTTTTTCTTGACTTGATGACTTCCCAGTTTTTCTTGAATTCTCACTTTTGACGACTCCCCCACGTTTTCTTGACTTCCCTCTTTTGATGACTTCCCACTTTTTCTTGATTTCCCACTTTTAATGAGTTCCCACTATTGATGACTTCAACCTTTGATGATGATTCCCACTTTTGATGACTTCCCACTTTTTCTTGGTTTTCCGCTTTCGGTGACTTCCCACTTTTGATGCCTTCTCACTTTTAATAACTTCCCTTGCTATTTTGACATCTCACTGTTGATGAATTCACACTTTTAACGACTTCCCACTTCTTCTTGACTTCCCACCTTTTCTTGACTTCCCGCAATTTCTTGACTTCCCATTTTTTGATGACTTCCCACTTTTTCTTGACGTCCCACTTTTGATGACTTCCCACTTTTTCTTGATTTCCCACTTTTGATGAGTTCCCACTATTGATGACTTCCACCTTTTCCTGACATCCCACTTTTTCTTGACTTCCCCACTTTTTCTTGACTTCCCACTTTTGATGACTTCCCAATTTTGGTAACTTCCCACTTTTTGATGATTTCCTTCTTTTGATGACTGCCCGCCTTCTCTTGACTTGCCACTTTTGATGACCTCCCATGTTTTCTTGACTTCCCACTTTTTCTTGAGTTCCACGTTTTCTTGACCTCCCACTTTTCTTTTTTCTTCCCACTTTTGGTGAGTTCCCACTATTGATGACTTTTCATTTTCGGTGACTTCCCACTTTTTATGACTTCCCAATTTTGAGGACTTCTCACTTTTTTCTTGACTTCCCACTTTTTTTTGACTTCCTGCATTTTCTTGACTTCCCATTTTTTGATGATTTCCCACTTTTTTCTTGACTTCCCACTTTTTCCTAGCCTCCCTATTTTGATGACTTCCCTCTTTTCACAACTCCCCATATTTTCTTGACTTCCCGCTTTGGTGACTTCCCGCTTTTTTGTGACTTCCCACTTTTGATGACTTCCCACTTTTTCTTGACTTCCCACTTTTTCTTGACTTCCCACTTTTGATGACTTCCCAGTTTTTCTTTAATTCTCACTTTTGACGACTCCCCACGTTTTCTTGACTTCCCACTCTGGATGACCTCCCACTTTTTCTTGACTTTCCACTTTTGACGACCTCCCATTTTTCTTGACTTCCCACTTTTGATGAGTTCCCACTATTGATGACTTTCATTTTTGGTGACTCCCACTTTTGATGACTTCCCTCTTTTGACGGCTTCCACTTTTTAACAACTTCCCTTCTTATTTTGACATCTCACTGTTGTTGAATTCACACTTTTAACGACTTCCCACTTCTTCTTGACTTCCCACTTTTCTTGACTTCCCGCAATTTCTTGACTTCCCATTTTTGATGACTTCCCACTTTTTCTTGACGTCCCTCTTTTGATGACTTCCCATTTTTTCTTGATTTCCCACTTTTAATGAGTTCCCACTATTGATGACTTCCACCTTTGATGACTTCCCACTTTTGATGACTTCCCACTTTTTCTTGGTTTTCCGCTTTCGGTGACTTCCCACTTTTGATGCCTTCTCACTTTTAATAACTTCCCTTGTTATTTTGACATCTCACTGTTGATGAATTCACACTTTTAACGACTTCCCACTTCTTCTTGACTTCCCACCTTTTCTTGACTTCCCGCAATTTCTTGACTTCCCATTTTTGATGACTTCCCACTTTTGATGACTTCCCTCTTTTGCCGGCTTCCCACTTTTTCTTGAATTCCCATCTTTGATAACTTCCCACTATTTCCTGACATCCCATTTTTTCTTGACTTCCCAATTTTTCTTGACTTCCCACTTTTGATGACTTCCCACTTTTTCTTCAGTTCTCACTTTTGACGACATCCCATTTTTTCTTGACTTCCCACTTTTGATGCTTTCTCACTTTTAATAACTTCCCTTCTTATTTTGACATCTCAGTATTGATGAATTCACACTTTTAACGACTTCCCACTTCTTCTTGACTTCCCATTTTTGATGACTTCCCACTTTTTCTTGACTTTCCACTTTTGATGACCTCCCACTTTTTCTTGACTTCCCACTTTTGACGACTCCCCACGTTTTTTGACTTCCCACTCTGGATGACCTCCCACTTTTTCTTGACTTTCCACTTTTGATGACTTCCCCCTTTTTGTTGACTTCCCACTTTTGATGAGTTCGCACTATTGATGACTTTCCATTTTTGGTGACATCCCACTTTTGATGACTTCCCTCTTTTGACGGCTTCCCACTTTTTCTTGAATTCCCATCTTTGATAACTTCCCACTATTTCCTGACATCCAATTTTTTCTTGACTTCCCAATATTTCTTGACTTCCCACTTTTCATGACTTCCCACTTTTTCTTCAATTCTCACTTTTGACGACATCCCATTTTTTCTTGACTTCCCACTTTTGATGCTTTCTCACTTTTAATAACTTCCCTTCTTATTTTGACATCTCAGTAATGATGAATTCACACTTTTAACGACTTCCCACTTCTTCTTGACTTCCCACCTTTTCTTGACTTCCCGCAATTTCTTGACTTCCCATTTTTGATGACTTCCCACTTTTTTCTTGACTTTCCACTTTTGATGACTCCCACTTTTTCTTGACTTCCCACTTTTGATGACTTCCCAGTTTTTCTTGAATTCTCACTTTTGACGACTCCCCACGTTTTCTTGACTTCCCTCTTTTGATGACTTCCCACTTTTCTTGATTTCCCACTTTTAATGAGTTCCCACTATTGATGACTTCAACCTTTGATGACTTCCCACTTTTGATGACTTCCCACTTTTTCTTGGTTTTCCGCTTTCGGTGACTTCCCACTTTTGATGCCTTCTCACTTTTAATAACTTCCCTTGCTATTTTGACATCTCACTGTTGAGAATTCACACTTTTAACGACTTCCCACTTCTTCTTGACTTCCCACCTTTTCTTGACTTCCCGCAATTTCTTGACTTCCCATTTTTGATGACTTCCCACTTTTTCTTGACGTCCCACTTTTGATGACTTCCCACTTTTTCTTGATTTCCCACTTTTGATGAGTTCCCACTATTGATGACTTCCACCTTTTCCTGACATCCCACTTTTTCTTGACTTCCCACTTTTCTTGACTTCCCACTTTTGATGACTTCCCAATTTTGGTAACTTCCCACTTTTGATGATTTCCTTCTTTTGATGACTGCCCGCCTTCTCTTGACTTGCCACTTTTGATGACCTCCCATGTTTTCTTGACTTCCCACTTTTTCTTGAGTTCCCACGTTTTCTTGACCTCCCACTTTTTCTTTTCTTCCCACTTTTGGTGAGTTCCCACTATTGATGACTTTTCATTTTCGGTGACTTCCCACTTTTTATGACTTCCCAATTTTGAGGACTTCTCACTGTTTTCTGACTTCCCACTTTTTTTTGACTTCCTGCATTTTCTTGACTTCCCATTTTTGATGATTCCCACTTTTTCTTGACTTCCCACTTTTTCCTAGCCTCCCTATTTTGATGACTTCCCTCTTTTCACAACTCCCCATATTTTCTTGACTTCCCGCTTTTGGTGACTTCCCGCTTTTTTGTGACTTCCCACTTTTGATGACTTCCACTTTTTCTTGACTTCCCACTTTTTTTGACTTCCCACTTTTGATGACTTCCCAGTTTTTCTTGAATTCTCACTTTTGACGACTCCCCACGTTTTCTTGACTTCCCACTCTGGATGACCTCCCACTTTTTCTTGACTTTCCACTTTTGACGACCTCCCACTTTTTCTTGACTTCCCACTTTTGATGAGTTCCCACTATTGATGACTTTCCATTTTTGGTGACATCCCACTTTTGATGACTTCCCTCTTTTGACGGCTTCCCACTTTTTCTTGAATTCCCATCTTTGATAACTTCCCACTATTTCCTGACATCCCATTTTTTCTGGACTTCCCACTTTTTCTTGACTTCCCACTTTTGATGACTTCCCACTTTTTCTTCAATTTTCACTTTTGACGACATCCCACTTTTTCTTGACTTCCCACTTTTGATGCTTTCTCACTTTTAACAACTTCCCTTCTTATTTTGACATCTCACTGTTGTTGAATTCACACTTTTAACGACTTCCCACTTCTTCTTGACTTCCCACCTTTTCTTGACTTCCCGCAATTTCTTGACTTCCCATTTTTGATGACTTCCCACTTTTTCTTGACGTCCCTCTTTTGATGACTTCCCATTTTTTCTTGATTTCCCACTTTTAATGAGTTCCCACTATTGATGACTTCCACCTTTGATGACTTCCCACTTTTGATGACTTCCCACTTTTTCTTGGTTTTCCGCTTTCGGTGACTTCCCACTTTTGATGCCTTCTCACTTTTAATAACTTCCCTTGTTATTTTGACATCTCACTGTTGATGAATTCACACTTTTAACGACTTCCCACTTCTTCTTGACTTCCCACCTTTTCTTGACTTCCCGCAATTTCTTGACTTCCCATTTTTGATGACTTCCCACTTTTTCTTGACGTCCCTCTTTTTATGACTTCCCATTTTTTCTTGCTTTCCCATTTTTAATGAGTTCCCACTATTGATGACTTCCACCTTTGATGACTTCCCACTTTTGATGACTTCCCACTTTTTCTTGGTTTTCCGCTTTCGGTGACTTCCCACTTTTGATGCCTTCTCACTTCTAATAACTTCCCTTGTTATTTTGACATCTCACTGTTGATGAATTCACACTTTTAACGACTTCCCACTTCTTCTTGACTTCCCACCTTTTCTTGACGTCCCACTTTTGATGACTTCCCACTTTTTCTTGATTTCCACTTTTGATGAGTTCCCACTATTGATGACTTCCACCTTTTCCTGACTTCCCACTTTTGATGACTTCCCACTTTTTCTTGGTTTTCCGCTTTCGGTGACTTCCCACTTTTGATGCCTTCTCACTTCTAATAACTTCCCTTGTTATTTTGACATCTCACTGTTGATGACTCCTTCCCACTTTTTCCTTGACTTCCCATTTTTGACGACTCCCACGTTTTCTTGACTTCCCACTCTGGATGACCTCCCACTTTTTCTTGACTTTCCACTTTTGATGACTTCCCCTTTGTTGACTTCCCACTTTTGATGATGAGTTCGCACTATTGATGACTTCCATTTTTGGTGACATCCCACTTTTGATGACTTCCCTCTTTTGACGGCTTCCCACTTTTTCTTGAATTCCCATCTTTGATAACTTCCCACTATTTCCTGACATCCAATTTTTTCTTGACTTCCCAATATTTCTTGACTTCCCACTTTTCATGACTTCCCACTTTTTCTTCAATTCTCACTTTTGACGACATCCCATTTTTTTCTTGACTTCCACTTTTGATGCTTTCTCACTTTTAATAACTTCCCTTCTTATTTTGACATCTCAGTAATGATGAATTCACACTTTTAACGACTTCCCACTTCTTCTTGACTTCCCACCTTTTCTTGACTTCCCGCAATTTCTTGACTTCCCATTTTTGATGACTTCCCACTTTTTCTTGACTTTCCACTTTTGATGACCTCCCACTTTTTCTGACTTCCCACTTTTGATGACTTCCCAGTTTTTCTTGAATTCTCACTTTTGACGACTCCCCACGTTTTCTTGACTTCCCTCTTTTGATGACTTCCCACTTTTTCTTGATTTCCCACTTTTAATGAGTTCCACTATTGATGACTTCAACCTTTGATGACTTCCCACTTTTGATGACTTCCCACTTTTTCTTGGTTTTCCGCTTTCGGTGACTTCCCACTTTTGATGCCTTCTCACTTTTAATAACTTCCCTTGCTATTTTGACATCTCACTGTTGATGAATTCACACTTTTAACGACTTCCCACTTCTTCTTGACTTCCCACCTTTTCTTGACTTCCCGCAATTTCTTGACTTCCATTTTTGATGACTTCCCACTTTTTCTTGACGTCCCACTTTTGATGACTTCCCACTTTTTCTTGATTTCCCACTTTTGATGAGTTCCCACTATTGATGACTTCCACCTTTTCCTGACATCCCACTTTTTCTTGACTTCCCACTTTTTCTTGACTTCCCACTTTTGATGACTTCCCAATTTTGGTAACTTCCCACTTTTGATGATTTCCTTCTTTTGATGACTGCCCGCCTTCTCTTGACTTGCCACTTTTGATGACCTCCCATGTTTTCTTGACTTCCCTTTTTCTTGAGTTCCCACGTTTTCTTGACCTCCCACTTTTTCTTTTCTTCCCACTTTTGGTGAGTTCCCACTATTGATGACTTTTCATTTTCGGTGACTTCCCACTTTTTATGACTTCCCAATTTTGAGGACTTCTCACTTGTTTCTGACTTCCCACTTTTTTTGACTTCCTGCATTTTCTGACTTCCCATTTTTGATGATTTCCCACTTTTTCTTGACTTCCCACTTTTTCCTAGCCTCCCTATTTTGATGACTTCCCTCTTTTCACAACTCCCCATATTTTCTTGACTTCCCGCTTTTGGTGACTTCCCGCTTTTTTGTGACTTCCCACTTTTGATGACTTCCCACTTTTTCTTGACTTCCCACTTTTTCTTGACTTCCCACTTTTGATGACTTCCAGTTTTTCTTGAATTCTCACTTTTGACGACTCCCCACGTTTTCTTGACTTCCCACTCTGGATGACCTCCCACTTTTTCTTGACTTTCCACTTTTGACGACCTCCCACTTTTTCTTGACTTCCCACTTTTGATGAGTTCCCACTATTGATGACTTTCCATTTTTGGTGACATCCCACTTTTGATGACTTCCCTCTTTTGACGGCTTCCCACTTTTTCTTGAATTCCCATCTTTGATAACTTCCCACTATTTCCTGACATCCCATTTTTTCTGGACTTCCCACTTTTTCTTGACTTCCCACTTTTGATGACTTCCCACTTTTTCTTCAATTTTCACTTTTGACGACATCCCACTTTTTCTTGACTTCCCACTTTTGATGCTTTCTCACTTTTAACAACTTCCCTTCTTATTTTGACATCTCACTGTTGTTGAATTCACACTTTTAACGACTTCCCACTTCTTCTTGACTTCCCACCTTTTCTTGACTTCCGCAATTTCTTGACTTCCATTTTTGATGACTTCCCACTTTTTCTTGACGTCCCTCTTTTGATGACTTCCCATTTTTTCTTGATTTCCCACTTTTAATGAGTTCCCACTATTGATGACTTCCACCTTTGATGACTTCCCACTTTTGATGACTTCCCACTTTTTCTTGGTTTTCCGCTTTCGGTGACTTCCCACTTTTGATGCCTTCTCACTTTTAATAACTTCCCTTGTTATTTTGACATCTCACTGTTGATGAATTCACACTTTTAACGACTTCCCACTTCTTCTTGACTTCCCCCTTTTCTTGACTTCCCGCAATTTCTTGACTTCCCATTTTTGATGACTTCCCACTTTTTCTTGACGTCCCTCTTTTTATGACTTCCCATTTTTTCTTGCTTTCCCATTTTTAATGAGTTCCCACTATTGATGACTTCCACCTTTGATGACTTCCCACTTTTGATGACTTCCCACTTTTTCTTGGTTTTCCGCTTTCGGTGACTTCCCACTTTTGATGCCTTCTCACTTCTAATAACTTCCCTTGTTATTTTGACATCTCACTGTTGATGAATTCACACTTTTAACGATCCCACTTCTCTTGACTTCCCACCTTTTCTTGACGCCCACTTTATACTTCCCACTTTTTCTTGATTTCCACTTTTGATGATCCCACTATTGATGACTTCCACCTTTTCCGAGTTCCCACTTTTGATGACTTCCCACTTTTTCTTGGTTTTCCGCTTTCGGACTTCCACTTTTGATGCTTCTCACTTCTTTAACTTCCCTTGTTATTTTGACATCTCAGTTGATGAATTCACACTTTTAACGACTTCCCACTTCTTCTTGACCCCCACTTTTCTTGACTTCCCACTCTGGATGACCTCCCACTTTTTCTTGACTTTCCACTTTTGATGACTTCCCCCTTTTTGTTGACTTCCCACTTTTGATGAGTTCGCACTATTGATGACTTTCCATTTTGGTGACATCCCACTTTTGATGACTTCCCTCTTTTGACGGCTTCCCACTTTTTCTTGAATTCCCATCTTTGATAACTTCCCACTATTTCCTGACATCCATTTTTCTTGACTTCCCAATATTTCTTGACTTCCCACTTTCATGACTTCCCACTTTTCTTCAATTCTCACTTTTGACGACATCCCATTTTTCTGACTTCCCACTTTTGATGCTTTCTCACTTTTAATAACTTCCCTTCTTATTTTGACATCTCAGTAATGATGAATTCACACTTTTAACGACTTCCCACTTCTTCTTGACTTCCCACCTTTTCTTGACTTCCCGCAATTTCTTGACTTCCCATTTTTGATGACTTCCCACTTTTTCTTGACTTT